>JAFBJQ010040601.1:61332-270368 GCA_016785345.1 Trinectes maculatus | reverse complement strand
ATATATATATAAATATAAGTTCATATATATATATATATATATATATATATATACACACACACACACACACACACACACACACACACACATAAAATACACACCGTATATATATTTACAAAGAAAGGACAGTATCATTAAAAGCACCAGGTTATAAAAACATTCAAAAAGCAATTACTGATACTTAACACAATTTGTTACAGTACAGCTCCTGTGTGTCCACGTGGTAATAGACAGGGAGCTGCCACACGTCACAGCAGGGTGCCCCCCCCCCCTTCCCGCCCCCCATCAGATAACTGCTAACAGCTAACAGGCATCCTCAGATTTACACTCTGATAATGTTCCTTAACAACTACAGGATACACAAACGCGTCAGGGCTGTGAAGTGGGCCCGACACCCGCTAACTGCTCCCGGTGACACAAACAACACTTTCACCTCGCGCAGTTTGATTTGCATCCACGAGACAGTCTCGAGCTCTGCTGCACAGCTCAGAGTCTCTGTTTGAACAGTTTGGTTTTTTTTGCTTAGGAAGGAGTCCTCTGCACATCCTCCAGCTGTTTGATACAAATACTGCTTTCTGCATAACAGCCGCTGCTGTTTCAGTAAAGTTGCACATCTGGGCGCCGATGTGCAACTTTGACCGGAGTCACCCACCACTGCACCCACATGTGCACCACACATCATCTGTGATATTTACGAGGAAAAGACACAACCTACCTCCTGCGGGGAGATGTCCCGATGGGATGTTCCTCCTCACTCCTGCATCTGCACAAAAAAATCTTTTTAAAAAAAGTTCAAATCTAACTTCAGTCAGTAGAGTTATTATCCATTAAAACAACAGAGCCTTTGCTGGAGCTAAAAATACACATATACAAACTTTTTCCACTTGACAAAAATACACATGTTCAACAAGTCAAAGTGGGGAAAAGTTTTGGACTAATAGCCAATTGACATAACTCTGACCTAAAGCTGCTATGTCTAGTCGATCGTGCTGGAGGGAGTTGGGTGTGTGTGTGTGGGGGGGGTAAAGTCATTAGTAAATTATGGAGTGGAGTCCTGCCAGCTGGAGCAAGGGGGTGGTGTGACGTCATAGCCAGAGGATGCAGGGGTTAAACTGATTTTTAACTGTAACATCTGAGCTCATAATTTGATCACAAGTGTTTTTTTGTTTTTTTTTATATTGGCAGATGTCACCAGAAGGTCTGAAACCACATGGTGTGACGTCATGAGGGGAACAAGGACCATGGTCCAAACCATCCACCGGTCAGTTTAGATGGGCGTATATCTAACAACAACAACAACAACAAAAAAACAAAAACAGTGAGTGTTGATCATAAAATGACAGAAGAGTATTCGGTAGTGATCCTCCTGCTAAGCAGGTACAAGGTATGATTACTTTTACCATTACTACCATTACTCCACAAATCAATGCATATGCAGTTGATCAGAGCAGCAACGCTGTGCATGAAAACAGCTGCTGCTGGTTCAGTTTTACACCACACACAATACAAGTTCCTCTATGTGAAGTCACACTGAATTAGCATTTTTGTGGTTTCACTGATCCTACAATGTTAACTTCACAAGGAACACTGTTTTTTCAAATGCACTATAAAACATAGATTATCAGAGGGGGGGTCCCTGGACCACAATGTTATTACATGGTTGATATTCTACTGTGCATCCATTTGTGGTAATTCTGACATGAACATGAAAACAGTTTATGTGTCAAAAAACACAACAAAAAAGCACATTAAAATTCTTCTCTGAGAAAAAGAGAAGCTCTAAAGGCTGCTGAACCACTGGCAGCTGGAATGAATAGAATCATTTTCAGAGGACATAATAACTGGGAACTCAAAGTGTTACTTCACAGTATAAATACAGTTTGTAATTAGTGCTATCACTCAAGTTACAACACACTGAATCTTTATTCTTACATGACTATAACACTCCACTGGAGGCTGGAGCAAATACACATTGATAAAACTCCATAAACACAAGAAGCAGACCATCAACATTTCCTCAGAGTTACCAGGCCATTGTACTGTAACAATGTTTAACAGATTTTATTCCGAGTTGTTCATGCCACATTCTATTTGCAACCACAAACCACTTTGCCAAAAGGGGAGGAGGAGAAGAGATTTCAGCAGAGAACCAGTGGCATCTATCACACCGAGTCTTATGGTGGTTGAAACAAATTATACAGATCCCTGTTGCCATGGTGACATTCATAATGTTATGTTTACATGTTCTTACAAACAGATATTAAGATGCACATGATAAGGTATCTCTGACTGTAGGGGGTGTGATTAAGTGGGAGAAACATTTTGGATAATCATAGTGTTAAGCACTAAACTGACAGGGTTAAGAATATTTTCCATATTACTGTATCTGGAAATACTACAACTGCTGGGAAAAAATACTGTTACACCTCGATAAACTTAAATTTCTGTGGATTTAAATGAATTAAACGAACGGGAAATATTATGTACAAAATATTACTTAGGGAAAAATGTTTGTTTTATTAAATAAATAATAATTTACGATGAATAAAAGAGATGAATAAGCATCGAAAATTTTCCCAGACTGTCATGAAAATAAATAGCTTAAACTGCATCAGCTGTTCTACATCTGTCGCATTAAACTGAAATGCTATTACCAATTTATGTTTAAGTGTGAAAGGACGGCCCGGGTGTCGGATGACTCCAGTGCTTTAGACTTATCATTTAACTTATCACATCATTGCATCAGTTTAACAAAAAGGACAACCAGCAGAGAGAAATGTCAGGACAGGGAATATATATCAGTCATTCTCACTCACAGGTCACAATGGGAGGCCATACTTAGTTAATTAGAGTAGTTTAAAGCATTTGGGGGCAAAAAGATTAGAGGAACTTTTCTATAACAGTAGGAGCTTACAGTGCAGCTACACAACAGACTTGTGTCTTGACTGTTAATTTGGTAAATTAATGTGCTGCAAATTAGATACTGTTTCATCTTTCAGGGTCCTTTGAAATAGGAGTAGGAGAAAAAATGTCCTTGCTATTATATAATGTGGGAGAATGTAACCAAAAAAGCATGACAAACAATGAAATACCATGAGGAAATGCATCACTTTCAGAGCTGAAACAACACAGCATCAGACTGTTAGAGCAAGAGCTTGAAATTGCAACTGATTGACTTGAGCTCAGAACTAAGATTATCAGTGAAAAACGCTGCTCAGGACTAAAACAGGATTTGGGATTTGATAGGATTGCACCGGTTTCATCTTGGGTACAGAAAGAAATATTTTTTACACTGGACCAGAGCATTGCATTTAGTTCAGCACAGGTTCTATGAGGAACGGCCTGTTTTCAACTGCTACAAGAAGATTCCAGTTTGCGTAGGTAAAACCTGAAATGCATACACACAGGGAATGTACCACATCTTCCCTCCCCACCATCAAACCCCTTAGTCTCATCATTATGGGTTGGTCCAGTAGCCACAGAGTAGTAGTCTTTATGTCCGAACCTGGAACTTGCCTGCCTTCGTCATATACTTAATGCCTTTGAAAGGTTTGTACTTCTCACCATACATATCCAGACGATTCACCTTCAGCCCTGTTGAGGGACATAATTAAAGTTCATTTATCAATACACCATAACTGCAGACCATCGCATATCAATCACTGTTTGACCCAAGTGGGGATGCTGATCTCATCTATGGACCTTCCACATAGATGAGATCTGATTACGCCGCAACAACCCCAGAGAAAGACAGTGGATTTAACATTGTTGCATTTAGATGAAGAGTTTTGAAGGAGTCAGGGAATTCCAGTAAAATCCTAAATGGCCTCAAAGGTCCCAGTTAAATGACTTATTAAACCAGTCAACTGTTTTATCACTGTATGTAAATACCGTAAGTACACCGATCTGAACTGAACAATGCAATAAGAAACATTTATAAGAGAGAATATGGATAGTGACCTGATATGTGGTTTACTAGTTTCATGGTTTATTTACTAAATTTGGCACCATCTAGTGGCCATTGTGTAACTATGCTTACAGGCTGTGAGGCTGTCATGTGGTCATCAGCTGACCAGACCATGAGACACCCAATGAGTGGGTGCTGAGGTTTCTCAGTATATAATGAGAATTAAACAGAATTATTTTAATCACAGTTATGATGATAAAATGTGTATTACTTTAGCGGCAAAATAAACTCTGTGATTTTGGAATCCTCACCATGAAAACTATTACGATATGAAATATATAATTTATAAACACAATTGTGACAGCATTACGTGTGGCTAGGCTGTGTGTGTGTGTGTGTGTGTGTGTGTGTGTGTGCGTGTGTGAACCTGAGATGGCCATCTGTTGGATCTTGAACTGGATGTTGATGGTGGGGTTTTCATCAGGTTTGGAGGCCCCAGCCTGCAGGCTCATGGTACCTTTCAGACTTGGAAGCTTCTGTGGGTTGATCTTACCAACATCCCATGACAACAACTACAAAAAAATAAAAAAAGATTGGTTAATTGAAAAGTCATGTTGTATTAACTCAACTCATTTTATTTATATAACAGTTTAAAACCACCAAAGTGCTGTACAACGTTAAAAACATAGATAAAGCAAGCAAATCACCAATAGAGGCTGATAAAAGTTACACGATAAAAAAAGGAAGATAAAATAACAGACATTAAATAAAATAAAATAAAAGGCACTTCTTACAAGGTCAAAAAAATTACACTATGACAACACTTAATGAAAAAAATAGAGGTGTCTTTTTGTATCAACATTTAGTACCTTTGTGACTGGGTCAAAGGTGTATGTTCCCTGGGAGGGGTTGAGGCTGGCACTGAGGACCCCCCGGGGCAGCTGGCTGCTGACTAGGACAGACTCCACAGCCTTGCCCATGGTCTGTTTGGGGCCCAAGGTCAAGTCAAAACGTCCTTGGGAGCTTCCTTCACGGAAGGTGATGTTATGTTTAACGTAGACTGGGATTGCCACCAGGCTGAAGAGTAAATAGACCAAAAGCAAAATGAAAATGCTTTTGTGATGATTTAATTCTAAGGTAAGTACTCTGTTAAAAATTACTGGATAATAACACAAAGAGGACACACTGAGTAAATTTGAATGGTGTATCTGTTAAATGCTTCTTTGCCAATTATATGACAAAACAGAAAAACTGGGGGAAAAAACACTGACTTCTGAGAGCTGACATGATAGGAAAGCAACCGGAAGTTTCCATCTGGAGGAATGAAGGAGAGGATTCGCTCGGCTTCCCACCGCTTGAACCGAACACATGGGTGGAAACTGACATCATCCAGCAGTCGAGGATTCTTGGAGAAGCAGACAACAATGGTTTGTGTCAAACAAGGTAACTTGCATTTCCAGTTTTTTGAACAACTTTAATTTCTTGGGCATAGTCATACTCATACATCTCCTATCTGATACAAGGTGTAGAAAATGTTCTCACCATAAACGACAGGGTAAGGTCTGGCATGCCTGTAAGTTTTACACAGGCATCAATAACCCCCTGGATTTCTGCTGTAATTGTGGAGCCTGAGGAGAAAACAAGTACAGGGGGTCCTCGAGTTACGTCGGAGATCCGTTCCTGAGAATGTGTCGTAAGCGAATTTCGACGTAAATCGGACCATACACTCATTGTGCCATTGTGCATACATTGTGCCACCAGATGTCGCTATAACACCACGCTAAAATAAGAGTTTATTATGGTGAATTGCCTTTTGTCCCTCTTGTCCCTCTTGACACACTGTAGGGGTTGATATCGCGAGTGTAATGAGCATTTCCTTTAGATTTCTGATATCAACCGTGTAGACCCTGTGTTGTGTATAAACCTACGGTATCGCCACGATCCCGAACGCATCTGTGTCAGTGTGCATCTCCTTACCGGCTGCCCCCCCCCTCCCCGGCCATTTTACATAAGTAAACACAGCTGTGGAGGTGCCGGCAGGCTCTGCAGCACGTCTCTCTGTCTCTCTGCAGCGCTGAGAGACAGAGCGAGCACTCAGCAACTCGTTCCAGTGTGAAGTCTGTACGTATTTACGGGGCAAACCGCTTAATCCGAAACAAGGAAGTTCACGGGAGATGTGTCGTAACTACGAAAACAACGTAATTCGCGACCGACGTAACTCGAGGACCCCCTGTATAATATTGCTCTATGAACGACGATTTGACCAAAAGTCCTTCTGAATACTAAGATGCTAGCAGCTTATGGTTTTTGCAGAATTTCTATCTATGTCATTGTAATTTATGTATATCGTTGTTATTAGTGCAGAACCTTACCTGATTTATCAATGATAGCATCAATCTCTTCCACCACATCAAAATAAGCTTCGTTGTTGGTGTATTTTACCCCCGTGCGTCGCCAGGGCACCACTGACAGCTGCCCTGTGGGGAGCTGTTCACCCACATTGGTGCTACCTGGAAAACACAATGAGAGTGTATAAATATTCTATTCAATCGCAAGTTAACAGAAATCCCATGTTGCGTTGCTTCAGGTTGTAACTCCAGATGGTGAGTGAAACTGATTCTGCTCTCTGTTTTCTTTTCACTGGCTCCACAGTTGATCCGCTACAGCACATAAGAGTTATATCCCAGTAAAAGCATTTACGTAATGAAAATATTTGCACTTTGACTTAATTACTTTCCATCTATTGGCGACTGTAGCTGTGGATCCCTGAAGCTTTAAAAACAAATACTGTGCACAGAACTATAAAACGCATCATGACATATCTACATATTGCTGTGAAATAATATGTTATCCAATAGTGAAAGTGTAGTATACATATGCGGATTGTACCTGTGATGGTGTTGACCATTGTGCGGAGGATGGTAGGGGGCTTAATCAGCTCTTTAAGGATGTTGGATTCTGTAGCCAGTGGAAATCCATTGTCTAACATCTCCTCCAGTAGTTCATAGACTACCACCACATTATCTTTAATAGCAGCCTCTGTACACACTCCAAAATAGTCCTGAGATCACAGACAATCAGAAGGTGTGCATTTAAAATCAGTTTTGAGTCAGAAAACTAAACGAAAGGTTGACTGAAAATGCAGTAGAAAGCAGGACAAGCAAGAACCTGAAAAGTGTCGACAACTCTGTGAAGAAACTCAATGACGAAGAGTGGCGGCACCTCACTCTGGATGACCGCCACAAAGTAGATGCGATGTCTGAGCACACTGATAAGGTAGTGGTGTGGCGTGGGGATCACTGGTGGGACATTCTCCGGCTCTGTGGCACGCTCCTGTGCTTCAAAGAAGTAGTCACACACTGAGCGGCTGACAACGCTCTTCCAATGCTTCTCCAGGAAAATGTCACCCGAAGCGTTGACTAGAAACAGACTGTGGATCATGTTGGCTGGAGGCTGAGAGATAAATGATATAAAAAGAAAAAACAAAAGCCTTTCAAGATACATTTTCATTACTGTTGGTCATTTACTCTGCATACTTTAGTCATGTCTCTGATTTAGTGCACAATTACACTGAAGTAGCTTCATGGCACTCAGTCACTATTCCACATACCACTTACACCATGACTTTTACAGCCATGCTGTAGTATTGCCTTTCTTTAAAAACACACAAAGTAATAAATCAATTATTTAAAGGGAAATTATTTACCCACCTTATTTGTCTTGCACTTATATTTAGTTAGTGTGCTTTATCTAGCTTTTGAGTCTCATAATGAACATTTGATCAAGGTGTGGCACATGACTTAGAACATGTGATGCAGCTGAATGTGCTGGGGATTTTGGTTTGTGTGATAAATGTGTCTTCATATCTATCATGTCAACAAGATGAGAAAGCCCACACAGACACAGGGAGCCTATATTAACTCCACACATTAAGATCCCCAGCTGAACCGGGATTTGAACCAGGAACCTTCTTCATGTGAGGCACGAGTACAAACCAAACTCCCACTGGGCTTCCTACTACAACTCTGGTAGAGAGAATTTACCAAACTGTCTTGCCTGTTGTGTTTGCAGAAATCCAGTCGATTCAGGATATGGAATAATTTCCCCAAAAATAAATAAATTAATTAAAACCCAGTTTAACTATCAAAAAATAAATAGTACGATTTACTTGTTTGTTTGTTTGTTTTTTAGCAAATATCAAAATTTATTAGCAAACTTAAACCCTTTTCACAGACTGGCTCATGAACGCATTATACTTATGGAGTGAAATCGGTCAAATACACTACAGACCTCAGACAGATGAAGTTCAAAGTAACAATGGCTGAAGAAATACGACACCGGGATATTCATTAGTTATGAGGTAAAGCTTATCGGGTTCAGCGGGGACTCAAGCGCCTTAACAAAGTGCAGCTATATAGAAAAAACACCGTCCTACAACATTTAACCGAGGAACAGAGGTCCTATCGCAAAGTGGGCGAAGGCCTCCGTCTCCAGACAAGATGCTCCATCAGTCCCTCCTCCTGCCTCAGTCTCATGACAGAGGAAAACCCGTCACCAGATACATTCATATAACCTGGCTGTCAGAACTGCAAAGGCGCCGTTTGCGACTCGAGCTGTTCATAAACACAAAATGACTTACCGAAGACAACGTTTTTATAATTTCAGTCTCGCCTTTCACCGTTTACCCAGTGAAATATTAAGCTCCTACAGCTGCTTCCCGTTTGGTAAAGCGGATCCTGATGCGAGAAACCCCAATGGGTCACATTTAACCAATCAGAAGCAGAGATTACGAGATCCCGCCTACTTATTGGAGTCATAGGTCAACAATACGGATATATGTGACTAGTAGACTGGTTGTGATTGGCCCGTGGAGGGAGCGCAACCGTAAACACCAATAAACCGGTCGCTGATTGGCTTTCAGCTGGAGCTGGTCTGACATTTTGTTTCGGTATCAGATTTCATCTTGTAGAGTTTCTCTCCATTCAAAATGATCAGAGACGGGAACCGTCATGAAACAAACACCAAGTGTAAAGCTACAGAGTATGACATTTAAATATTTTACCGTGTAACAAAGTGGAATAGGGAAGTATAAATGGACGCTGAAAATCTTTGAGGGTGCTGCTAATATTGGTGAAAAGCGAGACGATTTATATCATTTATTATAAAATATTATATAAAACACCGTATTTAATTGCATTTGTATGTAAAGTGCGATACAATCAGTCTGACTGATTGACTTGTTCATTGATTTTGCATGTGGACTATTATAGCAAAGTTATCGATCAATTTGCGTCATATGCAACAAAACTTTCACATTACGTAGACATGACAAATGTGTGGTTTGACACATCAAATTGCAAGTGAGACATGTTAATTACAAAATTATAAAGGGTCAAATCATTGCATTCAATTATTTATTGAAGATAGAGATGAGTGAAGAGATAAGGCAAACATTTCCATGTCAAGGTCTTAAGACACAGTACGTTCGTGCCCTACAGGGACACCCAGTGGCCACAAGTGGTCATAGTCACCTTAGTGCCTGAACCGGTGACTGAATGAGTAGGGTCCATTATCAGTGTTGGTTAACTATGAAAAATGTTGAGTTTATAAAACTAAATATCTAAAACTAAGTAATTTATTTGCACTTTATCAAAATAAATGATCTTATGCTCTTCATGGCCCTGGATGGAACTTTCTTCCAGTGAGGCACTAGTGCTAATCACTGTATTTGTGAGTGAGCTAATTATTACATACATCTCTGGCAATTATGTGCAAGGAATTTAACATATTGTCTGACCCGGTGTGTACTTCATCCTTGTACTTAATTATCCAAAGCAAAATTCAATCAATCTAATGTTTTAAAAATGAAATTGTGTCATACTAAATATACTGTAAGGGGGAAAAAGTCCTCCAGGAGACTATGAGAAAAGGCTCAACGGGAAAGTGAATGGCTCAACATAATTTATTTTCATTTTATGTTAAAATGTACAGAGTTCTTTGAAAGTACTTGCTAAGAAAGAAAAAAACAAATAAATGGAAATACATACAGGGACAGAGTAGAGAGGTGAGGCTGCTGGGCCCATTTCAGCCGTCACTGTGTGCCCAGCTGTCACTCCTCTCTTTATTTTGCGCCATCTCTTAGCATACAACGCAACATGTACAATTACAAAGGATACAAAAAGGGAAGCGATATAAACAGACAGAAATATACTGAGCTCATTTTTACATGCCTCTTAAATGTAAGGAAGTCATCCTATACACACACAAGTAAAAAAAAGAAAAGAATGCCAAGTGACCTTTAGATATTTGTAGTCCTTTTGTTTAAAATAGCATTAATATACTACACAAAGATAGAAAAACTCTAGAGATGAGATGGAATGGAGAGGTTAAAGGCATCTTAAAGTCACTAAAAGTGAGTGGTAATTTTTTTAAATTTTGAATTTCTTAGTAATTATTACCCAAGAGGCGAGCTAAAAAATATGTATTGTTTTTTTCCTGAAACAGAAGTGAAAAAAATGACAGTACCAATATCAATGTCAGAATTTCCTTTTATATTATAGAAAAAACATTTTCTCTACAATAGGTTTTCTAAAGTCAAAAAGAGTCAGCTTGTGTCATAAAAGAAAGCTGCCCAGTCTGATAAAATTCAGAAAGAAACAAAATGATAAGTAAACACAGAACAAAACAATACACACAAATTAAGTATGCAATGTCAGGTCTGTAAGAAAAGGAAAACTCCTCTTTTGACTTTGAATACTGGTACATGGAGAAACAAGGTCAACATTACACCCCTGCCACTGCCAACAGGACTCCAGTCACCAACTCACCTATGACCCTGCTTTACGTGTGTAGTGTGCCTCCTTGTGAGGGCCAACCCATGCACTAGATCAGGCATTTAGGCACACCTTTTATAAAGGCCAACTGTCTACTGCCACTTTTCTAGCCAACAGGAGTGCAGAATTTTGCAGAAAAAAATACAGTATTAACAGAATACACTATTCAAAACCAGACTCCTTGACCTCTTTGGGTCATTAACACTTTAGGAGGGAAAGTCAGCTATAGATTTCTTAAAAGCAGTCAGGTGGGAATCCCACCATTTCTTCTGCATTTCCTATACTGCTAAAAAAATGCTGACATTGTACACCATCTGTCAGTGGAGTGTGGAACAGCTGAAAGCTTCCTGAACCAGCCACCAACTGGCAACAGCTAGCCAGTGTGTACGTGTGCTGATATTGGGAAGTACCAGAATATTTACATCTAAACGTCTCAGAGATGCGGCAAACTGTAAAATAATGCTACTTATTTTATTTATTGACATAAAATAGTCAGTAATGTGCTCATCTCTTCTGTGTCTTTGCTGTGTTTTGGTATAACACTGTCCATTCCAGGAAGACGGAGACTCTGGAACCAGCTCAACACCTCAAACACCGGACGCCCTGCTCCTCTGCTTTGGAGGAACAGTGAATAGCGGAGCCTGAGCGATGTTTGGGTTTGTCTGAGAGAGCAACTTGTTGTATCACCATTTCAGGATGCCACACATATAAAGACCAAAGCATATAAGGTTGGACTGCACACGAGTATTTCAAAAAAACAAACAACAACAAAAATAAGATTCAACATCATTTTTAACATAACAAAACAGAGTCCGCCTATGTCTCACTGTCTCTTTTTTCCAGGTAAGGCTTCCTATACGAGTTAAAAGATTGTGTGCATGGTGGAATATATTCAGTTTTTATTTGCAGTCTGACAAAGCCATGTACTCCTGTATGATCTTTCTGTGTCTTCCTCATCATACTTGTTCTCCTCTTGCAAATAACCAGGAGGAGGAGACTCCTGGTCATGTCTGACACCACATTAGAGGACTGTGTCGACCTGATGCAGCGTGGCATGGTCACGGTCCATTTACACTCCCCAACTTGGACTTCTCCCAACTTACTCCCACGCACAAACCAGATGGGAGGGAAGGAGAAAAAAGCCCCAAAAAGCAGGGACAAAATGTCAACATAGAATAACAGCAACCCCAAAGACCCTCTGTATCTCTCACCTGCACTCCCTGGTGCCTGCTGAGGCAGTGGAGAGGGTTGAACAGGGGTTGTGGACATTTACAGCACGACGAGTATCAGCTCTGGCCCCATGTCTCCTTTTTCAGTTCTTGGCAGCTCATCTGCTCATGTATGGTGACTGTTTTGGGACCCCAGCATAGCTGTGATGAGAGGGGCCAGTGTACATCATGTTACCATGGTGATTGGGCTGCATAGGCTGCTGTGGGTAACCTTGCCCTCCCATCATACCCATCTGCATCTGCATGGGGTACTGAGCTGGCTGGTTCATATAAGGGGGATTGCCGTGATAACCACTGTTCATCATGGGTTGGGGCATTCGGTAGCCGGCCGACATGGCGTTCAGGGGTGTCATGTTCATGGAATTGTATGGTGCTGGCGTGGGCATAAGGTTTGGCATCATACCACGCTGCACAGCCAGGGTGCGTGGTGTGCCCTGCATGGCAACAGCCCCTGAGCTGCGGCCATAAAGCTGTTGCTGGTGTGGGGCTGGGGCCAACTGCTGAGTAGCTTTGGACCGGATTGAAATATGGCCTTTAACGGTAGCCATTTGGCCCTGTAGCCTCTGAGTGTGTGGTGGGGGTCCCAGGCCAATGTTGGTGGTGGGCATGTTGCACTGAAGCTGGAGGGAGCCTAGATTCATAGAGCCAGAGCCAAGGTTAGGGGGTGGGGTCATAGTGGGCTGGCCCTGGGGGAGGGCAGTGTGGGGGGAAGGGGCGAGCCCAGGGTTGGCTAGAGACACACTGGTGGCGTAGGAGGTGACTGAGGCGGAGTGAGAGTAGGGCATGGCATGGGGGTCCATGATGGTGTTGGTGAGCTGCTGGAGTTTGGCCAGGCTGAATGTTGCTGATGGCTGTGGGTAACCCCCTGTGCCAAAGTCCTGACCCATTCGCTCATAGAGGGTGCGGCCCCCTCCTCCGCCTCCACTCTCTGGGATTTCCATGATCATAGGAGTGGAGGCAAAGCCATTGCCCATGCTACACTGAGACAAGGCTTGCTGTTGTTGTTGTGGTGGTGGTGCTGCTGAAGGTGGAGGCTGAGGGTTGGGGGCCTGCTGCTGTGAGGGCTGCTGAGGAACCTTTTTTTGGGACTGCTGCTGTTGCTGGTTGGTGCTCGGAGGCCTTTCGATCACACCACAGCTCTGAGGAGACTTGATACCACAGCTGGGTGTGTTGGACGGTGGTGGGGGTGGTGGCGGCTGAGGTACACCACTGCCTACATTATTGGTACCTGGCCCACTGTTGGGACCCGACCCTGCCTGCTGAATGAGGCTACAGCTGCCCATCGCCAGCTGGGATCCTCCAGTTCCTGTGGACGAAGTGAGACTGGGGGTCAGGACGAAGGAGCAGCTGTTCGACTGGGAGGAGGAGGAGGACGGGGTGGCTGAGCTGGAAGAAGAGGAGGCTGATGATGATGAAGCCGTGGATGCTCCAGCAACTACCGCAGCTGACATTCCCCCTCCGTTGCCCCCATTCCCTGTTCCATTGCCCCCTCCACCCATTGTGGAATCATAGCTACTGGGGTTATCATAGTTCTCTGTGGTGCTCTCTATGCTGCCCAGATCACTAAAGCCACTGTCCACCACCTGCTGTGAGTGATCTGACACAGATGGCACGTCCATCATTGGTGACGTCTCCATGTTCTGCTGGGATGGGGCTGACAGAGAACTGGGGTGCTCTGGTGTGATTTGTGTGTACCCCGGTCCAGCACCTCCACCACTGCCTCCTGGTCCTGTTGGACCAGGTGTCCCTCCCCTCTGCCCTGCTGTTGCTGCCTCCATGATTCCTGACTGCAAGCCCGGACTATTGACCGAGCGCACAGACTGACTCGCTAAGGGCGGCACAGGAGGGTTAGGTAGTGGGCTGCTATGCTGAGAGGCCGCACAGTCCTCCACTAAGGCCAGGGCCTCCTCCTCTGTCTCCCCCGTGTGGCTGTAACTCTGCAGGGTCCTGCAGGCAGCTAGGGTCTCCTCGCAGTCCTGGTAAGCCCCGTGGTGTGGCTGGGGTTCCGTTTCTTCGTCCTGGGCCTCCCCCTGTGTCAGGGACTGGACGGCCTGCATCGTCTCCAGGTCCAGCTCATTGGAGTGGTGATGGGGGTGGTGTGGGTGGTGGTGACCTAGCTCCTCTTTGAACTCAGTGTGCTGGTGAGTGTGGGAGTGTGAATGTGTGTGTTGGGGTTCCATCAACAGTGTAACATCCTTGTCATCAGAGTGCAGAGGCTGAAGCTCCAAGGGCTCAGAGGGAACAGACATGGCCGTAACCGTTTCCACTGCTGCGGCTGCAGCAGCAGACTCCTCCTGCTCTCTGCGCCGCCTCTCCTCCTGCTGTGGGTCAGCAGAGGAGGGCCGACACTTGGTCTCCTGCACCTCCTCCTCAGCCTCCTCCTCCTCCTCTTCTTCCTCCTCCTGCTTGCTGACATAGTCCCGAGCCATGCTGTTCTCCATATCTAAAAAAGCCTCTCCACCTTGGGGTTCTTCTTTGACTGGAGGAGAGCTTGTGCGGGAGGTAGGTTCTTCCTCTTCTTCATCCTCGTCATCATCTTCAGAGTCCTGACTTTTCCTCTTCTTACTACTGTTGCTGTTGCTCTTCTCCTCTACGTGTCCGTCACCTTCATCGTCAGCATCATGGTCTTCACTGCGCCTGCTTCCTGAACATGGTGTGACTGCAGTTCGCCTGTTGATACTACCACCACCACTGCCCATGCTGCCACATTCCTCTTCCTCCCTATCGTCATCGTCATCATCGTCTTCTTCCCTGTCGCCCATATCTGTGTCCTGAGGTCGGGACTGAGGGGCCCGGGGCCCCGATGTTGAGGAGGAGGAAGAAGGGGACAGCAGGGGACGGGATGGTGGACGGCTGGGTTTGTCCTCTTCCCAGGCTCTTTCAGCCTCCTCCTCCTCGTCCTCATCCTCTTCCTCCTCTGGTTCAGAGGTGGGAGGTGGTTTGGGGGCAGGCTGCGGTGGCTGGCAGAGGGTGCGGTTCTTGGGTGGTCTCCCTCGTCTCTTGGGCACCTTCTGCTCTACAGGTTTGGGGAGATAGTCGTCTTCTTCATCTGAGTCTTTCTGCTTGTTGTCTCTGTCTATGCTGGTTCTGCAGACTCGCTTGGTGTCACGGTCGTCCGTCTGGAGCACCTGAGGATCTTTGCCCAGCTGCTGCTCCAACAGCCTTTGTCTTTCCTGCTCCTGTCTCGCTGCCTCCTCCTGGGCTCGCTGCAGGTACCAGCTGCGGGGCTTGCGACCAGGCTTCATCTTGATTTTGGGAGGTGGAGGATCCCCACCCAAGGCCTGGGTGTCTGCAGCAGCTCTCTGACTGGGCCCACCACTAGGTGGTTTACCAGGTCCCCTTTTCTTCCAATGCAGTGGTTTGCGGCTCTTTCCCTTGGGCCAGCCTTTCTTCTTCTTGACTGGGACCTCAGGGTTGGCTCCTAGGGTCTTTGATGGAGCTGCTGGCAGGGCAGCCACAGGCTTTAGCACAGGCGTTAGCTCTGAGAGGAAATAAGATGATGAGCCAATGTTAAATGAAGCTGGGTTGACTATCTGTTTGTCAACTTACACATACAGAAATGTATTACTTATCTCACAACATGGAATTTTTTAAACAAAATAAATTGTGTTCCATTTAATTCATGGTATCCTGCAAAGTATTTGCATTTTTAAGTTAGAAATCTTTCCACATTTGCCCTCAGACAAAATTCAAAAATTCAAAATACAAAAATTCTCACTGGAATGAGTTGAAACCGAGATCCAAGTTGGACAACAGAATGATGCTACATTTACAAATATAAAAACCAGCTTATTTTTCTCACTTATCAATTTTGCAGGGTCCCATGAATTGATTTCACACATTTCTTTTGAGAAAATCCATGACATGTAGTGGGAGTTCCTACTTTTAAGACAAAACCTTGTCTACTCACCGTCGTCCTCTGAGTCTGAGAGGTTGGAGTGCCGGCCCCGTTTTGGTGCGGGGTCCGACAACCTAAGAGCAGAGCGTGCTGGGGGGTAACGGCGCAGTGGGTGGCCCAGGGGCGTTTCCTCCTCCAACCTGGGCATTGGCCTCTCTGAGTCAGAGTCTACAAAGGGCTCATCTAACACCTCTGTGGTTTCAGAAATTGTCTCTGTCACAACACTGCTGTGAGGGTGGCTGCGCTGGCGAAAGCGACGTTTCCTCAGGGGCTTCTGGGTAAAACAGGATAGAAAATGGGATTTTTGAATATGAATTAGCATTTGAATTTAGTCTATAATAGTGGCAACAGATCTAAACTTAAGCTAACTGGGTCCAAAGGTTTACAGGAGATTCCATTTATCTGTGGGGAGTGGTAGCCTAATGGTTAAGAGTGTTGGTCTCGAGACCAAAAGGGCTGGGGTTTGAATCCTGCTCTCGGCACCACAGTGGGCCCTTGAGTAAGGTCCTTAACTCTAACTACTCCCCGGACGTTTGAGCAGCACACTGCTCATGTGTGTGATGGGTTAAAAGCAGAGATCAAATTTTGTTGTATCATGAACTGTAACAATGACCAACAAAACTGAATTTCATTTCATTAATTTCATTTACTTCTGTTAGTGGCTGCTAATTTATCTGCATTTTTGTTCTAAAGATTATAATTTCAACATGATTAAAGTAGCAATAAATATAAAAACTGTTCCTACCTTGCATTTGAGACCGATTGCAGGCTTTGTGAGGATAGGTGGGGAGCATGCTCGCCTGTCGTCGTCATCATCATCGTCGTCCTCGTCCTCGTCATCATCCTCTTCTTCACTGCTTTCACTGAAGCAGCTCTTCCTGACAGACTCGCTTAACCTGGAAACCACAGAGAGCTGTGCCAGACCCTCTCCAGCCCCATCAGTCAGTCTGGGCTTTGGGCCCCTCTTTTTCCTTGGGGGCCTCCCTCTTCGTGTGGGCGTTATGGAGGGGTGCCTGGCCAACTCCAGTGAGTGGAAGGCAGTGGATGCTGCTTGTCTGTCCAGGGAGAAAAGAGAGGGAGGGCCAGCAGTTTTTCTTCCACCTATTCTCTCATCATCTTCATCATCCTCATCCTCCACAGGCCGGATCTTAGGTGGTCGTCCCACTCTGTTGCTGTCCTTCACCTTGCCCCAAGGCCAGTTTTTGGGTGGGCGCCCACGAGGTCTGCGCTCTCCATTAGCTGGAGGAGGAGGTCGTGGTGGTTCTTGGACCGTTGGTGGACAACGACGGGGAGGGGTGGTTGGAGAGCTTTGGCTAAGGGGAAACCCCAAGAAGCCTTTTCTTTCTCCTTCCTCCTCCTCCTCCTCCTCATTCCTCTTTCTCCCTTGGCGCATATGCCAGGACATTGGTGGAAGCTTATGACTTGGTTTGATCTATGAACAGATACAGCAATATAGAAAAAATATATAGTTTTAAAAAAACCTGATAAACAATTAAAATGTAAATCCGTAATCAACATTTTAAAGTACAAGTATTTTGCAGTTACCTCTTTATGGTTGTCTTTCTCCAGTTCTTCATCGTCATCCTCATCATCATCTCCATCAGCATCAGAAACTACAGTGTTGGTTACAATGACAGGAGTCCAGCGGAGACACTCTGGGTCAACATCCAGCTGCCGTGGCCGGGCCTTGAGACGAGCCACGTGTGTAGTCACCATTTTGTCCCTTCGCACCAGGACGAGTCTGACATCAAAACAAACAAGAGCATTATAATTCTGTGTACATTCACCCATAAACCCTGCACTATCTTACATACTGCATACTGCTTTCTAACATCGGATTCCAGTGTATATCCCTGAAATTTGACTGAAAAATGTGTTGCGTGTAGGCTGGGCTTGTCTGACCTGTCTCCTCGCTGCTCCAGCATGTTGAGGCTGTGCAGGGTGGTGGTGATATCCTGTGGGCAGATCCCTGTCAGTTTGCTGAGCTGCCGTATGCTGATCTGCCGGTCTCCGAACTCATGGAGACATTCCAGCACCACACTGCGCCAGTACGCCATGTAGGAGAGACGACCTAAGTCCGATAAAGGTTTCTCTGGAGATCCTGGCTGGCCCTCGCGCTTCGACAGTAAGTAGCCTGAAAGGAGGGCGGAATAAACCAAGGACACAGTTAGTATATTACAGACACAACATATATATATATAATATTTTTTCATTTATAATTGGATTAATTTTGTCTAACAAAATGAAGACATATCAAATTGCACGTCTACCAAGTAAGATAATGTCACTGTGTTTTGTTTCAGGTTGATTGATAGTCTTACTAAAGTCGATAAGAAAGCGCCCATAGCCCTTGCGCTGGTACTGTGGAAGAATCATGATGCATGATACGTTGTATTTCTGTTGACAGTGCTTCTCCTGGAAATGAGGGAAAGACAAAGACACATCTTGCCATTAGATTAAAAAATATGGAATCACAATTCAGAGTGATATGGGTGAACTGCTGGGATACTGTCTGCAGTATTTTGGCGACATGATGGCATCTTTATAGAAGCACCTGTGACTACACACTCCACAGAGGAAGAACAGAGCTCAGAGCACATAGTATTTATCTGAGACACATCGTGACTGATGTATGCTTTTAGTAATGTGCCACAGTAAGGTGACACCAATGCCTGTAAATTTAGTTTATTGTGAATATATTGCCTCAATATATATATCAATATATTGTGGTTCATTTATAGTATCATTTATTATGGTAATTTACACAGTCATACCTTTGAGAAGTAGCCAACGAGGTGGCACCCTTTGCTGTCGTTCTGGGTGAGTACATAGAAAAGGAAGGGCTCCACATCGTAGTAGAGGGTCTTGTGGTCCAGGAACAGCTTGGCCAGCAAACACAGGTTCTGACAGTAGATTGTGCTCACATTCCCATCAACCTGGTGGGTAATTAGTAAAGAAACATCAATGTGTAACACAAATGGAAGATTTTCTACATGATTACAACAGTGACAGAAAAAAGATCCAAGGTGCATCTTCAATCTGCTGTTAAGAGCTAAAGAGCAAGGGGAAACTGAACTGGATAAAAGTGAGTGTCAAGCTACTTTATCAGCCATGTCTCTCGGGAGCCTGACAGATAAAAAAGGGCAGAGGAGAGAAACAAAAATCTGCAAAGAGAAAGAGGTGGGAATTTGAGGTTGGCCACTCGCCATATACCTCTGCTCTCCTCAAACCCAGGATGCACTGCAGAGCAGGAAAACGGGAGCTGCAGTAGCCATGGCCTGCAGGCACCAATCTACTCAATATGCTGCTCTTCTACAAGACCCTCAGGTTCATCTTAACTGGAAACCAGTAATGAGGAATCCTTCACATCCCATGAACTATGTTAGGCAGTGAAGTCAATTACACAAGAAGGAGTCTGACTCATGAAGTCTGGCAGTACTATGTGCAACGTAAACAATTAACCTCTGATCTGTGATTATCTCTGACAACATGAGTGCTCTCTTCTGACACTATACCAAATATAAAAACTAATTGCTAATCAGAACAGTAGAAACTATTTTCACTTCACTTTGCAGAGGGCTGTCACTTTTCTTTCCAATGTCATCCACCATTACTTTCTTTGCTTTTTGTTTATTGATCACCGTCATTCAGTCCATCTTTCCCAACAGCGTTTACCTCAAATACAGAGACATCGTCCTTTCTGTAGATCTCATTGGCAGGAGGGTGGAACCAGCTGCACTTCTTCATATGCTGGTAGAGGATACTGCGACTCTTCATGTAGCGCAGGCAGAACTCACACAGGTAGAGCTTGGGTAGTCTGATCAGGAAAACGGAATGAGAACCGGATAAGGGAGGAAAAAGTAAGCAAAAGTAAGAAAAAGGAACAGCTCGATTAAAATGTGACTAACTCATTAATATAAAAAGGTATCACCAACTAGATAGCTAACTAGTTCTTCATTTCTTTTGGTTCCACCTCCACAGATGTAAATACTTGCTGCTTTTAACAGCAATCCATGCTAATTTTATTTCCTACGTGCGTGTTACAAGCTGTAGCCACATAAATGATTTGGGAAAAAAAAAGAATTGTAAAGTGAGGAGAGTGACTGTTAAATAAATCGTTACCTATTTCACAGCTTTTTGAAATTGGGAAATGATTAGTAAATGTAGAACTAATGAAGCTTGAACTAATTTTTAATATTGATATCTTTGCTGATATTCTTTGTTTTACTATCTTAATTGATGTCATAAAAAAACGTATAATTAAGCTCTGTTACAATAGTAGCAAGTTCAACCTTTACAAGCTGAATGTGGAACACAAAGTAGATTAAAGTGGTGTACTTCACAACAGATGTATATATTATAGAAAGTGTTGAGATTCTCTACAACAATTGTAATGTGTCAACCTTACTGAATATACAGTACATAGATAGCTACATACATAGATAATGTTGCACTTGGGTCATATACAAACGAAATCTGAACTGAATTAGCGTACCTGCTGTACTCCTGTGGGTAAGGAGACGAATACCAAGTCTGGATTTCAAACTTGCCGAATTCAATGACTGATGGACAGCGCATCTGAGGATCCGGTGGACCGGTCACACCAACTTTCTGTATGGTTGAACAAAAAGAATGGAGGAAGAAAAGGAAGGAGAGATGAGGAAATTTAGTTCTGTGTAATACATAGGGGACTAGAAGTTAATATATCAGGGAAAATAAGCCACAATTGGCCAAAGGTCTTGCATTACAGCATGACAAGCAGACATCTGTAGTGTAGGCAAATGGCTGAAAGCTACAAATCACTTTGTATGCTCAGTCTATAGCCATAGCTGTAAGGTAGGCTGTCAAAATGCATTGATGGAGAATTTAAACAGACTGGTCTGGACATCTTCGCCTGCCATTTATGATGATGTACTCTTCCCCACTGCGACTCTGCCTCTATAATCACATCAGCCCTTTTCACACATCATTAATTCTTCTTACTGTCCCTGCGTCAAACAGTTGAACGTTGGTGTGTGTTCCAGTCAGGGTCTTGGATGGTGTTTTAATGCGACTTAGATGGCAGTGACCAAACATTCACTCTTGGGTCAATCTACCACTGCAGTAATGCCATGAAATGGGGCATTAATGTGGCTAATTTATGATTCCACTCTGTACTCCGCTCTGTTCAGACTTGGCAGTGGCCTTCAACGCTCTTATCTAGTGGGTATGATACAGTGACCATCCTTATCGTTCCAAACAGGAAGTAAGATTTAGCATCATAAGCACAATGTGCAGTTCTCACAAAATTCCCAGAAAACGAAATCTTAAATACTTTGTACTTGTGCAGTTGCCCTTCACGCCTTGTTTTGTGCATCAGCATAATTTAAAAGCAAAACTTTAATCCTTGCTGAATCACACACTGATCATCCAGGTCTGTCCCATGTTCACTGTGCCAAGGTAATGGATGATTTTAATAAATATGCTCACCCGGGCAGCTGTTCCATGACAAATTCATTGGTTTCAGTGCTAAAATATAATGGTGTCTCATAGTTCATTGACTTTTACCACCCACAAACATACCTACATCCTACTATAGTCCCCATCCTAGCCAACAACTTGACTGCTGTTGAAAGTGTAGTTTGCGAGCATATTTTAATCGGCAATGAAATTCAACTCCTTCAGTTATATACTTATAGGTATCTCCCTGGTTTCCTGACTGGTCCTTTCTCACTCCTCTTAGTGCTCTAAACTGCCAATTACTTTCCATTCACCAAAGGTGAAAAACATTGACTATTTTATCTTTTTCTGGTTACCTGCAGTGCCACCTCCTGAATATGTCTGAACAATTCAATGTCTTTTTCTGTCAAGTTCTCATGGCCAGGTAGTTTTTCATCGTCGTCCCGCCAGTCACTGCCTTCCTGATTGTCTGGGGGATTGAAACACAGAGTCATCATTAATGGAATCTAGTGGGAAGATTGCTAGACAGTGTGAATAAGATGTCTACTGAATGATATTAAACAGTATTTCCCCTGCAACAGATGGGAGACAGCACTTCTGCACAGCTATAGTTTTCTTAAAATACACCCTGGTAAACCACATTACATTACAACCTTTACATTCTTTGTAAAGTAGGGCAATTTTGCTGAATTACCACAGAGGGTGGGTTTAGACCAGTGTGTAGGATCGGATGTGTGTTTTTTTACTTCATAAAGTCCTATTCAACACTGTAATTTGTAAACTCTTTGTTTTTCCTGAACAATGCAACTGGAGTTTGCCTTCAGACATACAAGACCCGAAGGGGTGAGAGAAAGAGCGCTACTTAATGTGGATGAATGCAAATCCTCCTGTGCATATTTGTGCTATATGTGTATTTATGAGAGATGCATGTATATTTTTATGTAAAAGCAATAATAGAAAGATATGTACTATGAAACACATGTTAACAGGTTGTATTAATGCTTGTCTTTTGAACTGTCTGGATTTGTCACTAAACGTGCTGACCCACATCAACCCAATTACCCCCAACAAGAAAATCATTTTTTAAGATTTGGGTGCTAGTCCGCTCTATCTATTCTCTCCTGCTGGGTGGCACTCAATGCTGAGTGTTTCAAGCTTTTACAATAAAAATACAACAGCAGGTGGCCACTTTAAGTTACAGGCAAAATATGGCAATTCAGTTCTATGCCATTTTACTTTAGGATAACAATTTTCAAATGAATTATATCAGGACTAGATTATTTTTATAAAATGAGACATAAACAGCTGCTAGTGCCCAATCTGTGTTAGCAAGCCACTGACCTGACAAAAGGTACATTTTCAGTCACATATATTTATATAATTTATATATTTATTTTGTTCCTGTGCAGTTCCATATAAGCATAATGCGTCGTTCATTTAACCAACCTCCTCTGTCATCTCCTTCCCCTTTGCGGCTGGCTTTCTTCCGAATGCGGCACTGCTGTGAGTAGTCCACCACTTCCTGCCGTGCCTTACGACCTTCAGGTGATGGTGTAAAGAACTTTGTGAGGGCGTCAATAAGGCCCTTGGTCTTGTTATTAAAGCGCAGGTTGCTCGGTGACAGGTCACCGTCCTCCCGCATTGAAAAGAGCAGCCGGTCATCACCAGGGTAACCCTCACAGGAGGAGCTAGAGGATGAGTTGGCCGAGACCGAGCGCTTCCGCCGACCACGCCCACCAAGTTTCTTGAAGGGTCTCCCTGGCCTGTGAAAAGAATAAGGAGTCTGATAAACCTGCGTAGGTCCAGAGCCCTGCTTATATGAATGTACGTAGCAATACCAGAAACTACTGAGGTTTGCTGGTCTGCCACAGATAGTAAAAAAATGTGGAGAATAGGAGCTGTAGCTGTTAGCTTAGAAACGCTGTCTTGCAACGTCTCTCCACCAAGGTGACACTGACGAAGATGCTATTAGCTGAAGGCAAGTTCTTTACCTGTTCTTGGGTCGTCCCAGTGGTGCGTTGTAGCGCCGTTTGATTTGTGCCGCCTTCTCATGTAAAAGTGTCTTTCCCTTTTTCCTGGGTTGGCAGATTTGACAAATCCACATGCCTGGGAGACAAAAAGAAAAAGCATGAGTTCTCATACACTGCAGTGGATTAACACAACACAGGCCTCAGTGGAGATACTTAAATTCCCTCAGATGGCTCTAATACACAAACGTTTGGTCGTTTGGCAGTACGACTTTCATTCCAGTTGGTGGTAACAACACAAGTGATGGTTTAATAATTTACTATGACTTTGAAGGTCAGAGTAGAAATTTATGAGAAGTATGTACTTGTTAAGAGGTTGTACAGATACAAACTGATATCATGGGGTGCTGTTTCCTGGTACAGAAGAGGCAGGTTATGATTTGACGAAAAAGTCCTGTTTGTTTACCTTTTGGCATCCGCGTGAGGGGAGGATCGCAGCACTCCATGTGGAAACCCCGGTCACAGGAGTCGCAAAACAACATGTTGTCCTGGACAAGCACAGACACACACAAGTGCTGATGAATATCAAAGTGTTCAGACTTGTTTTTAGAAAACGTTGAGTGTCATATTGGACATGATAAGCACACATGTATGCTCTAACAAAATAATGGACTCATGTCCACAATGATGATTATAGTGTCACTCTGTAAAGCTGCAGAGCTAATTCTTTCACATAATTATGCATGAAAATGCTTCAATAAATAAAATCAATTTATGAACCAGACCATTAAAAGTGAACCATACTTTGTGTTGACTCAACAACCACAAGTCTGCCTTCATTTTATTATCCATCCTCATGTATTATTTATCATTATGTTCTTTGTTTCATGTTAAATTCATAAATTCGTACAAACATTTGAATAACAATGATTCCTAACTTGACAGGTGAGAGAAGAGTGGAATTATTCAGAGTCTGACTAGAGTAGCTCAATCCCACCACCTCAGATATCAGTATCTCTAACGGGCAATTAATCAGAGAAGTGTACATGATGCTGTTTGGCTGCCAGCACGCCATATTTGCCCATCCACTCACCGCATTTTTTCCTTGATCCTGACAGCTGCTGCAAGTCTTGCATTCGATGCATTGCCACCACAAAGCTTTGACACGCGCTGTGAGCTCGGGAGAGAACTTGAGACAGGATGGGTGGCCTGCAGGTAGAGAGACAGGCAATCACAAACAAGTGCATCAATGTCACAAATTTTGTCTGCTGACAGACAGCTGTGACCCACTTGCGTCACTGTAGAAGGAGAAAAAATGCTCCTTTTGGAATTAAAGCTCTCACTGAATCAAACCTGGCTACAAAGAGTGTGTTCAAACATGAATGACAATCTGTCAGAGCTGTGCTTTTGCTTTCTATGAGAAACAGCAAACAAGACAGCGTTTTCCAGCAGAGACATCCACAGAGTAAATCTGTCCTCTGCTTCTACTCGGCAACTAGATCAGGCCCTAATAATCCTGGTTGAGGAAACCAGATTTTATATGAATGAGTTCTCACTATTTCATTTAAAGGTTTTAGTTTTAACACGTCATCCTGAAGATAGAACTAAAGATAAACAGCCAGAAAAATACTATTGCATAAACTTTTAACTGACACATTTTCAAATTACCATAAAAAACGTTTTTTTTTCAAATAATTATAATGGTCAAAATCGTTAAAGCAGCAGTCAGTATAGAAGGTTTATAATTCAGGTCAAGCGAATGCCATGACAGAAGTTGGAGGAGTAAGTTGACGTGAACAGTGAGTGGTGAGTGAAGTTCAAGTAAAAGCAGTTTTAAAATGTCAGCTGAAGGTTAAGCTACGAAAGACATCGGACATGGAAGTTGACACGTAACTAGTAAAAGTAGCTGAAAGTTTAAAAGAAGAAGAGATAAAAGAAATGTCACTTGTAGATTAAGAGATGAATAAAGCTGAAATTTCAAAGATGAAAGCAATTCAATGGAAGTAGTGTGTGGAGCTTCCTAAAATTAAACTAAGCAATGTATTTTTCAGGTTAACAGTCTATAATCATAAATTACCACTCACCACTATTGCCACAGTCTGCACAGGAGATGAGCTCTTCCGGCTTCTTATCCCGATTCTGCTCCTTGGTGCCCAAACAGAAGCTGCAGATGGGGATGGGCTCTGCCACCGGCTGGCAGAGGGACAAAGCAGAGGGGGGGGCAGACAGACAGAGGGGGGAGTTTAGACTGACAGTGAGTTTAACAGCTTCATTGTACAAATGAGAACAACAAAATGGCTTGTGTGTCTTGCCACAGCAGATGACTGTTGCTGTGTATATTAATAGGCTAACAGCAGGCTGAATAATATGATGACACTATTGAGTATCTCGATCTGTAAACAGAGGGTTTAGATAATAAATAAAAGAATAAGAATTACTGCGATGAGCGAGCTTGTCTAATTATGTGATCATGCCATGTCAGAGGCTGCTGTCACGTGACAGTGTCTCTTGCTTCCTGCTGAGCTGTGTGATCACAGGTTGTAGCTTTCGTGCTTTCAGCGGTACTGGCAGAAAAGATGCAACATGTCCCAATCTGACGGTTACTCAGACACAGACATTCAGTTCTGGGGCTGCATAAATATTTGGTGTGCTCCCAAATAACACAAACCATGTCAGCAGGTGTGTACTGTGATACAGAACACACACATTAACTGAAATGCACACAAACACAAAATCTTTTCTAGGTTTATGTACAGGAAAACAAAAGGCTTTCCTGGATATCTGCTCGTAACAGTTTTCTAAGACATCAAATAGGACCTGTGTGAACAATAATGCTGAAAAATCACACCCCTGAAGCTGTGCAGGTGCACTTTACACAGACACAACCACAGTGGAGGAGGGGCCCCAGGTTTCTGAGGCCTGGAAGCCATGAGGGGAAGTGGTAGGCTTCTGCTACCTCACAGTAAACCACAAGTAATTTTCTGCAAACACATTTTGTTTACTACTGAGCACACGCCAACAGATAAGTACTGAAACTGGTAGGGCTGCTATTGTCACTCTAGCCATAAAAATCATGATAGATTTATAACACGCATAAAAGCTGTGTACACAAATGAACTTTAGCAGCATCAAATGCCAAGGGAATTGAAAAAAGGAGAAACTGTTGCTGTGTGGTGATTTAAGGTGACTATAAAAATTGCCCTTTCTTAATTTTGTTTAATGATACTGAAAATCAGTGTGTATAATTTGGAGTTTGGAGTTTATGACAGTTTAAGTGATAAAACCCAAATCTTTACACATTAGTACAAGCACACATTCAAACTGCAAATGTCAACAGCTAATGTAACCAGCTGCTTCTATGTACATAGAATTACATACAACCAAGACACTAACTTATGTAAGAACGCACACACGCATGCAGTATTTTAGAAGCCACATAGTGACATGGATGAAGAACATCTGTGTGTAATCAAACAGATGCATAATAATAAGGAGCTAAGCATCTGCATGGTTGAAATGGGAGGTTGTGCATTCAGCAGAATCTCCAATTGGCCAACTGCTTTCACATTCACAGCCTTATAGTAGCGCAGCAAAAAGACAGGTATCGTGGAAAATAACTCTCAAGTCAACAAGGTCGATGTTCACCAGCAGGCCGGAGGGAGAAACAGGCAGAAACTACTATGATCTAATGACAAGCTTTTAGGCCAACATATTAAACTCTACTCCTTATGAACCACACACTGCCTGTCACCACAAATGCTGCCATGGTTGTACGATGCAGGAGGAGGGCTTCTCTGCACTTAGTTTCTGTCACTAAGCTGTCAAAACACCCATTAAGGTTTTCAACGTCCAGACAGGCAGTCAAGCCTTATCAGTTTCAACTGTATTCACATTCATGCAGGCGACGGGGGGAACTGTAGGCTCACTACAAGCAAGTATGTGTATGTTTCTATTGTTAGGTAATAGATAACACATTAATACATTTTCTAAATTGTAGGAATGCCAATTCAATTCTTTGGCGTTGTTGTCTGCATCAGTGCAATATCTTCTAATCTTAAACCATTATTTGTTTATGTGCTATTGGGATTTCTGTGGTGATGAATAAATGATTAAAAAATGCAGGTATTCTTTACCGATTTGGATCCCATTACTATAGCAACAGATTAAGCTTCAGTGTCTTTCAATTAGTTTTAATTCATTTTCTCAAACTCAGGTATGCAAGCTCAGGTTGGAGCTTGTGGTTGTACTTGGCTTATACATCCTTGCTAACAATAAATCATTGGTAAAACACTAATCTGTATGTTTTAGATAAAGATAATCTGCAATCCATGAAAACGTTTTTTTTTAAACCAGCCAAGGTCATAACATCTCTCCTAATTCACAAAGCCCCATCTAATTCTTTATTGAGAAAAGAACATCATGACATTCACTGAAATTGGTGTAAGACTGTTTCCTGCAGAACAGCAGTGTAAATGCACATAGCTGCAGAGAGCTGGGTAGGTACCAGGTCCTGGCAGAGAGGAGACAGGGACAAGGGTTTGATTTATTGGGTTCATTTCCTTGTTACTCAGGCTGCTTCCAGCAGCCCCCCCTACACCTAACCCACACATATAACACAGCACAGGAACAGAGAGAAAGCAAAAGGTATGAAGTGAGGGAGTTAAGAGAAGAAAGAGATTAACAGAGGAGGGTAGGGCAGTAGAGAGTGAGCAGTAAGGAGAGAGGCAGATAAGAAGAGACATACTGTACATGCATGCTACAGAGAAGAAAAAGCCTTCCTTGCTCTCTATTTCTAGCATACAAGTGAAAACAATATGAAGTGGTGATCATGCACTGGATTATGCTGTTAAGATTAGAAAAATAAATCAATAATTACTACAATATTTAAGCCAACAAAGTCACTGTAGGGAAATCGAAATCACAAACAAGAAAAAAAAAACAGAAAAAGAGCGTGAAAAAGGTAGACTGAAGACTAAAATAAAAGACCAGTGGACAAGAGAGGAAATGGAAAGTGTACAGAAAGGGAGAAAATGTGCACCAGCAGTCCTCTGAGCAGCCTGCGTGCGACCAACACCTCAATCATTCCTGACACTTAACCCCTTCACTGCCTGAGAAGGTTATCGGCTCCCATTCGCCTCACAAACGCTCCAGTAAACACGAGCCAAGAGTGAGTGAGGGAGCGAGTACGCGAGCGAGCGTCGCCTTTAACATAAACAGACACCTTGAGACGCATGTTACAGTAAAGCTTCGGTTACTGGCTGCCACTGTAAATTAATCCCCGTCACACACAAAAAAACATTAAAATCTACTCCTCCCTCCATTGCAGGGAAATTGGAACAGTGAAACACAATCTTCCCATTTCTCCTGAGAGCGACTTTCCCTCCCCGTTTCAGCCTTTTCTGCCTCAGCCAGCTTCTTCAGCTGGCTGCCAGGACTGGTCAATGTGGGAAATTTCTCACATCGACTGGCTGCTTGAGTTAAGAGTCATGGCCAGCATCTGACTTGAAATGTGCATATGTGTGTGTGGTGTATCTATTTTAAACCTGTGCGTTCATGCAATGGCATGTGCGCTCCTTTTTTCCAACATAAGCAGGCTTCAGGAGCAGAATTTTGCTCGGAGCCAAGCAATCATGCCTTGTACAACTGGATGCAGGAACAAGGTAGACTTGACATGCCACCTTAAGTCCATAAAAACAGGTTCCTCCATAAATACATGCTTACACAAACGGACAGGTGGAGGCATCACAGTATGACCAGGCTGACACACCCACCCACGCTTTGTGTTACTTCAGCACAACATCGTAAAATACACTTCATATCCTGTAACGTGCTCTTGTGTTTGCCTGTTTCTTTTTCTTTTCCAGTAGTTGAAATTAACACATGAGGCGACATGAAGTGGTGTTTGAGACTGTATACAGCAAGATAACAGGTTACTAGTTGAAAACAACTAAGGGTAGCCTGGAACCCCCCCCACACACACACACACATACACACACACACTGAGTGCTATTATCCAACGACAGGACATAGGACAGTGAGAGTGAGACAGGAAGGAGAGAACAATGGAGGAAGGACGAAAGGAGAGGCAGAAATAGGGAGGGAGGAGGGGAGAGAAGATAAAAGGCAATGGAAAAGCGAGAAAGGGAAAAGGGTTTCTGTTGTCCTTGTCTCGTCTCAAGTCAAGGATCTCATTAACATGGGAGCCCAATCTCAGCAACGACCCTACCACCACCACATACATCCTTATGGTCAACCCCACCTTGAACACAAACTCATTGATCACTGTTACAAGACGTGCAGTGCAAGCAGACAAACAAAACATGCAAACACATTTGCGCTTTTTCAGAAAAGTCATTCTATGGACTAAGAGCTAGCAGTCATGACTCAAGCCTGGATAGATCATTTTCCACTTAAAGAGCACACACACATGCATCCATGAAGGCTGAACTGACATCAGTTAACTGACAGATCAACATCTAAATGTAAAATCCACTGAACATTTGAAACAAACTTCCCTAAATGTGACATCTCTAAGAGCCTTAGAAGGACTTGATGTTGTGCCAGTATGGCAGCGTGCTCTAACCAAGTTTCACTCTCCATTATAATCCAGTTTAGCTGGAGAGCACAGAGCTAAATCACTCCATCAAATGGAGCTGGAATGGCCAGGCTCCAACTGTCACTTCCATAGCTACTCAACACATTGTGGTTGGCTGGTAAGTTTGGCCATACGCGAGGCCTCACACAGCTACTCTTGCTGTGCCAAATGCCATCCTAATCACATCTACTGGTGAGCTTGAGGTAACTGCTCACACTAGTTGCTGTCACAAATATTTGTGCTTGTAAATCATTTTATTATTCTTATCACTGGTGTCATAATTTAGTCATTATTCATATTCATACACTAGTCTCTATGTTGCATTTGAGAATACACATTGTCTAGTGGAGTCTGTATTGGTTCTGCTGAAACTCTTTTACAACCACTCTGACAACTTGTCTGAACACAATGTTGGCTGAGTGACTAAATTATGCCACGTGTTACCATATGGGAGAACAATAAAGACACACCAGCACACCAACCTATAGTGTTTTTACAACTGTATGTAACTCTAACTCTTCAGTGTACATTTTTTTAAGCTATCAGAGTTCGACAAGCCATAATGTTGCCAAAATGTCGCTTAAAATGCTTTCACTATTCATTTAACAGCAATATACAATTCAGAATGAAGTCACATTTCAAATGTATGAAATATACTCCACACTTAAGAACGTTTGAAGGAACACTGTGCACTTCAAATCATTATTCTGCCCCAAATTATCCCTACTCGTGGTATAATGCTTAATGTAAGTTCTGGAAGCTTTGGTGTGGGGCCTCCTGCACTGAACACACCAGGCTACACTCCAGCACTTTGTTTCAGGTAGTAAATCTTCACGATACCTCGTAAAATCGGTTACCTTAAATGAGACTGTACAATTCGGGTGTTCTGAATATACTCTGTTACTCCGCCTGATTTAATTCCCCTCCATGTTTAATCTTGTTGTAGCTTTGCTTAATTTATTTACAGTGTTTATTTGCCTTGCCGGTGGCAGCCTGTCATTTATACAGACAAGGTTTTTTAATGATCTGAAAATAGTAAACATACTTCTCATAGCAGCATAGAAAATCTATGTTTTGGTCCATTGCATGTGGAAAGTTGAGCAGGGCTATTATGTTTTCTCTCTCTCTCTCTCTCTGCTTACTCACCACATCTGTGACTGCTAAAATCATCCATAAAGTTTTTATTGTCCTCTCCAGGTAAACAGATCTTGGCATAGACTATCCAGATAGATATTTTCACTGCCACATTTTAGCAGGAAGCTAATGGCATTGCTCTGCATCGAGTGCACATGATAGCATACTGTGTGTCCATAGGGCAATCACACATCCCCATCTATACTGCTTATTCTAATGAATAATGCATTCTGTGGTAAACACTTCTCATTGCACAATAATGTTGATTGGTGTATATCACTGGTGTATAACAGTCTGCATTTAGCATCACCTAGTAAACCGCAGTTGAACAGCTTGTTGTGGCTGCTGGTTGGTCACAACACGTCATCAGGCTGAAATATCTACTCTCCATTCATAATAATATCTGTTACTAAACAATCTGCACCTACATAAGTATTAGCTCAGTAGCAGAAATAATCCCCATCAATACCAGAAAAACTGAAACACGATCCTTTACATGTGAATCTGCATGAGATTAAACTGTCTTAGTATGGCTGTTCCACTCTAAGCCTAAAAGACTCCTGCTAACTCTGGCGGATGATGAACAGTTTACTGAGGAGTTTTTTTTCAAATTGTGGTCATGAGTCACAATCTCAAAATAATGTTTTTTTTTCCTCTATTTTCTTACAGACTCCTGATTAGCTTTATCTGTTCCGTGTTGTGGAAAATATTCAGTGTTAACCATCAAAAATGTAGACATAGGCTTAGTGTAACAATGATATTTGATTTAGTAAAATCACAATTTATTCTGCTCAGTTCTTTTTAGTATGGTGAGATGCACGAGAATCACAAACCCAATAAGTAAAACAAAGCATCTACATGGCTAAACTGAATTGATTGTCACGATTTTACACGATTGTTGCAGTTCTATTGCTTTTTATTTTTAACAAATTCTTGGAAAACACAAGCAGTTTTCCATTTCTCTGCTGGTGTGTGCCATTTCATGTCAATCAAGAACCAAGCTTGTGGTCACAGAGTAGCTTGACTTTAAAGCTGGTGTCATCGGAGTGGAGCCAAGCTTTTTAACTTTACGGACTTATGGTGGGTCAACTGAGGCCAGGGCTCTGGCAAAATGGAAACAATGGATGCCTGTGTCGAGTAAAAGGGTGGCAGAAATGACAAATTTCGACACGTTTCACCTCTTCCTTTAAAAATGGATCAGCCCAAAACCTGATATTCAAGTAAAGTTGACAATAGAGTCAAGGGAGCCCATTTCATGGTCTCTAACTTGAGTCATTTCCCAGCATTCCTGCGGTGTAGCGCCATAAACCAGGAAATGTTTCAATCCATCCAGCAAAGACAGAAAATCCTCTCCTGTGACTACAAGACATAATGAAGCAGCAATGGGGGATGGAAGAGAGGGGAAGGGAAAACAGAAACACATGAAGAGGCAGGTTGGACTCAAGGCATATAATCGATGTCTGGGGACATTTTGTATTCTCTGTCCTGTGAGTGAAGATACATGATGTTTTTACCCTGTGCAAATACAAACAGAAGTGTAAATGTATGTGATGTTAGAAAGCCAGGTAGTGTCAACCCAACACAAGATTCGAGAAATGAATTACAGGCAATAAATATCTCCATTATGGTTCACAATAAGTAGTGTTTAATGTAGTAGCTGTAATGGGATAGTACATAGTGTATGTGACAATGAAAACATGTTTGTATGGGTATGTTGTTAATATCAGTTTTTCATGCGCTCATGCCATGACACTGCACGTCAACATCAAGAACTCTGGTTAACCCCACTCCAGCTGTTTAGAAGAGGGCAAATGCAGGGCAGGGAGATTGCTCTTGCCTATAATGACACAAGAATAGCACACATGCACACACATATTTACGCAGACGGATATACACACAAAGGCTCAGCATCAAGCCCATCCCACCTAATGGCTGTAGCCTCAAACCGCTAACGGGTGCTCAGGGAGGCAATGAGGTTTGCCATCTATATATCCATGACCCCTGGTTGACTTAGCTCCCCCATTCATCTCCCCCTTCATGACCTGGCAATGGCACCCTATGTGGGTGAGAGGGGGGAGACAGAGCGACGGAAATAGGGTCTGGGATCCTATTTGAATGGAGCGCTCGGACACAAACATCAGCGCGTTGAGTACACAAATCTCCCGGCAAATGGGGTCAAAGACACTGCTTATCTATTTGTTTTGATTTTCCTCCCCCATAATTTTTCACTCATTCATTCATACACAAACACACACACTCATTCTCTCTCCCTCTTTCCTAGGAAAATTGTAACTGTTAGCAATCATGCAAAGCAATACGGCAATGATGAAACAGTGAAGGAGTACTGGCACTGAGGAGAGTGTTCATGGAACAGCTGTCTTTGGCTTCCATACACAGGCTTCTATCTCTGAGTTATGTGCCATTTGCACAGGCACAGAATAATGTGTACTTCAAAAACACTCCAACGGTAAAACACACACATTACTGAGCAGCAATAAGATTGATTCCTCTGGAAAGATATAACACAGCAACATCACCAAGTAGGAGAGTGACCAGTTCCTATGTGAAAGCCAGCTAAAAATGTCAACTCCCTCACAGCTACAGCAGCTTCTCCATGACCTGCGTAGCCTAAAGAGAAGTCCCAAAACCAACCAACAACACACCTTCATTCATGCCCATTCAGTCATTATATCAGATTAATAGGCAACTGCAACGTATGGTAATTACAGTGATGCAAAACACACATCTTCAGGAGCATGGATTGTGGCAAAGCTTACATTTTGCTAATATTTACATTGACTTTAGATATTTGATGAGAGCTCATGCAGAGACACATGCAGTAATTTGACAGTTTTTTGTTTGGTACATTTGAAGAAGCACGTTATCAGGAGCTGAGTCAAAGAGAAGGAAGTGGTTGTGTTTTTACAAAACGGTTCTGTGGCCATAAAGCCAATGGCCAGTCAAAACAGTATTTAGGCGTTCAGGATCAGTGTTTTGTCCTCCTGACTGTCTGCTGACCTGGCTCACAGATGACCAGATGATGGGCCACTATCTTGGCAGATAAACAGGTCCAGGTTCAAACAGGTCCGTTTATATTGTCGCAGTAAAAAATGTCTGTTTGTGCAACTGTGGGCATCTAAATTAAAGGATCTGGAATATGTGAAACAATGTGTGTGTGGTCTCAATTCTTGGTTATGGGTTTTTGTTTGCGTGTCTGTGTGCGCGTTTGTCCCTTACAACCAGGGGTTAGCTGGCGAGTGCTGTCTGTGATCAAGTTACAAAAGTGGGTGTGTCCCTGCTCTCCTCTGTCGCCTGCATGTCTGCCTCCCCCTCTCTCTAACCCATTCTGTCTCTCTCACTCACCTCTACTGTGTATCTCTGCCTCTTTCTCTCTCACTTTCTGGATACAGAGGCCTGGAGCTTGCGTCATCCTAAACTCTTCCTCTGGCGGCACTACAGACTACCTCTCACTTGCCTGTCTGTGCTCCTCCCCTTCTCTCTCTTCCTTCCTTTCTTTATTCCTTCCATCTCCTGGCAGCTCCTGACAGGGAGCAGCTCTGCAGCTGGTCCACACTCCCTGCAGGAGGCTGGGAGCCATGTGACACTCTCCCCTGACCTCCTCCTTCTCTTCTCCTGAAAACTAGCCCACCAGCCACCCACCGGCATCACCAGTGCTTCCACACTGGACCACTGCAACCAAGCTCACACATGCACATGCAGCTTCAGTGATATCTCTCAAAGATGCATCACAGATCTTTTATAAACATTAACAGCCTTTTGAACACTAAGGTGCATGCTGCAATTTGTGGATAGACGCTTGCACTGGTATGTGACTGATGTTACAACTGGAGCCCTGTCCTCCTCAGCCACATCTAAAATAACCCTGCAATGGGTTATTGCAACTGTAGACCACTACACCATATGCTGCATCAAAACTCTCAATTTACAGGCTCATATTTTAAGACCATGCTGTGCAGTAGGAAATTACGGGTTTGGAGGTCATAAGAAATCTCAACAAGGGGAAAAATGCATCGCCAATGTGTTCTGTATCGCTCTTTGATTGCTCTGAACAACTTTATATGTGCAGCAGCTACTATGCAAGTAGAACATGCATGGTGTCATACTACAATAACAACCATATATGTTTTCTATTTTATTAACACTCACTTTCTCCCTTTTGCAAATGTTTTAACATAGGTGCACATCAGGTGTCATCAGCAACAACTCAACAGGATACCTGTGATATTGTGAAACCCATCTGATCCCTGAAGACCAGAGTGTCTGGCACCCACTTATCTTTTTGCAGTTGTACTGTGTTCATACAAAGGTTAAGGGTGCTCAGCAAATCTCATTACTTAATGTATAATAGCCATGTTGAAGATGTATTGACAGTTTGTTGTGCACTGATGCAGAGATATTACCTTGTCTTTCTCATGGGGCAGCAAGCGAACAGGTGGCAGCGATTCCAGAGACACCGTCCCGGTCCCATCATTCTGGGAACTGCTGCGACTGACGATCTGGAACAGCGGACCCTGCTTCACCACACGTCCGTGGGCCACTGCTCTTTTCAAGGCCACCCTCAGCTGCTGGTGGAAGAGCCCAGACCCCATGGAGCCACTGCCTGACAAGTACGCAGCCACATCAGCCTGGCACTTAAGAAAGCGCTCAATGTCCTTTAAGCTGGAGCCACCAGGCTCATGGAGCCCCTCAAGCGCCCGCTTGATCAACTTGTTCCAGTCAAGCCCCGGCTTCTTGCTCGAATGAGAGTGAGAGCTGCCACTGCCAGTGCTCATGTTGGTGCTGGTGGTGGTGGTGCTACTACCACTGCCACCACCTCCACCTCCTCCTCCGCTGCCTCCGCCTCCGCCTCCTCCAGAGCTGCTGCTACCTTTGGGCTTAGGCAGAGCTAGGCGCCCAGGGTTATCAGGGTCCTTATAAGAGTTCAGACCTTTGTTTGTGACCTTAAGGATGGTACCATCCTTGACACTGAGCTCTAACTGCTCCAGAATCGTTTTGCGATCCAGACCATGGGACATAGAGACCGCATTGCAAATGCGCTCCTCTGATGGACGCTGCTTCTGCTTCTTCACCTTCTTGATGGCCTCTAAGATCCATTGGGTGTACATTGGGTTCGCCAGCTTAACCATGGCTGCAGTCTGGGAGGGGGCAGGGGCCCTCGGGCCTTACCGCAATGACCACAGACAAAAATAAAGACAGTGAGCCAAGGAAATACCTGGCCTGCGCCGTAGCGCCGCCGTCACCTCCTCTTTGCCCTCTGCCTACTTACTATCCCTTGTCCTGGGGTCGAACAGAGAGTCCCTCAGAAGCAGAGTGTGAGCAGCACGGAGGGGAGCAGATAACCATAGCACAAACCCCCTGAGCCACTCCTCTGCCCAGTAAAGCCAGTTCCACCACCCACTCCCTGGCAGGTGACAGTCACTGGCAAGAAGAAGGGGTTGTAGGGGGAATCAAAGGTCTATGGGCAACTTGTAGCTCCACAGCAAACCGGGCAGTAGAGTAGATCTTGAAGAGGGGTGTTGAGAAAAAAAAGGTGTTTCCCACTCTGACTGTTGCAATAATACCTATACACAGACAATAAAATCTATTCAGTCACTTTTGTGTTGCTGGAAAACTGGTGCTTTGTTTGTTAAAAGTAGTGAAATTAGTGTCTGAATGATATTGTTGAAAGCAACACAGTAAAATATTTTTGTGGATGGCATTCCACAAGATGAGGGTGTGTCTGAATCCACGTTCCCTCGTCTTCACTAGCTCTCTCTTGTTGACTTTTACTCTACCAGCAGCCTGAGCTCCTCAGCTCTGGGACGGAATAGATATCTCACCCCAGGGAGCAGACAGGGCTGATCACCTTCATGCCCATTCCACTTAAGTAGCTGACAAACCCTGCAGAAAAAATAAGATAAAGAAAGATAAAGGTTAGTGAAATCTCACAGAAAAATGATAAGAAAAATTAGGGCAACAATACTTTAAACAATTTATTAGTTTTATTGAGCTGCAGACACCCTATGGGGGGGCAACAGACTTTTGAATGCTGGAACAGTGCCCCCACACATATACATAAATAAAACCATGCTTGCACCTCGAAAACAATGTGGTTTTGGCCAGAACCTATCAACAAAAGTGGGAATGGGAAAAGCAGCACTTGCACCTGTTACCTCTAACCAGTCGACTCACTGGTTTTGACTGTAACTAAGCTTAATTCACTGTAACTGGGCTTTATTTACTACATGGACATCAACACATGGCCAGTGTGACACAAGCACTATAAATAAACAACTATGACCCGAAACACTAATAACCACTACAAAGGGGACTAATACGTCAGATTATGATGTAAACGATGATGTAACAACAACAACAACAACCTTTAAAGTGCACTTACATGTTGTCTACTAGGCTAGTTGGTCTGCTAACGTAAACACGATGCCGTCAAAACACAGACCGTTAGCAAACATTAGCCTAGATGCTACCTGAAAAATCTATGCAAAGATAATTCTCGCATCACCAAAAAGGTTTTCCGCGGTGCTATTTTACCCTCCATAAAACGATAATGGACAGCTATGTATCTGACATCAAGCCTTCCCGCTAACTGGTGTTGTTTGGCAGGCTAAGGTTAGAAGCTAGCCGACGAGCTAACATTAAGATTTTGTTCCTAACGTTACTTGCTAACCTGAAACGTAAACAGCGTGAAACGAGAGGTTGGTCAGCGCCCCTGCACAAAAACACAACATTCCCGTCTTTCCTCAGTATTTCCGACCACAAACCACCACGCCGCAGCGAACACGGCGAATAATGTGATTTTGTATGACATTCGGATATTAACGTGTGATCGCGGCCTTGCAAAAGGCACAATGCAACTTGCAGACGGCCATCGCGGCTAGCGGGCAAGTGCAAAAATGAAGACATGGGAGGCGCGGATTCCGCAGTGTTACATGCTGTAACGTGTCCCTCTCGCCCTCTGGTGCGGCTGCGGCGTCTGTCCGCTCAGACGCGACCCTACAAGCGTTCTCCACCTCGCTGACTTCCTCCCTCCACCAGCCGCCCTCCCACGTAACGCTACAGCCTGCGGTACGGTGAAGACAAGGCCGCTGAAGCGGACTAGCTAGGCCTCGGCTCACCCCCCTTCGCGCCCCCCGCCCGCCTCCGCGATCATCATCCCTCCGTACCCCTCTCTCCCTCTCCCTCTCGCGGTTCCCCCGAAAGCCCGAGCTGGTCCGGTTCTGCTTTGCGAGGGAAGCTCGACAATAAGCAGAGCATAGAAAAACAAGCCCCCGCTGCCCGGTATCCTGCTTCCGCTGCTACTCACCGGAATTTCAGGTCGAGCCGCCGAGGAGATGGTGCCAGAACCGAGCGAAACGGAGACAACAACAAGCCTGAAAATGCAACCAGAGACCAGGGGCTCTAGAGCCGCCGCCATCTTTGAGTGAAACAGGAGCACGGCTGGTGGGGGAGGGGGGGACACGGAGTCGTCAGGCAGGGCCCAGGGACCGTCTGCATGGTGCGAGGCGAAGATCCAGGGGAAGAAAAATTCACTGCAAGGCGCAGGGGGCGGCGGCGGCGGGCTGTTGCTATGAGAGGGGTGTGGATATTGCTTGAGGACATGAAATGGAATAAAAGGACAGATGGTGGTGGTGTTGGGGGGGAGAGGGGGGGACGAGCAGGGCTGTTCTCGCTCTCTCTGCCGTACAACAGCTCTGTGGAGCGAGATCCAAGGGAGCGTCTGCATTTTGCCCAACAGTTGTGGAAAAAAAAGTAAATAAATAAAAAAATTGAAAGCCAATGAGCATGCCCTAACGTTAGAGGGTATTTAAAGATCAAAGTGAGACACCCCTCCACACTGCAGTCTATTGTAGCAGCTGTGTGTGTGTGTGTGTTTTGGGCTGAAGACGGGGAGCGGGCTGCACAGATCCAGTCTCCAGAGATGATCAGATGTTGCAGTACATGATGAAGCATGTTATTATCTGCCTATGCAGCGACGTCTTCTGATGCGCTGCTGTACCTGTGTAGCAGAATGTTATCTTTCCGCCAAACAAAGTGATTATGTAAACCGTCTGCATCCAATCGACCCACTTTATTTTTTACATCTCAGTAAACGACAGCTGAGTCTAACACCCTTTCCTCATAATGTGTGTGTTTTCCAGCTCTGGCTGCAAAACAAAAATTACAGCATCTGGTGACAGATGGAAGCAACATAATGTAAAGGTGTCACTCTGTGTGCATTTGAAACTGCGACGGGCTCAGCCTGAAAGCAAATCTGAGCTGACTATGCACAAGTAATGGATACATTCAGTCCTAATGTGTTGTGGCAAATTAAAACCACAACATTAAAGTGAGAGACTATTAATCACAGCTCTGAACACACAGACTTTCTGTGTGGGGCTGCACTATCTCACTGGGCCCTGAAATCTGAATCTGCATTTGGGAAGTGGGACCAGCTTAAGTACAGTCCTCTAATTATTCATAAGAAAAAACAATCAATATAAGGAAACTGTTTTTTTTTCCAGCTTCAATTTTATGCTCATAGCGATACAGAGGCACTTGGGTTGGAAATCTGGCAGCAATCTTCCTTTTCTATTACAGGCTAATGCTGAAAGCTCCCAGGGTGGAAATTAAATTATCTGCAGCTTTGTGTAAAATGATGTGTACAGCAGTCCTCAGAGACGGATTATGGAGTGTCTTATAGGATGCAATTAGACCTGTGGTTTTCCCATGTTAAAGGTGTCTTGTGAGAGGAGGAGCCGTTGTCGCTGGTGATCAAATAAAAGCAGCGAGGTCCCACTTTACTTGCTGTTTGTCTTGGCCTTCTTCGGGGATTGATAAATCACATTCCGACGACAGGGCACTCATTTTAATTAATGGCAGAGTTATTACACAGATAAATGGCGTGGAGCGTTAGCACATGAACGGTTGTTAGTACGCCTCTTGAGGACTTTCATATTACATTGGTGCGTACAGTAGTCCAGCCAACAGATGGACAATACTCAGGGGAAGATCGCACCATCCATCGTTCCAGGCCATGAATAAATAATGGCGTGTGCCACGATCCACAGCAGAGGTCGTGTTCTCCAATACAAAGCAACAGAAACAAACAATGAGGGACGGGGTGCGTCGCTGGAGGCGCAGGAGTCATGTAACTGTAGTTCTGATAAAATCGTATTGATTCTCTGTCAGATGAACAGAGACAGAGGCAAAACTTCTGAAGATTTTTACCCATACTAAATGACTGCCATTAACCTCCACAGTAACTGGAGGAATGAGGACATGGATATAGCAAGCGGAGGTTGGAATTCTCTTCATCCACACTGACAGATCTTTACTGGAGTGATGATGAAGGGAGTACAAGATTATGCGCAATATATTATCGCTAACTCTGACTTGAGATACATGAGCTTGGATGATTATTTATTAATTAAGAAACAATGCTGAGGTCTGGTAATTTGTTGAAATAACGGCAAAATCTTGAGAACAACGCCTGGTTGCTTTGTTTGCTTTGGTGCCAAAAGTTACATGAGAAAATTGATTCAGTTCACAGGTCTTTTAAAAATGAATGGCTGAATCACACAGAGTTTCATTGTTAGACGTTAACAAACCCACCCATTAAAATGTTACATGTTGTTTGTTCAGTTTGGACAGTTGTCGCCATGAGGTCGCCAGGCAACCAGCAGAGAGAAAAACAGCGCTCATTGTCAAGACACATTGTACCAGCAGTTATCACATGATTCCCCAGAGTTCCATTGTGACTCTGCACTTTTTGCCTGAAGTAAACAAACAAGATTGGACATTTGAGACTGGGAGCTGCTTTTAAGATTTGTTACCGCGTTAGCTGCCGTCTCCAGCTCCATGATGAATGAAGTGATGAGCAAGTGGTGTCTGAGGTGCTGCAGTATGTCAGTTTATTAAGACAAAAGCATAAACAGGAGCAAGACTCCTCTACTCTTCTTGATGCAAAGTAGAAATCTTAGGACTAGATCACATCACACAAGGCGTTTCAACAATCAACCTTTAACGTAAAAAACGATGACAATAACAAATATATTTCCCTATTTTTTTGACGGACACAGCAATTGATCCAGAAGACTGATCAAATGATCAACATAAACCACTATTTGCATCCGGTTAAATTAATGTTTCTCATTTAATTAAGTGGATCCATTCAATTACCACTACAACACCCCTGATACAAAAACCTTACAGCACATCAGTCTCCGTTTAGTTGTCAACACGATTGAAAAAATAATATGTTTTAGATTCCACCCATCTCCAAATGAGCACTTTGGTTTCCATTCCATTTTCAGTGGTGGGAGGGAGACAACTAAGCCATGGCTTCCTTTCATCCCTTTAATCCCTTCTTTTTATTTCCATTCTCTGTGCATCCACCTGCTGTGGGCTCAAGTCACACCAGTGTCCAGCTGCCCCCCCCCCCTCCCCCTCAGAAACACACAGAAATACACACATCCTGTCCACCTGATGCACAACAGCACCTCCTGCTCTCTGGGCCACGCTGCTGGCACTTGCTCTCCTTCACGTTTTCCTGTCTCTAGCCCAAAAGCTGGACCTGTGCCAAGGCAAACAGGCATCCCTCTCCGTCTAAAACACATGCCACGCAACAACCAGCATGCCTGTTTTGTTTTGGTTGTTGTTTTTGTTAACAGATTTTTAATTGTGCGTGTGCCAGTTCCCGCACAGCCAGGTTTTTGCCGTTGTTTTTGTTTCTCTTAATTCCTCTGTGGTTTCTCGTCAGATCCCCTATTGTGACATGTTCTTTAATGAGGGTGTGACTGATTGTCTGTTTCGATTCGGTAAATGAGGATGTTTACAGCTGAGGGGACATTTTCCAAACAAACATTATGACTTGACGCACGACTTATTTAATATACACCCAAACTGAAACCTTGGCAGCTTTGACAACTGTATACATCTGGCGTGTGTAGGGTGAATTGATGAGATGTAAAGATTTGGACATTATCATCATAATGAGGCCTGGCAGTGAGTCAGCTGAGAGAATAATGGGAAACACGTCCTCTCAAGCTGATCAGAGTCAGAACCAGAGGTCATTTATTCATGGCTGTGCTTTATGATGACTGTTACTCAGTCAACATAAAAAGACTCGATATATATATATATATATTGAGTGCAGCTGTGAGTAAGCTGCAGTCAATCTGTGCTACCACCCCTGCAGACCAGACCTCCAGCTAAGTTCCTGTTGTTTTTTTTTGTTTTTTTTTATTTTTTGAACAACAACATGAGTGCTGATCTCAGATAGCCAGGCAGTGTCCAAGGCTGCTTTTCTGTCTGTGTGAAACGAGTACGCTTCCTGCTGTGGCTGGCCTCAAGCCAAAGTCCCCCAAACCCAAACCCAGACCCCCTCCCACACTGAGAAGAGCTGAAACATTCAACGGAAATTTCCAGGGTCTTTGCGCCGAACAGCTTGCCCCCACCCGTCCTCGACAACGCCACCCAAACCACTCCTCCCAACCTCCCTCCCTCCCTCCCGGAGGCCCCTGCTCCCCCCTCCCCTCAATCCAGCGGGACAGAGAGCAGCTGGGAGGTGAAGTGCAGCTTGTGGGCGCTGAGCTGAAAGTCAGGGCCGGGCACCTCCTCCTGTCTGCAACATGCTCCTGTCTGAAACCTGCCTCAATGCACGTCTCCGTCACTCCAGCCCAGGAGTGGCGAGGAGGAGTGTTCAGGAGTGGCGTGGAGTACACTTGTGTGCCAGACATAAGCAGCGTAGGGACACACAGGCAATTGTGGTGAACTACTCTGTTTGATGAATCAATTGTCCTGGTGTGGTTAACAGTCTCTGTAAGTATATGCACCCTTCACGCAGGGGCCACTGACAAAGCCATTAACATGCACAAATAGGTCTGACTAAAACAGCAGAGGAGGTAAAAGTCACAGTAAGAGATGGAGCCGGAGCAGGAAAATCCCTGACACAGCTATTTCCCAATTCTGTCACTCAGGAAGGCAGAAGTCATCGGGTGTTGCTGTTTTATCAGGTGGAGATTCAAAACATGGGAAGACGCAAGAGCAGGACATTTTAACAAGCCTGTAACCAGTGTAACAAGGACAACATGTTGCAACATCCCGACCAACAATCAAGCAAATATATAATAAAAACATATTTTTAATTTTAAAAACCATGAAAAGGAGCGACAAGTAAATCAAACTAATCTGAAAACTATATGGAATATTTATTAATTTTTACAGATTGATAAGCAACTATTGTCCTCTCACACTGTACAGATCTAACTATGGATATTTAATTGAGACTCAGGTTTGCCATACGAGACAGACCTACAAGTGTCCAGGATGCATTCATTCAGACCACATGCTTTAGACACAGGCTGACATAGCAGGCGTAGATTTTTTTTTTGCATTGTAAAGGTAAATGTGCCCTCGTTAACATTAAAGGATCGGCTACTCAGCTGTTGACCTTTGACCTGCATAAGACTCAATAAAGAACCATAAGAATTTTTACATTTCTTATTGTTCCCCATAGGTTTGATTTAGTGTTTAGGCACCTGCACAATATTAATACTGACAGAGAAATATCGATTTCCATTTTTTTCTTCAAACAAGTAAACTCTTATTCCACAGTGGAGCTGCATGTGGCACATTGATTTAGCCTCTCCTTGACTGGGTCTGCTCATTCTCCATCCCTCTCTCTCTCCCTCTCTCACACACACACACGCACATCGATGGACCTGTCTGTCAGTATCAGGAGATAAAAACATCATTAGGAACATCAGAAATGATGTGTGTTTGTGAGTATTTACGTTTTGAATGAGAAAAAAGTCAGCTCTGATCACAGACGCTTACTGGAGACAAATACCAAGACACATCCCAGTGGGGTGAACTGACGTTATTGTGTACTATGCTGTCCACCTGTGACCCGATTCCTAAAAACAAATGTTAACAGCAGGTCTGAATAGGGACTAGACTTTGGTGGCACTGATAAGCTGTTTGTTGTTGTTAAAGAAGACAGGTGAGCTGTTTCCACTCTTTATACTAAACCAGTTATTTTAAGGCATCTGGGTCCTGCTGTGTGTTTACTGTAACTCTTACCTAAAGGGCTATTACGCTTATTTTATGAAAAAATAAAATCTACGAACCATTCCTTGAACTACATATGCAAAACACCTCTGTTTTAATGTTATGGTTAAGATGAATTTGGAAAATCAATCTGCTGTCAGCCAAAATCCCCATGTTTATATATAGGGATAACTGGAAAACGTTACAGTGCTGACAGAAGATAAGTGTGTGTTAGAATCATGGCTATGGGCAAATAAAATAAAAACATATGTTGAAAAAAAATATATTAACAAACTCATTCACTCATATGTTATGGATTTAGAAATGGACCATGTAGTATTCTGTGTCTTCAGTCAAGACCACTTCAATGAGCTTTACCTTCAAACAAGTTGAATTTTAGAAGATGATTTTAAGACAACTTCAGAGCGATGGGGTCCAATGTGCATAACAAGTTAAAGCTGTGCACAGGATGCACATGCACTGTACAGCTGTCAGGAAGGTAAGCTGAGCCAAGCATGAGCCCAGTGGGCAGGAAACCACAAAGAGGAAGTACTTATAAGGCCTAAATTCACATGTATCTGCATGCTTGAAGCACTTACATCACTATAGGAGCGATGATGAAGTGAACAGAAGAGATGACTTCTATGTATTGGATTCTATGTGGGCTTATAAGCAGCAGGTCAACACAAAAAGGACTTGAACTTTTTTTTTTTCCTGGGAGCCTTCGACGGGGCTGCAAGTTCTCTTCCAGCCTGGATTTGACAATGAAATGGGACTTGTCTGTCCTGGAAGACCTTCCTCGCCTGCTCACAACCATGAAGAAGAGGAATACGTTGGGGGTGGGGGTGACTGGTGGGATCTTTCTAACCATATCACATGATTCTGTGGCTGCTTGGTATTCAGACCTCCCACATTACAGGCTCCTTCCCAAGTCCAAGCCTTCGAGTGTGCGAGTGTGCTGGAGTGTAGCAGCTCCGCAGTGTTTGCAGAGCAGGATGCACCACAGACAACAATGCAGCCTCCAGGATTCTCTCACACACATTCCTGTGGGCCTTGTGTTGTGTGTGTGTGTGTGGCTTAACCTCTGGAGCTCAGTTGGCTTTGTTAAACTCTCCCCCACACTCTCCAACCTCCATGTCCCACCACTACCACTTTCTTCACACAGCCTCACCTCCTTACACAACAGGCCTTTCTCAAACAAGGACATGAAGAACTCACTAATCAATTCCACTTAGAGACAGGAGCAAGATTTACATCGTATAGAATAAGTTGCTTAATGGGCAAGTGAACACAAATGATGCAGTCGCTTGATTTCATCAATATGGGCCCAGCAATATATGTTAAAAGCCACTCAGTTCACCTTCATGTATATTAATGACACCACTTTCAGATTACTGCAGGGTAATGGGGGCAAAAAAGAATATGTTCCATGAGCGATGAGCCCCTCATGGTTATCCTAAACTGCATTACACAGGCAGTAATAATCAGTGTTGTTATTATATAAACTGTGATGAATCAGCGACACATCCAATATGGCTCCTAATTGAATAATTGGATACTTGTCTGTGTAACGATATGCATGTTTGTCTTTCCCTGTTCGAGCAAGAGGCAACAGATGGAGCATATTATGTAATGATCCTGATGTAATTTAAAATCACAGATTATGCGGGTCGGCTCGTAACAGTGTGACGCAGAAGATGATAAATACCTGCAGTCCTTTCAGATAACAGTATCTGGCACAGGTGACAATGACAGAGGGCACACTGTGCTTTTTCATATGGGAAAAGACAACAAACTGCTGCTGAGAGCGATGATTATATCACGTCTCATCCATCCTGGTTTTCCTCATCCACGTTACTGCCTGGAAACAGGAATCAACATTTTCTGTATGTATGTATATGCCTATATATGTGTATATATATACACACACACATATACACATAAGATGGACCTTTATCACCTACACCTGACCAGGATGACTGGGAAGGCAGACTAGGTTTCATGCAATCCACTCTATCCATCTTCAGCAGAGTCCCTTCTGCTCTGAAGACATGGCCAGTATCAAAAACTTATATTTATAAGTTTCAATTCAATAACTTATACATCAAAAGCTGCCTTATTCCCACAGCAGTAATTCAATTAAAGAGGACGTGGTTGCAGTGGAGTCTGGGATACTGCACAGACCAGAGAATGAGAAACATAACAGACTAATGGATGCAAATGGATCAAATGACATGTGCAGCATGTTGCTTACTATTTATGTTTATTATAATTATTGGTATACGGTTATTGATGTGCACTTTAAATGTCTGCCGGGACACTGATTTTATTTATGATGGCCTCTATAGAGGATTGTGGATCACTGTGGTTTCTGTTTATTGATGTGCTTTTAATCTACTGCCGCCTCTATGATCAGGTGCACAGCTCCTGTTCCTCGTGCTTGAAATGTCTGTCTGATCTAGGATGTTTTTATGATGGCTGCTTTCGATGATTTAGATTGTTGTTGTCTCTGTTCTGTGCTCAACCACAGTGCCCCTCTCAGAGGACAATGCCACCACGTTGCACCACATTAACCTTCTCACAATGACCACAGTAAATTGCAGATTTTTAGGATGTATGATGCATGATCAACATTGGAAACCAGAAATGCCCAGCTACATAAAGGCACATACCACATATATGTAAAAATAACACTCACATGGCTGTATCCTATGGGCACTATACATATCTGTACCAAATCTATCAGCAATCCACCAAATTGTTATTATAACCAAAGTTGTGGTATTACTGACTGATACTGCCATCTCTGACGTTGTCTCCGTGCCGGCCACAGAGCTCCAGCACCGGTCAACCTCCTGCTCAGAGGTCATCAATCGCAGACATTCAACTTCACCCCACCATGGCAGACACTGCCGTCTGGCCCTGAGGCTCTGAGTCCTTCCCTGACCCACAGCGTCACAACATCCTCTTTCACCTAAGCAGGGGCCTGGAAGTCATCAGCCATACTGGCAACACACAGGGAGCTCTGATCTCATCAATAATGACTCCATTTACTTAACACTGACCCAAACACCTGCTCATTCATCATGGCTGACACGTGTCAGCCGGGTCCATTTCTCACAGAGGAGCCATCCACTGCAGATCTCCATCAGGTCACCTTTAGCTCCGAGACGACCGTAGTGAGTGGACTAATGCACGCACATTATACAGTTTAGTGAGAATAGTTACACAGCCTTGGTTGAATCGTAACTTAGTTCTCGTTGTAGCAACCTCATCATGCAGCGAGGACATCTGCTGCATGGATGTTTGAAATCTACAAGACTTGCACATAGCAGATTAAGTGTTATTGATGTGGTTGCCTCTAGTGGGCAACTTGCTGAGCCTATAATTACTTCATCATCTCACAATAGCCCCACTGAGCTAAACGCTAATGGAAGCAGCTAACACGCCCACACAGACGGCGCAATCATACTGATGATGTTTGTGTCGAGTGGTGTTTTAGCATGATATGTATAGTGTTTGCCAATACACAGTGTATACCAAGTACACAGGGTATACCAAGTACACGTAACACTGGTGGGAAGGTCATACATTACAGCCTTTAAACCAACGTTGTTGATTATTATAAATTAGTACCTGCTGGTGGCGCTAGATGGAAAGTCAGAAAAGTGTTCAGCTATGGTGGCAGTGGATCTTGAACGTAATGTCATGGCAGTGCATTTCAACAGACATCTCAGCCATGAATATAAACAGACTTTGTGCAGGCCATTCTTTCAAACACTATTCAGCATATTTATTACTGCATTATTCTTTCCACTGGTAAATTCAAGAAATACCTGTAGCTTTATTTGTATTATTATTTTTTGATAAAATGTTTGTTTTGTTATGACCTGCGGTTTATGAGAGCAACATATTTTTTTCCTTACCAGGACTGAGTTTGCAGCACTTAAACAGTACCTCTGTGGGCCCTTTGCAGAACAAGTGGTAGCTGCGTTCAGCTGGATGCTCACAGAGATGAACAGCTGAAGCCGGAGCGTCTCTTCAGGGATTCCTTCAAGCCAAAGCAATAGTTCTTGTTTTCCAGTTGCTCTGCCAGGCTGCCTGTTCTCTCCAGAGACATCATGTTGATGATGCTCAGTTGCCTCAGCTGACTTCACCTCCCCGGACGAGGATGTCTTAGGTAGAAATGATTTTGATATCACTGAGCATTTATGATGCAGCTCTGCAGAACAGCGGCTTGTTCTTTTATGGTTTCTCCTCATACCAGCTTCTACTGAAAAAACAGACAGGGAGTGGGTCTGCGACATTTCCCAGCATGCAACAGGCAGAGGGGAGACAACATGGACAGGTTGCTGGTCCACAGCACAGAGACAACAACGGATGGCTCACATCCATGCCCCCTGGGAATGGGTGTTACTGAGATATGGAGGAAACTCATGTGAACCTGGGAAGAACATGAATTTAAAGAGACCTGATACAAACCCTGCAGGACATCACTGCAGTGGACAAACCCAGTATCTCACCAGGCTTCCAGCATGTCTCTGTGGACATAAAATAGGTGATAATCAATGATGATGTTAATTTCTGATGAAAATCAAAATTCTGTTTTTGGATAAGTTAAAAAAAAGCATGTGTAACTCTTAAAAAGTATGATTCATGATTTCATGTTTTTCTTGGTATTATGGGTCTGTCCTCACTACAATGAACATAAACATCATCATGACATCTTTTTTTTAACTTCAGAAGCAGTGATAATACTGTTAAGTATCTTGTTTTCTACTCATGGCTGAAAGTGTTTACACTGACGCAGACCCATCTTCCCCATCTACAGACCAAGCATTGCACATTGCACATCACTGCAAAGTAAATCGGGTTCAGACTTGTTCGGAGATGTGTGCAGGTATTTCACTGGGCAGCTCAACATGTCCTTGGTTACACACTGCAAACTCATAGTGGTTTAACCTCTGTCCTTCACTTTCTCAGATGCATACATGCATGGTCTGAACCTCAACTTAAATGTGTCCTTTTCTACAATTTTCATCAAATTTAATTTTTCAAAACTAAACCATCTAAAGTTTAAATACAGGACTTTCTCATTAATCTATATATCTATAGACTGCACATTTTCATAAACAGATTGTGCTTAGGATAATGAGTATCTCATCTTAAATCTGCAATCTGCAACCAAGAATGTCACATTCGTCTTTGTCAAAATGTGCTGCCTACATTACCCATAGTGCAACAGTATGGTCATTTGGTCAGGTGTGTCATAGCTACACCCAAACATTTCTTTTCATGTTCACACTCATAGTCTTCAACCCAAATTGGTGCTGGTACAGCCATAAACTGATGTATACTACAAATGACTTTCTCTGGTAATTATGGTTGTAGCAATTTGTCCATTAATTTATTTACAGAAAACTGTCAATTAATTCTGATAATGAATTGACTGTTGACAATATTTACATTCGTCGCCCCTTTTTTCAACGTTTTGAATTTTATAATGATAATCAGATAAAGATATTAGTTGTAGCCGTTGTACTAAGTAGGATGCCAACACAGTGGGACAGTATGAAACTAAGTGTAACAAGAGGATCTGTTGTTGTTGTTGCCCTGCCTTTGTTGTGTTGCCCTGTGTACGGTTTAGAGAGGATGCCTCTCAGCATCAATAATAAAGAGCTCACAGCACAGAGCACTGAATGGACTGAGGCAGTGGGACAACTTAATACCATTCAGCGACTAATTAACTAATTGAAAGACAACAGTCTCTAAATCTGGACGAACAGCTAACGTATTCTGGCTCTTTGTGTCGGCACAGAATGTGCTCATCCGCTGGAAAATGAGGCGGAAAATCACATGTACAGCGAGTGTGAAATCTTGAGGCTGAGCCCAACAGTTTTACATGAGATCATTGCTCTCTTAGACCTGATTCATTTTGCTGTCTGACTGTTTTTTTGTGTCTGGAGGACCTGTAGGTGGAAAAGTCAAGTCCATAAAGTCAATCATATGAAGCTGTAAAATGAGATGGAACCCACATTCATGAGGGGCCAGAGGAGAGGAGGACGGGGAGAAGAGGGAAAATATATAGAGCCGGGGAGAGTCAGTGGAAAGAAATAGACTCCATTTTTGTAAGTCCTCCTCTCCAGCTGTCAGCCCTGCTCCCTGTCCCATGGGGGGTTGCCACGGTGATAGGAGGCCACATGTCTTGGGGGCGTCGTTTTGGTCAAAGGACCCCATTGTTCTTGTGTTAAGCCGTCTTCACTATGCCCGTCTGCCAGGGACAGGAGACTCAGCTTTACACCCCTCTCACTCTCTTTCACACACACACACACACACACACACACACAAAACAGACCCCCAAACCCACTTTTACAGAGGTGTAGTGGTTTGACTTGTGCACACACAGGGTTTAAAGGACCAGTAGAACCACCCAATAAGAACCACAGTTCATACTAATTATTATTCTCATAAAATGATTTGCTCTTCTCACGACATCAGCCTGTAACTCCCCCAGACTCCTCACAAGTGATCAATTTAGATGAATTTATTTAGTTATGTGCAAGTACTTAAGCTACCACCAGATGGCAACATGGCCACACTGCACCAACATGCCTTAGTTTGTGATTCTGTCCATCCATCTTCCATGGCAACGCAGAGGAGACCTTGGCACATACTGAGAGCCAGAATCATCTGGTGTCCTTCAGACAAGTGACTCTGACTTGATTTAAAAGCGAGGAGTCAATTACTCAGTGATGGATAGATTACCTTGGTGCATAATTCTGGGAGCCAATTTTCCAATGTGAACTGAATCAGAAAGTCAATTTGTTACTGCTCTTTGTCCCTCTTGGACAGATGGAGCTGATCTGAATCAGTAACCGGTGGAATCTAAGGCCAGAGGTCATTTTACTTCGAGACATTTTGCTGTGTTGTAAAAAATGTATATCTGGATGAAAACAAGATTTAGTCATGAGTTCAAATTAACGGTTTGGTAAACGTGCACCCAAAGCATTTGATTAGTCCACACTGTGACACTCAACTCGTTTAATTTGATCCAAAGCACAAGACACAATCGGCTAGGCCTGGCTTTCATCATCAGCGTTGTTAAAACCAACTAAAAGCTTAAATACTGCAATTAGACAGGGACATCAACAGCGCATCTTTGTGTCTGTAAGTTGGAAAGACTGTAATGAAAAAACAAAATAACTGAACACTCGACCAGAAATAAACACAACTATCCGAGCTTAAAGTCTCATAAATTGTCGGCCGCGGGTCCTTCTGCGGGGCTGTTTGCTGGTGTCAGGGGAGGTAAAAGGCAACCAGACGAGACCTGCACTATCGGTGCTGCAGGCTATGTTGCTCTTGTTCCTCAGGCTGCGGCGTACGGTGCGCTGCCCTCTAGTGGTTACAGGTCTAAACACATCTTCAAAATTAAACTCAGCTTGCCACGGAGCCAGGATGAAATTAGGTGACACTTCCTCTTCCTGGCTGTCAGAGCATGATCTACTGTTGTTTTCATGCTGTCTGGTTGCTGGGTCTTCCTGTTCTTGCTCCCTCACCTGATGGCTGGTTTGGTGATTGTCCTCCTGGACCTGTGGGGCTGAGCTGCCTGCGGAGCTCTCACTGCTCTGTTCAGCTTCTTGTTGTGTGTGCTCTGCTGGCAGATTCAAGTCACTGGGTTCTTTGCCTAAGGCTGGGCAGGTGTTAAGACTGGCAGGACATTCTGATTTCCCTGCTGAGTCTGAGCTGAGTGCATCTGCACAAGCCTCGTTATTAAGTTCAAAGTCAGTGCCTTTCTGTTTAGGTGCTTGATAGTGCACTGGGGTTTCCCTTGAAGCCTCCTGGTTTGTATTGGTCTGTCCTTCAGCCTGGTCCTGAGTCTCACTGAGTGAGTCAAGGTCAGTAAAACTAACCTTCCTTTTCTTCATTCCTCTCCCTTTGGCCCACTGCCCTGAAAGCCTCCTGCCTTTCCCCCTGGTGCTGTCTGGACTGGAGTTGGGAGAAGTGTCACAGTCTTCTAAAGCCGTTTCCAGGGCATGTGTGACAGTTAGTTCACTCGTGCCTTGAATACTGTTGGTAATCTCAGGGTTCACCTGAGCCTCTGGATTTGGCACTGTTGTGAAAATGGAGAAACATACTGACAACCATAGATTTTCAAAGTTTATATGTAAAAGAAAATGTGTATAGGAAAAGGAAAGAAACAACAAATATTAAGTATTTTTCCTATTGCTTTTGAAGATAAGGTTTGTAACTACCTGCATGTTCTGCATAGCTTGTGGAGGGAGTTGGCTGTGCATCTAGAGACTGCCTGATCAAAGACAGCCTCTCAGTGATGGGACTCAGGGTGGGACTCTTGGAGGCGTATACCCGAGAGCCATACAGGGAGCGGTCCACATCTCTGTTCCACCGATGCATTTTTGTAGAGCTCGTCTGTGAAAACAATCTGCATTACGAGTAGGTCCCTACAGTTTCAACGGCAAATTCCATTAGATCAATTAAGCAAACACTTCAGCACAGCAACTTGTGTTTTGTCTATACCTAATCAATACTACACTGGCTATCGGTATAGCGATTCTTATCATGGTAATTTTGATTCATATCCCCAATATATGCATTAACCTGATGTTAACAGAAAATAGCAGAGGAGCAACAAAGCAATAAACCACTGACAATCTGATACTGTAAGAGAAAATCCAAAGGCTGCTCCACTGTTGCTTTATAGTATATGAAGTCACACAGATGTAACCTGTATTCCTCAGTAATAGCTAAAAGGCTAACATTGGTAACTTTCTTGCTTTGTCCTAGTGTTGGGTGGTATTATGATAATAAGGTATCACACAATATCAAAAAAATAGCAAAACTGTCAAGTCCAATTCATTCAAAGATCATTAAAAAAATCTGCTGTGAGATATGCATACACAGTAGTCCAAAATAATAATAATAATAATTATATTAAACATACTTCATTCCATGGATAAATAAGTAGTTTGCCCTTCACCTGTGGTTGTGCATTATATGTCATTTGCATGATGCCTCTGTAACTGCTGATAGATGTCAGAGATGACACTTGCACACATGACAAACGAAAGAAATGGCAAGCTCAAGGAGGTTGGACCCTCTAAAAAACACACACACATACAACTTCTGCAATTTGCTAGCATTTTCTGTTCCATCCAAATGACAGTGCAGAGACAAGTCCTTGTGCTAGATTTGCATTAGGACTGTGACAATGAGAGACGGAGATGCTTCAAAACCTAACAGCCAATCTCAGAATCAATCACTCCCAAATAGCTGGGTGAATGAATTTGCCCTCAAGTTCAATGAGTTTGACAATTTCAACTCCTCCTGTTGATACTGAGGCAGGGCCACCACAACCACCAACCAAGCCCAATACCACGTTTACACAACCACTGATAATGCTGGGGGCTTTCAAGAAAATAACAAAGTACATTCTGGGACAGCCTCAGCCAGAATCCCTGTGCTGATTGTATTTTTTTTTTCCAGCATTGTAGAAAAAAAGCTGTTTACAGACAAGATAAAGGACCTAACGTTCAGCCATAAGCACAGACAATAGTACTAACATTTCTGCTCCAGTCAGGTCCCTGCTCCGGCCATGGCTTTTTTTTGTTTTAGTCACAATCTTAACTTGGCTGGTACAGGAACAAAGGCAACAACAAAGCACGGCCTCTGACTCTGCCTTAATATTATAATTTTTTTCAAAGCTGGCAACAAGACTGGACTGTACAAGAAGCAAGTGGAGCTGTAACTCCCAGAGCTCAGATTCTTAATACTGGCCTGCATTAAATATTAATTACAAGATGTAGGCTACATGTAGTGCAAATGAGTAACACATATTATCACACATTATGATTACTGTTCACAGAATAGAATAACATGAAATAAAGTGTATATGTAGCCAAAAAAAAAAAAACATTTGTCCCATCTGCAGGGCTGCCCAGTGACTGTCTCTCTATCAGCGCTGTGACAGAAACTCTATGTATTAAAAAAAAACCACAAAGCTGTAAAGGAGGCAGACACTACAAGCTCAGTAAATTGAATCTTGTAATGTGAGACACGGTCTAGATAGCTACTTCTACCCACACTGCAGACTGATTTCAAAGAACAGGTTTGATGCACTGGGGATGTGCTGTCAACTACAAACTACCACATATTAATCTTGTCCAAAAGCCTGGGGATATTCTGTTTTTCCTTACTGTCAACAAACACCATACAAAGCCATCAATAAATGTATCAAACAGGCACAGTGTACATATTCAAAGGCTGTTTCATCTAATTCCCACACGTCATTTTAGGTTAAATTAAAATCTTATCATAGACTTCCCAGGCTCAAATTACTTAAGTTCAAGGATCCAGTTCAGGAAAGAATGAGACAAAGACGATCAAGTGTAATTACTGTTAAACCACAAAGGTTTTCTGAAGAATATGCTGGCTTTCTAGAGGCTTATGACTACAAATAAAAGAGCCTTGTACATTGGAGCATGTATATGTTACGAAATGTGGGGAACAAACTTGGAAACTGAAATAACTGGCAGGTTTTGTGAGATCAGGGTTGAGGAATAAACATATGTTTATGAAGGTTAACAAGAGACAGATAATATACTCAAAGAATAAAGCACAATATAATCACAGGATAATGACAAAGATTAGGATTTTAGTCCAAAAAATAAATTTAAAAAATACACACACACACACACACACACACAAAAAACCTCAAATTCAAGCACTTGACCCATGTCCATTTTATGTTAGTTGTCAATAACTTTTTGAGTCACAAACTTTTAAGAACTTTAGAAACCTATGTAGAAAAGTAATAAAATTCCCTTCAGACATTTCTTGAAATTTTAAATACGCAAGACAACATCTGTGCCAATGTGAAGAAAATCCATCAAGGCCTTTCTGAGATATAATAATCACAAGAATGGGAGGAACAAATATGTATATGTAAATGGACAAACTTCCTGCATATAATACATAATTTCTATAATATAATGAACTATAATGTTTAGGACATGACTTAATGGGTCACGATAAGGCTGTAAAAATACAATGTACTTCTCTGCCTTATCAAACTGCTTTGTTCTATCAACTGTGTTAGCAGAGCAGGTTCTCAACCACTGAACTTAATATATAATACTGTGGAAGTTTAATGAAAGAGACGATGAGAAGCGAGTTATGAGTCAATGTCTTTACTTCCGCATTTTCAAATTGAAAAAACGACAGAGGGACAATCAGGCCACATAATCAGCATCACACCCCTACTGACGTCATCTAACTCCACCCTGTTCACCTGTATGTTCTAGTGAGGGGTGTGGTAGCCTAATGGTTAGAGTGTTGGGCTTGAAACCAAGAGGGCGCCTTGTACTGTATGTATGGCAGCACACTGCTCACACGTGTGTGATGGGTTAAAAGCACCAAATTTCGTTGTATAGTGTATTGTGACAATGACAAATAAAGCTTTCTTCTTCTAGCGTGAGGACAATTGGTTTGCGCTACGCAGCCCCCCCCCAAATATTCAGAATAGACATATAACTTGCCCATCCCAAACAGTGCCAACAACCACAAATAAGTGCAGAACAAACATCAACAGTCCCGCTTGGGAGGTCTGACCACCCGGCCGTAATGACTGCTCTTGGCAGTCGCTGGGGGGCATGGAGGAAGGAAAGGGCAGAGAGGATGCTGTTGTAGCAGGGCTGGGAGGTCGGCCACAGCATGGGAGGTGAGCCAGCTGTACTGGCTCCTCCAGGACCACATGGGCAGGCTTAAGGCGCTCCACAGTCATCCACTATTCGAAAACATTGCTGGCAGACTGCAGGTCCTCTGGGATATAGGACTAGGGGAGCCAGTGGTGTGCAGGCACCGGGGCAAAGGTGCGGGCTGCGTCCCAGAAGACAGATGAACAGCTGCAGACCAGGGGACTGAAACCAGCGGAAGGAGCTTCCCTGAAACCCTCAACGGTTGACCAAAGAAGAGCTCAGCTGAAGAGAGCCGCAGATCTTCCTTCGGGGCTGAGTGCAGGCCCAACATGACTCACGGCAAGCGACCAATCCAGTTGCTGTCTTTGAGGGTGGTCCAGACAGCAGCTTTCATTGTGCGGTGAAGCCGCTCACACAGCCCGTTAGCTTGTGGGGTTCCATGCCGTGGTTCAGCCACAGCACTCCACAGCTCAGAGGTGACAGGTTGGATGGAGTACCAAGATGTGTCACCCAAGCAGAGACAAATGCCCGGGCCACTTACACCGATGTCGACGATGATAGGAATCTGGTGGTTTTATCCACCATAGTGAGGAGGTGGGTGAGCCGATGGGGGGTGGGGAGTGGGCCAACCAGGACCACACTGACATGGTCAGACGCCTTTCTAGGATGAGGAGGGGCTCCAGGTGGGCCTGAGTGTGGCATTGAACCTTGGCCCACTGACATGCTAAACAGGAGGTAGCCCACCCATTCACATCTTTTCTGAGGCCTGGCCAGACAAACTTGGCCCCCACCAGCTTATCTGAAGCCATCACACTAGGGTGCGGAAGGGCATGAATAACACATGATCCCCCAGTGGGTACCATAGGCCAGCCTGGCCTGTTGAGATGTCCCAGAGGAGCATAGCACCACCATCATTAAACGCCACATCCTCCATCCTGTCTTGGGCGTCCTAAATTCCTGGATGTCCGAGTCTGTAAGTTGGTCATCAGCCATGGCAGAATAGTCAATGCTCAGGTGCATGGAACTAATACATGCTCGAGAAAGGCAGTCTGACACTATATTGTCTTTGCCAGCCACATGCTGAACGTCTGTTGTGAACTCAGAAATGGCAGATAGATGCCATTGCTGCCATGCTGACCATGGCTCTGTGGTTTTGGACATGGCAAAGCTAAGGGGTTTGTGGTCCACGAAGGCAATGAACTGGCGGCCCTCCAGAAGGAACCTGGTGTCGTTGCAAGGAACAGGAGTTCTCTATCAGACGTGCTGTACTTCCTCTCATTTACACTAAGGTTCTTGCTGAAGAAAGCAAGAAGCTGCCAGCCACCTGCCACCCACTGCCCCTACTGCATAATCTGAGACATCAGTCGTGGGGGCTATAGGGGAGCCAGGGGATGGATGGACTAGTATAGCGGCTTGTGCGAGAGCAGACCAGGCAACTTCCTGGCCATTCTTCTTGCCCTTCAATGCCTCATACAAGGTGCCCATCAAGTCAGCAGCACGTGCAATGAACCGACTGTAGAAGTTGACCATTCCAAGGAACTCCTGTAGGGGCTTGATGGTGCAGGGCCGTGAAAAAACAGCAAACTGCCTCCAACTTGGGGCAGTGGATTCACCCCCTGCGGAGATACATGATGGCCCAGAAAATCAATCAGATTGTGATGAATCAGTCAATCATCACAATCAGTCCATATTCATTTTATTGCTCAAAAAGCTGATGATGGTGCATCAGATGCTCCTCTGCGGAGGTGCTGGCTGGACAAGAATGGCAAACCACGTAGCACAGAATCCATCAACTGGAACGTCTGAGTCGCCCCTTTAAGGCCAAACAGCATCAGCAGGAACTCACAAGGTCCAAATGGAGTGAGTAAAGGCACTGAGACAGAGGCCACAACAAAATCCCAACCAATGGGTGTTCCATTAGCTGCGTCGATCAATGGTCTGTAACTGTCCCCCAAAACATCAGCAGATGATGCAGACAGGATGCTGAATCCACGGGCAGGCGCCTCCCTGACAACATGTCCTCAATGAACAGCAGCTTAACCGTATTAGCGGCTAATGAGTGCTGGCCCTTGCGTTTCCCTGGTTTACAAAGAAGCATGGCAGGATACAGCACTTTGCCTTTCCGCCTAAACAGTGGTGATAACACAGTCCGCTGTCATCCCTCCGGTGGCTTGTTACAGCAGCTACGACAGCTACCACACTTGTCCTGCACCGGGTGTGGTGATGGGCTGGTGAGCAGGCCACTGTACTGGCGATACGCTAATAATATCCGATCTGCTTCTTCTGCCAACCCGCGGTAATCCTTGGTGCGCACCAGCGGGGAGCAGGCCAGAGCTGTGCGTACTGCCGGTGGGAGCTGACGCAGGAACAGCTGGACAAACAGGAAAGAAGTGTCGCCTAAGCCGAGCAGTGATAACATGTTGTCCATCAGCTCAGTTGGCTTGCTGTCTCCCAAACCGTTTAGGGACAGAAGGCACTCTGCCCGCTCCATATCAGACAGCTGGAACAAATGCAGGAGCTGTGACTTTAGCGCGTCATACTTGCCGGTTGCCGGCGGGTGCCTCAGGAGACCCATCACACGGCGGGTGGAAGATGCATCTAATGCTGCGACCACATGATAGTATTTGGTGTCGTCTGCCGTGATCCCGTGAAGGTTGAACTGCGCTTCAATATGTTGGAACCACGGTTCCGGATCGTACTGCCAAAAGTCAGGCAATTTAATCGTAGCCGCATAAACTGCAGTGGTAACAGCAAGAGCAGCCGCTGAGCCACCTGCCAACGACACGTCATCGACTTCTAACATCTTGATCACGTTGGGGTCACCAATGTGGAAGTTTAATGAAAGAGGCGAAGAGACGTGAGTTACGAGTCGCTGTCTTTACTCCCTCGTTTTCAAACAGAAAAAAAAAATATAGAGGGCCAATCAGGCCACATAATAATAATCACACCCATCCCTACATCATCTAACTCCACCTCTTCACTTGTCTGTTCTAGTGTGAGAGTATCTGTGATAGTGTAGCTACGTAAAAACGTACATCAACATGTTTTTCCTTAACTCATGCAAAGTAGGTTGTAGTCAAGAGTAGTCACAGAGTATGGCTCCATGATTGTCTCACATAGAGAAATGTCTACAGATTCCCCAGTAAAGTGCTGTGAAGAGGAATCAAATGAGTTAACTCACCTTTATCTTCCGAGAGGCCAGTTTGGCAGTAGAACGCGTCAACTTCTTTGCAGGTTCACTCTCCTCTGGTTGCTGAGGGAGCACAGGTTTGGCATGAGGATAAGTTAAACAGATTGTTTCTCTGCTACACTCTCTCACAGACACTAGATCTGATCTGCAGATTTCAAGAAGTGTGATCAAGCAGGGAGCAGTTTGTGATAATGGCAAACCTTTCTCTTTCGACTGCTGACAGGAGCTGGAGCCTCACTAGTGGATTCACAGACATCTTTACTGGTAGAAGCTTTTGTTGTCTAAAATGAAATTGTACAGAATAAGATTACATACAATTTTCGTTGTACTCATGTACGACAATGACAATAAAGATTCTTAATCTTATACCAAACAGGACTAATTACTTTGGTTACACTGACAAACAGTAATTATATAAATGGGAAGCAGTTTGTTGCAAACCTCCCCCTGCAAAAAACAAAACAACAACAACAGAATAAACCATCCACCAACAATGACCTATACACGGGAACAGATGGTGACATACGTTTTTCCCTCTGTTGCTTGATCTGGTTGATCTGGGAGATGACGTTTCAACACCTGAGGTTGTGCGGTCTTTACTCTTAGACTCTAAATGAAAAGGAGTCACAATATTACAGCTGAAATGTTTATGACAACACACACACACTACATAAGATGCAATTGTTGATAATCTGTGTTAGCCCGAGAGAAACCCTCTTAACAACTGAAAATTGCAGTTAGTTTTGACCTCACTGTTTCTACACTTAGACAGTCAATGCTTTCTTAATGTGATGTCTAATTGAGAATTCTTGAATTTCATTTATTATAAGTGTTGAATCTTGACAATGCTAGATTTGTCAAGGACAGGAGGAGGCATGTAACAGAGAAATTAAGAGAAAGGAAAGAAATGTTGGGTATGTTGGCAATTCACCTGTCAGTGACTGAGAAAGAGACTCTTCGTTGAAAGCATCATTTAAGTTCAATGGCTCCCACAGAAATTCTGAAAATTCATTATATGAGAAACGTTTGTATACATTCTTCTAGAAACAGCAAACTGCAACATTTAGGGTATAACACTGGTAATGCACCTGTATTACCTGTCACTGAAGTGTCATGCTCCTCCATGGAAGAGAAAACAATCTAAGACCAGAACATAGAAAAAAACTGTTGCATAGTGGTGGATTTTGCATGCATTCTGTAGATCGGATAGATGAACAGGAATTGATTCACAACTAACAGCAATGATACCAATTATAACACACAATTATATTTAGTGAAAATATAGACTTTCGGGAAAGAATCAGGCCTAATTACAATGATTAAAACTGCCCTCGTTTCTTGAATGTTTGCGGTTTTGTTTCGTATAAACTTTAAGTTAAACAACAATTATTTTATGACATGTACAATTTAAAAAATCCTTGTGTCCTGTCTACCTGTTCAACTGTTTCCCCCGAGTCTTCTCCCACAAACATCATTCTGGAGTTGCAAGGCATTGCAAGTGTAGGGGAGGCACCAAACGTTGTGGGGCTGCTGAGGTCTGGCTGGGCTTGTGGTGTCTTCAGCAGTGAGCGCAGCTGTAAGCCGTCACCTGGTGTGGTTGCTCGGGCCGGCGTGCCACCCTTTTGTAATGGGGTGTTGGGGGGCAGTTTCTTATCAAAGAGCTCAGGAGACAGCGGACCTCCAAAGCGCACCTTCTTTTTCTTCTTAATAGAGGTCCCAGGGGAGTCTTTCTTGCCTGGCCAGAAAGTAAAAGTTCACAAATAAGGCTCTTATTTTTGCTGCTCTTATTACAAACTGCGTGCAGAAGCAGAAAGCAACCTTGGCTTGTGGTATAAAGCTTAGTCGCACATACCAAGATGAACAGAAAAACAACAACAGTTAATCGAGCATGCCCACAGACAGGAGTGTGCATTTACCTTTGGGCTTCATTTCCAGTAGACTAGGAAGAGAGGGGATGGAGAAAGCTGAGACACGGGTAGCTGAAGAAGCTAAAGCAGGATGGACGGCCAGTGGTTGTTTGGGGTTTTTATGTTCAGCAACCTGCTGAAAAACAATACATGAGTCCTCCTGCTGTGAAAGTAGCTAACGTTCTTATTTAGTCTAATTATCTAATTGAGCTCACTAGATGTTTCAGTTACATCCCTTTTAAAGGTAATGGGGAATAAACATTTTCACTTTCTTGCTGAGAGTTATATAAGAGACCAAATTTAACTGGACAGTAGACAGTGCAGACTTCAGTGACTAATAATCTGCCTTACCAACGCTTGCTTCATTATAAACCTAACCTGTGATTGTCTGAGGGAATAGTTTGGTGGCACAATGACCTCTCAACACACAAGTGCACCTCGAAAAAGGCCGCACAACAGCAAACAATGCATATTTAAACTAAACTAAAAAAAAGTTTCACTGAATCTGGTCACACTACACAATTTTGCCAGTGTTTATCTTCAACTTATATGCATTTTTGTCTGTGTATGTGTGTGTTGTGGTCTGGCTTAAACCTGTTGGTTCTTTCTTGTGGAACAGGCATCAAGATCAAGATCGACGAGCAGGGGTGGAGAAATAAGCACAGCCTGGACGTCTTTCTTAATCTTACTGGATGGCAATGGTCCTTGTGTCAAAATCTCCGTCACCACTTCTTCAGCCTCCTGTTGACATGATTAAGGAATTCCCACTGTTTTCATTCTGCAGCACTGCACCACTATCATGGTTTCAGTAACTGATTTACCAAATTGCTGTTTTCCGAAATGCTACATAATAGTTGAAAAACAGTGTGAAAACTCATTGTTCAAAAACCAAAGATAAAGGACATGCAAAGAATACGCAAACCTAAAAAATAATTTAACTCATGGTCAGAATGAGCGTACCCCCTGCTTCTTCAAATTGAACTGACGGGCAGGAGCACTGGCCTCTCTAATCTTCACATCACAGCTTTGAAGGGGGCTCAGACACCTCCTCTTGTTGGGAGTGGGCTTTATCGTTGGTGAGTGGTTTTGCTGGCTGTGGTTCTCCTTGCTTTTCTCATCTGAGAAGGGAAAAAGAAATACCTATGAAAAAGGACTAACACAACAAAGAAAAACAAATGGAACTAGGGGAAACCTCATTTAGATAAAAGTAAATTATTACACAACAAAGACATATTAAAAACTAGAAAAGCATGTAAAAATTGATCAAAGGAATGCAGATGGTCTCACTTCAACAAAAAATGTTAAGAAACTATCCAGGCTGACCAGTGAAGGCTGTTGGATGTTGTCTGGCCTAAACTGTGCTATGCATTAATCCACTGCTTGAGCGCAGTGCCTCCAGACATCATAAAGAAGTCCTACTGGTACACATCCTTTTTGTGAGATGAAACTATTAATCCTGTGGCAATAAGGCAGCCTCACCAGACAGATAATCTCTTGTCTTGATGCATCCTCCAGTGTAGCTGTCCTGCCTTGGCATCGGATCAGAGACCTCACTCTCCTCCACATCCATCAGGCCCTCGAAGGAGGTCATCTTCAGCCTCAGTGTGGACCCAACCTGAAGATGTAAGGGGCTATTTCTGACTTGCTGAGAGGTGGGACAACAGAAGCAAACATACATGGTAAGTGATGCAGCATGTTAGAGAGATATTTAACAGTGGTAGCACTCACTCACTTATACACACATTCCACTGTTTTTGCTAGAATGATCCAAATCTGAGGCTATGGGTAATCTACCAATGCCAAGTGAAATATTTACTGTATGTTACTGAATTAAATAGCCTGTGTGTCAGACTAAAATAACACCTATGTAGTTATCTACGATAGGACAGTGGGGTGCAAGAGCCAAGTTTAATTTAGGCCTGTTATTAAATTAATTGCTAATTTGCTGAACATATATCAGCAGCAGTTTTAGCTGACTAAAACTGGAGTCCCCACAGTTCAGACACTCAGTACAATAGTATAGTCTCTTGCTCAGGGAAACTATGACAAGCAGTGATTAAACTAATCTACACTTTCTGGACAATTTATAAAACACAGCTCATTAAAACCAATAAAATATAGTGGAAGTGATTAATCACTCTACGAACATTATAATGATCAGTGTTTAATTATTCTAATAGTTATTTTGGAGAATGTTTTGTAATTTTTGGTGTTGCTGGACTGTTAATGCAGCAGGCCTCATTTCCTAATATTGTGTTTATCTGATCATTGTGAATTAGGTTGTAAAATATTAAAGACACCTCTTAGTATAATCAAAAAAATTCCACAGCCCTGCAAATTAGTATACAAGTGTACAAAATGATTGTTAAAATAATTCAACTCTCTTTTCAACCTCTTTTAAAAAGATTCAATAAAAGCTAAGTGTGAAAATACTCATGAAGAGAGGGTTTTATTGCAGGAGAGTTTGTGTTGCAAAAGCCTTTTTCAATTTGCGGTTCATTTTTTTATTATCAGGTTCCTAAAAAATACAGTCTATACTGTCTAAAGCAGTGATATGGAAATGGAATGATGCTCACATGATGCGTGAATAAAACACTAAAACATTGAGATAACAAGCGTGTTTTGAAAGTATCACAACATGTCTTTACAAGAGACTTGTATATGTAGGGCAAATTTATACACTGTGATATATGGCATGGCTGCAAGATTACTGCAACTGTATCCTGAGCTGCTACCTGAACATCTCACCTCTACAGATTGTTGGTTTGTTGCAGTCATCCTCTGTTGTGCCATGAAGTGGATGAGGGAATTTGTCTCTGGGGAGCCCCGCACACCGACGCTAGACCGACGCCTTGCCTTTATTTGTGCAAGACGGATCTTATCTAAAGCAACACAGAGACTACACCTTCAATAACGCTCAAATGGTTCAGTATATATGTAAGTATAAACCGGTCTCCATAAGCCTGATATTTACATCTGACACTGTTTTGGACAAAATTATATTATTGTATTATTACAACATTTATCAGTGTCTTTAGACCAGTGTGGTTGAGCACAGCAAAATCAGTGGGATATAAGTGTAAGTTTACCTTTGTGGTTTGATGATGTTGCTGCTGCTGTTGGTGTGAAACTCTGGACAGAGATGCCAAACTGAGAGGGGGTGAGCTCGGAGAAAATCAGGGGGGCTGTGGTGACAGCAGGAGGAGGGTCGTCTTCTGATGGGGACCTCTTCTTCTCATCTTCCATAGTGCCAGCAGTGTTCCTCTCTTCCTTAGACATCTGCGAGGGCAATTTGCATAGATCTTATGACTCAAGAGCAGCTGGACCAGAGAAACATGTGTGGTCAGCAGTAGTTATAAGGTTAAACAGAAGATGGATGACGAGAGAGGCCCAGCAATATGAATTCATCAGCAGGTGAACAATAATTTAATAGCTGAATCCATAACGTTACAAAGATGGCGTCGCCTTAACTTTAGCTGGATGGTAACAGGTAGCCGAATACCACCTGACCTACTCACAGAAAAAACGTTTTTATTTCATTAACACATAACGTACGGCATATTTGTAAATAACAAAGATGACGATGAGAGCAGATAACTGCCGGAGACGCTACTTTAGCTAAATATGGAGTCAGACACAAGCTGCTTCATACGTTAGCAAACAGTGGCAACAAACTGCTGCTGAAGAACGTAGTGGCAGCGTTTAAAACTTACCTTGTGTAATTAGGGCGAACGATGACGTGCTCTGCTGTTAAAATATATAAAAACACTTATAAACTAACATGTCATAAAAAAATATTCGTATTCCAGCCCATGTGCCTATACAACTAAAAACGACAAAAACAGAGGCAGCGAAGCAATTCAAATCACGCTCCACGCCAGATAGGCGGCGGCATATGAATCCCTCCGCGGAGACCCGTTGCCTAATTACTACACTCTTGAGCACACTTAAACGCAATGTATATTGTGTAGTGTTATAAACAGTTTGAAATATCGATAAGACGGGCGTGAGGCTATAAAAGTGTTCTAACTTAAAAGAGTGTCACCCGGAGGAACTAACTTCCGTATTTTTATGCGCTTGAAAGGGTCCGGAACTCGTTTAATATGAACTGGCCAATAGAAACACATACAAGTTACCACGTGCCCGCCCACAGTCAAAGCACAGCAACTTTACACACACAAACACACACAAACACACACACACAAAAACACACACGCACGCACACACACAAACACACATATATATGTATGTATAAATATCTACATATATATATATATATGTGTGTGTGTGTGTGTGTGTGTGTGTGTGTGTGTGTGTGTGTGTGTGCGTGTGTGTGTGTGTGAACTATATATTGTTGTGAAATCAAAGAGAAAGAGAGAGAGAGAGAGAGAGAACTAAGTGAAATGCATGTTACCTTTATAAAAAGGTCATTAAAACTGTTCTTAACAAAAACACACACACGTTTTCATTACTGTGGGTTTAGATCACTTGCCAGACTCCTTTGTGTAGCTGAAAATCAATAAACCCCTGCAGGTGGGTGAACTGTTGAAAAGCTCAGTAAACCTTAAGCCCTCCCAACATACACAGATACACAATCTCAAACACACACCATCTCCTCCTTTTGTGAGGTTTGTGACTGTGTGGCACAGCTGAGTACACGAGATCAGATGCAGCCGTGAGCCTCTCCACCGCTGAGACTGTCGACCACATGAAGCATGTGGCTTCCTCAGACAAGGAGGCTTGACTGTTGTTGTCAGGCAGCACAAGCTGAGGAAGTAAAACAGCTTGAGATGTACAAAAGAGCTCCTGTCCAAAATGAAATATTTACTGGCAAGCTGCAAAAATGCAAGTAATATTTTTTTACAAAATACAGAATCACACATACTACAATGAACAGTAATTTGGAACCAAGTATATACACATTTTTACACATAATCATACAAAATACCAATTTTTTGTCAGACCAGACGTATATACACTGCTTTATCATCTAACACCATCCCAAAAATATTAGGTTGCGAGTAAGGATTCCAGCCAAAGGTCCCTTCAACTTTCATTGTGCGTGCATGTGTGCACATTTGCCTTCCATTTGGCTTAAGTGACCTCATGGTGTCATTATTAATGTGCATTATTGTATTTGAAAATTGTCACTGTCACCATTTAAAGGTAATGGTCCTCAGTAAATGGAGCCACATACTTTAAATTTGTGGTTGCCAACCCACTGGTCCCCATATCACAGATTTACGGATAAATACCAGTACGTCACAGTGTATGTTGTTACAATATATATACATGTGTCAATACAAGACAAAGGGTTGTGTGGATTTATAACTATATCTTTGTATTTTTTCCCGTTTAGATTCTATTGAGTTCACATTCAGCTGCTAAAACAGCCGGTTAAGCCTGTAAATTTCAACCATTTATATAGCACTCCTGCAATGTATTTCCACATCCCTGATTTACATGGTACATATAAAAAGCCAGGTTAGAAAAAGAAATTAGTGCTGACTCTGAGGCCCCACATGAAAGAAGCTTTAGAAATACTAAATCTTTCCCATGTCCCATCTTCTTTTTGTCAGACCCTCTGTGTCTTGTAAACAAGGGAGTGATAACCTCGGCCAAGATAATTCTGATGGTGGTGACATGAGGGTTATTTTCTCAGAGTTGACAAAGCTTCTGCAGAACCATAATAAACACGATGCAGCTTTTATCATAGTCTGAGTCAGCCTGTCACTACGAAACTGACCTTTACGTGCAAAAATATATGGATTCCTCCCCAACAAACCAGTCTGCACACCTCGAGTATATCTCTATTTTTATTTGTGTATATATACACATATAAAAAATAAGGACATATGTACAATGACAATAAATATCAACATGTTTGTACAAGTGAAATAAGTTACTTAACATATTTTAAAAACAAAACAAAAAAAAGATCAATTATAGACCTGCAAAAATGGGGCAAAGTAAAACGAGGGCGATATTAAAATACTACAAACAACGATAAGAGAAAAACAGCACAACCTAAAGCAATGTGAATGTGAAATATGATGAGCAAACAAACACTGTAAAAACTGAGGGAATGCACACTGAGTGCACGACACATGCATTTTTCCAAGCTTGAAGCCAGTATTTGTGTTCTGTGTACAACAAATTAAATAAAGGTAAAAGCCTGATTGAAAAAGTGTAATATATTAAGACATAACTACCAGTGTAAAGAGCTAGTGTGTTTTTTTGCTTTCTGCTTCAGGGAAATTAATACTATAACGTGGGCACATTTAAGTACTGATCAGCAGCACTTATTTGGTTTTACTGAAGCAGGCAAATTAAATAATAGATGGGGTTTTGGTAGATTATTTAGACTTAGATAAAGTGGGGGCATAAAACTTGAATTCAACATATCGCTACTGAAACGTACTGTAAACAGGAGGTCTATCAGCCTCGAGCCTCTTGTGTTTGAGAGAAACTACGCAGAAATGTTGCAGACATCAGTTCAGTGTAGCAAAGAGGACGGAGTGGTGAGATTTAAATATTGATCTGGAATCAAATTAAATTAATCTAAGTATTTAAACAGGAACAAAAGCAAATGCAGTCTACTTTGGCTTATTTAAACGGTGAAGAGGCACAGAAAAAGTAAACGTGTTGAAACGCAGCCACGAATTCCTGTACAACCCTTGAACCATTAAAATCAGACTTTTTTTTCCCACAATATTAGTGTCTGTCGAAGTCCAAAATTGATCATTTTAAAATGATGCGCTTGTACAAGGATGGTCATATCAAAGATGCAAAGTCCACTTGCAGAGGATCATGCAACACTAGGATGGAGTGCTGATGGCTGAGTACCTCTTCAACATGGAGTCATATTTGATATTATACATCTTCCTCAATGATCTGTACACAGAGGGACAAAACAAAGCATTTTTGTCCTTTTATTCCTTCTTGCTGTGCTCCTCTGGGCCCAGTGACACATACCAAAAAACAGCCACACCTGGTGGACAAAGCACAGACAGACAAAAAATAAAATGATTTACACTCAGTCATAGCAAGGAAGGCACAATATGGCTGTATTTCAAATGTTATAACCTCAGAACACATAGAAGCAGATGGCCTTTAGAGAATTTGATAATTTAGTCTGGAATGCTATGATAACACTTCTCTGCTATGTCACTGTAGATGCACTGAAAATAATATCAAACCATGGGTTTGATTGGCAGTTGTGAAATCAAATCCTTAACCAATAATAATGCAAACAAATCTCTTTGCATTTTTGCTGAGCGCTAAGGGTCAGACTGCTCAAATGTGTTTGCCAAAGATGAATTAGGATGGAAAAATACCTGTCACTGTTTCGTGGCTGCTTCCTGTCGGTATCTTTTCAACGCAGCAGCAATCAGTCTCTCTCTCTGTCCATTCGTCCATTGACTGTGTGTGTGTGTGTGTGTGTGTGAGTGTGTTTTACAGTGCTCTTCCTCTGCATGAGTCCACAGTGGCCCTGGGTCAGTCTCTGGGCATCGGTAAGCGGGAGTGGTTCTATCGGGTTTACGGGTGAGTTACACACACACACTGTAGTCAAGGATAGTTAGCATTCATAAGACCGTGAGTGTGTGTGTGTGTGTGTGTGTAAAAATATGATTGGTTAAGAGTATTGTCCTTCTTGGCAGTACATCCTCAAAAACATGTACGCTATAAAGCACTTATTGAGACATCCGCATCCGGTTCCATTACATTCTCAATGCCTAGAGTCTTCACGTCAACCTCAATTTGGAATTAAGTGTGCAATTATTTTCTGCTGCTGAGAACTGAATGCAAATAGCGTCTTCTTTTCCATGGAGACAAGAACGTCCAAAAGAGCTCAGCTGAGACACATATCTGCTGTACAGAGTGCAAACGTCATGTGGCGTGGACTTGTTTGTTTGTTGGACTTGAACGTGCATTCGAGGGCCAACATGCAGAGCTGAACAAGGAATGTAAGCGCTTGCCCTCGCAGTCAGTCACAGGGGAGAGCCATCAGTCACTCGACAGTCGTCAGAACACTGCTGTAGTCCGTAAGACATCGAAAAGGAACAAGGAAGGAACAACAAGAAATGTTTGAATTCAAAACAACCATCACAACAAGTTAAAGTGGGGGGGATTGAGGACCGCCCCCATGGGTAAATACAATGCAGGAGAAAAAACACAAATTGAGAAGAGAAAGTCTTCAGAGATTGTCCTTCATTCAAAAACCCCATTGCGCCTTTAGCTCTGATTCACTTCATTTTCCATTTAATTTCCTCTCTCTTTGTCTCTTGCTCTCTCCTCTCTCCTCGCTGTCCCACGCAGAGCTCCTGCTATAGGGACATGATTGTCGTCTTGCTTTGACATTAATTAGTCTTTTTTAAACCTCTCTCACACCCATGGCTCACGAATACAAAACGGAAGACGTGCTTCCAGTTCTTAAGTGCAGTAAGCGGAAAAAGTCTGAAAAGGAAAGACGGACCGCGAATCAGTTTAATATTTCCAGTCAGTTGCGTTTCCTGCTCATCATCTGGGGACTGAAAGCCTCAGTTGATCCACATAACATAAAAGAAAGGTGCCCTTCAGAAAACATGTAATGCTGTTTGTTTGAACTCCATACTCGAGGCGCTCTCCTTCGCATTCAGGGTTTTTTAAATACAAAATTTACAGAAGTGTCAATGCTGCCCAGAACACAATAATCACAGGAGTGCATGTTGGCGAACACAATGTATGAGTGCATATAACTATCATGCTGTGTGCTATAAATGTCGACAGTGAACCAACCAGGCATTGGCAGAGCTAGAGAGAGAGAGAGCATGGGGAATTAACAGCTTGTCACTAAGAGAGAGAGAAAGAGCAGGCATCCTCACAAGGAGGGAGGTAGGCTGGTTGATTTGTTTTTCCAACTCAGGGAATGAAGACAGAGGAGGACAGGCCTAGACGGATGACTCCTCTGGGTTTGCGTCAGGCAGCACACTCCTCTGCTGCAGAGTGCGTCTCAACTCTTCCTTGAAGGGGCTAGAGTAGTCGTTCCCGCCCATGCCTAGGCCTCCCAGCCCACCGCCCCCGGCGCCAGCACCGCTAGCCCTCTCCTCCCCTGCTGTACTCAGGTTGAGGCGGATGTATCCATTGCTACCCGAACCTCGGATGTTGGTAAGGCTGAGACGGCTGGGGGAGTGGATAGGCTGGCCGGGAATGGCGCTGGGTGACGCTGTGCTGCTGACGCCATTGGGTCCCAAGGCATGGCCAGGAACGATCTTGAGTGAGCCGTCTGAGTAGTAGTAGTTGGCGCCTGTTTCCCAGAAGCGATCCTCATCACTGGGCATCTTGCTCGGCACAAAGGTAGGGGGCTCCTTGGGCAGAGTGATGGGGTACACCAGGGTACTCTCAAGGGGCTTCATGTCGGCTCCCTTTCCTAGTGCCAATTTCAGCCTCCTACGCAGGTAAAGAGCGGCTACAAGCAGCAGCAAGCATGCTGCTCCCAGGGTGATGACCAGTACCCAGAACAACCCCATGCTGCTGTCTGGTGCCCGGGCCTCCATGAATATTGGGGCGCTGGCTACCACGGCCACCTGATAGCGCTCCGTCTGAAACTTGACTCCCTGCTCCTCAGAGTAGCAGATATAGCGACCAGCTTGCATCTGGCCTGCTTTAGGGATGACGAGGGCTTTGAGGGTCCTGTCAAAGCGTGGCCCTCCAGCCTCGGGGTCTCCGAGCAGGAGCTCACGGTCATTGACAACCCAAAAGGGCTGAGCTAGGTTGGAAACCAGCTGGCAAGGCAGCACCATGTCAGACCCTACCACCACTGTTATGTTCCTCAGACGTGTGTGCTCTGCAGAGAAAGAAGTGGAGGGAAGAATAGAAAGGAGCTGGGTGAAGTGTCATCCATAATAACTCCAAATCACATTCTGCAGCAGCCAATTCTCTTCTGATTCCTCAGCTCACACCAAATATATTCACAGACTCTGGCCCAACCCCTAACATGCTTCTGCACTGGCAGTCAATTCCCACAAGGGGCCACTACTGAGATGTGGCCCCACACTCACCAGGGCTAGGGATGGAGATGGGTTTATCGAACTTGGCTTTTCCCCGGTTGAACCTTTCCAGCATGAGGTCCTGTGACAGGGAGGAGGTAGACCTGGAGAGGGAGACGGAGAAAGCAGAGCAGAAGATGAACATTGACCTAAGGGACATTGTCAGCCCAACAAATAAAGGCACCAGTTAAACTGAATCTATAAAGAATATGCAGTCTTTTACAAGACCATTTTAAACAGCAGATAACATTTCAATGTGTTGAATGAGAAACTGGACAGATATCACTCTTTTTGAACAAAACAGATCTGGTAAATATCATCCTCCCTTGATGTGCAGAGGTTTCCTCCCTCACCACAGCTGTGGTGTTAAGAGTTACATTGCTAGTCAAGTGTGAAACCGATGGGATCCTACTGAACAGCTTCAGAGTGAAAGTCTGCAAACCTGTCACGAATCAGACTTCCTTCTCCTATGGGGAGCAGCATATGCTTTATATTTTAAATTACAACATTAGCATGGATGAGTTCAAATGACACATAAAATTTCCATGCTGTTTCAAAGGCCTGTACACAATTTGCAGCTTCCTTTGAAATTTCAATTCCAAAGGAAATTGAAATTTGAAAGAGCTCTACTGGTTTAAATCTAGTATTGGATATTAATCCATAGATGCACGAGGGTCTCACCCGCGGTGGAGGTCAATGCGGACGCAGGCACGACCCTCACTGTCCCAAGCGCAGTAGGGGTCCCGGGCCAGCAGACAATCTGGCTGAGACTGATAGCGGCTGCAGTTGGCCAAGGGCAGCTGGAGAACCTCTGTACGAGAGCCAATGTACAAATACTTCTACAGAGAAACAGAAGGAGAGAAGAAGTTAGAAAGAAGTTAGAAGACGAAGGACAGATCCAGCCATCCATCCAGAGACAAGAACCAGAGAGAGATGAAAAAACAAGAAAGATAAACAGAGCGAGACAGAGGGAGAGTCGCTCGGTTTTGCGTTTGAGGAGATAATGGGATAATGACTCTCAATTACAATAACATTCACTCCCCCGACCCTCTTCCAATCCAATCTGCCTTGCGCTCTTTTTTGCAAAAGCTTTTATAAAATGTCTGGTTGCGGCTAAGCCAGCATTAATGAGATAAGCAGTGAGCTTTCGAGCTGGGAACACCCCATCAAAACTGCATTGTTCGGCAGACCTGTCATTGTAGAGCCTCTGGGACACAGCTGGTGTCAACACACAGGCTCATTTGACAGAATCGGAAGCTTGAGAAAACAACAGGGCCAGAGGTTCAATTTTGCACCGTGGTGAAGGATTGTAATTGCTGTTGTCGTGAGTTGTTATTGAGTTTTGGATTCATGAAGCAAAATGGCACTTGATCTGAAAAAGGCCAACGTTGATAAAAACATCTGCTGAGTGCCATCTATGTTTCTAAGTGTCTGCCAAAAAGGGCATTAACAGATCAACATAGACAAAGTTCTGCTCTTCACAGTGAATACCACTGAAAAACTGATCACCAATAATGTGGGCTAATGGAATTCCAAAAAATACCTTACAGGAATCAAACAGTACGGAACCCTGTGCCAAATGGACTGATTCCTAAAACCTGCTGAGGAAGTGTGTGTGGCATTTCCCTCAGTATATCATTAAAATTTGGCATCTCTCATCTCTCAACAGAAAATGACGTGTTTTATAGTGTATTTATGTGTTTTGATGTATGAACAGTGTGCCTTAAAAATAAATTCCTGTAAATAACATCCCATCCCTGTTTGCTTACCTTGGAGTGAGAGATGGTCAGGCTGTCCACTGGCTGCCCCGTCTCAAACAGCTGGATCTCTTCTATCACATGAGCCTCGGAGCCAATGATCACCGCTCTCTGCATCCAGCCCTCCGCTGCGGAACAAAGACGATTTCAGCTTCACTTCACATCTGTTGTGTTCAATAAAACTTTCAATTCAACTTCAAGTTGGTGTAACAGACTTTCCCCATCCCTTCAGTATACATATTCATGCATCAATACATATTTCAAAATAATAGCTCCAAAACACAGCTGCATTCCAAAGAAACTATAGACACACTTTCTATAACTACACGGCTCATTTAAAACACTATTGATATGACATTAAAAACTATCTACTCACCCATAGTGTGACTGCTATCTATGGCTATTTGAATAATAATAATGCCATTCTATAATAAATGTACCCACACACGTATGACAGCTGAGAAGTCAATTTGAATATTAACGATCTGTAAACAAACACCTGTGACTGCACAGGATTTAACTAAAATATTGATGTTATACTAAAATATTCAGCAACTCACACCTGTGACTGGTGAGAAGCTGATTTAAATATTTATGATAATATTTTACCATACACAAACACACTCCTCTGATCCCATGGCGATGTATTTAAATATTTAAGAACCAACTTATGGAGTATGCTAATAAACACTTTCTTTATCTGCTGTTGGCAAACTATAGTGACTGCAAAAAATATATTGAGTGTGTTGTGCTCATTTGTTACTGGTCCACGCTGTGGCCTGTGCAGCCTCGCAGCCGGTCTACAATCAACAGTGCAGGTGAACTAATGCCATTAATGATATTTATGTGCTCCAGTAAGACTGTGAAACTGGAGCAGCTAACTCGAACACGGTCTTAATCAATGTAATTAATTCATTTGTTCAGAGAAAGGCTTATTAAAGACAGGGAGAATGTGTCCTGCAGAACACGTATGTTTTTTTTCTCTCGCAGGGTTGTGAGGAACCTCACACAGCTACGCTGTCATGAAATGGTCTGCAACTTTCATCAGCTTCAATCTGTGAAACTCTGACTCCAGCTGCTCTTAGATTTCATGCTGCCCTGCAACTGAGAAAGGGAAAACAACTTCTGCAGCCAGGACTTACAGCTGCATTACTGTAAGAGTCCAGCTCAGCGAGGAACTCTTTAAAGGTGCTTTTAAGAGCGCCAAGACTCTGTTTGAGGCCTTTTAGCGCCTCGGGAAAAGATAATATTATCAGAGACATTGGATGACTTTTTTCCTAAGAATGTGTGGAGAGCCTGTGCTGGAGGAGGAGGAGGAGGAGATGTTCGTTTAATGTAGGGCGATGTGAACACGTTTAGATCTCCCATGATGAAAAGCGGTTCAGGCACAGCTGCTGGGGTGACCTTGATGTGTCATGTAACCTGTGGTTTCTCGTGTGGTCCTCTTGATGAAGAGACTGTCACAGATAATATGAGAAGCAGCCCTGCAGCCACCAGAAGGCTGAGGAGAAGGGAACACACACACACACACGCACACACACACACAGCAGCAGCAGCAGCAGGCATCATCACACCAGCGGTCATGGCTTCGAGGACCAGTTTTAGCTAATCCCCCAGTCTTGTTTTCCTCCTGGTTTCCCTTGATTCGGGGGATTTCGCACAGCAACAGTCACAACAAGCAGCCTCTTTTCACATCAGCTGTCGCTATGCAGCAGCTAATAGCTAATCAAGCTCACAGCCCAAATGGAACTATTAGCGCACGTCTGCCAAGGGCCCTGTTGCACTTGTGCTGTGAAGCACGACTAGTGGGGATGACTGCTCCTGGCTCAGGGAGTGTGTTTGTGTGTGCGTCAGTTTTGTACGTGTGTCGCCCATGTTTGTGTTTGTGTGTCCAGGATGGCCCCTCTGCCTGCCAGCAGAGAAGCCCTGAGTCCGTGGCTGTCACACAGTGTCTCTGCTCCTGCAGTGGTCTGAATGGTAAGTAGATGAGTCTGTCTCCGTTCATACGATTAGCCACATTGAAATTCACATTTCCCAGAATCCGCTGTCAGATCTGTGTATTCCAGGATTCAGACAATTTTGTGAGAGACGATTTCACATCTCTGCCAAAAAAAGGGCACCTGCATATGCGCCTGGTGGCTACTAACTGGATGTATTAATTTACTCGTGCATATGAAGAAGTTTCCCTTTGATGCATTAAGATGAATCTCTCCATGCAAATCAAGCTCTTAATTGAAACCCAGCTGAAGTGGGGCCAGATGGCATGTTGTTTCGTGCCACCATTCCAATGCCAGTACCTGTCGCTGTCTGCTGCCGTGGACTGCGTGCTCTCATCTCTCCAACACACGCTGTGTGTTACTCCCCCCAGTCCACACGCACACAAACACACACACACACTCAGCCACAGTGGGTCACATTGGGAAATAGAAAGAAAAACGACTTGGTATGCATTTTCAGGGCCACAATAAGAGGACATAACTGCCTATCCCTGGGCAAAATAACACCATACAGCATACTGCAAAAACCAATCCAATATAAACAACCCTGAAAAGAAAGACCAGCTTTAACCTTTGCTTGTTGATGTATGCAGATATTGTCAGTTTAAAAGCTGGGAGCTGGAAAGTATGAGATTTTCTTTGCCGGCTTTATATAATAGAATGCGTTGTCTAAAAGCAAGTTAATGCTCATTCCATGCAATAAATGCCAATATATCTTTGTGAAGGTCACAGGAGAGCATGCATTTTAAGGACTGGAAAATAAGCACTATATTATAAAGATGAACTAATATGATCGAGCGCAGACAGTGGTTTCTGGTTGGAAGCCTGCATGAGGATGAGGAGGTGTTATGTTGATGGATATTCACAGCATTTCAAACTTTCACTGCTTGAATTTGCCTTATTAAAAACTTTTGCCAATAATAGGTTTTGGTTGTACCTGTGCCAATGAAGAGCACATTGTATACCCGCTGGTCCAGGGCGCTAACCCGATCCACTGCCAGCCTGGTGAAGTTGACGCCCTTGGTGAGCAGCAGGGGGCGAGCCAGAGCTTTGTCCTCCATCAGTGGGTGCCTCCTGGCAAAACTGAGTGTGGCATCAGGCAGCTGCAGAGAGCTGTTGTAGCCGTTCTCCCTGTCTGAGTTGGTTATACACTGGAGCACAGACAGAGGAGGACAGAGAGACAGGGGAGGGTAATGAAGCAGAGAAAGAAAAGGGGAAACAGGACGAAAGGAAAAGTGAGAGAGGCCAGGAAGGAGAAAGAGGAGAAAATGTCCTAGGTGTGGCACATGCTGGCATGGTTACCTGGCTATGAGGTGACTGCTCTCCATTCCTCCCCATCTCTCCCTCAACCTCTGGCTGCCATTACATCCCTTCATTTCTTTCCTTCCCTTCTGTTGTGGATCATTACACTCTTAACATTTTGTGCAACGCCAGCTTCTGTTGTTTTCACATCCATGACTACTCTATGCCACCCATACTTCCCTTGCACTCTGCAGTTCACCCCCCACTTTTCCTGTCTACCCCCCGGTTATGATTCAGTTGCAAATAAAAAACCAGGCACACAAATTTCATAATTACATGAATCAAAGTGATATTACGTTTGTAACAGCTTAAAACCATTCCCATTCTCTTACCGATCCAGGCCGAGGGACAGGGACAACACCGGTGTAGCGGCCCCACCTCTGAGATGCCTCTCTATACTCCTTGTAGGATCCTTCAAACACCTTCTTTACATCACCAATCAGGTACTGGCATACAGCAGATACATCCACGTCACCCCTGAAGGATGGGAGCCAGAGAGAGTTAGTAATGTGACTGGGAATCTGGGAGACAGACTAACTGTCATGCTCTTCTAGAAAATATGACTCATATGCAATGTAAGATTGAATAAATAAATATAAAATATGTGTTGACTATGAAATAAAAATTAACAAAACAAAACAACTGTATATGTTTTGAAACACCTTTTGAAAAGAAATAATGCATTTTTTCTAGTGCATTAGTGAGTTAGCTGTAATGATTAGCTGTGTTGACACACGTCCACTTTTCTGCAATGCTGCACAAAGCAATGTCCTGCACTTCTTCCAGAGGCTAGTGAAATCAATCAGCAAGTGGTATGATTCAAAAAGCTCATCTCATTTAATGGTAGAGGGTCTGGGGTGTGAGATCTTAGTGATTTTGTTTTTCCCAGCTTAAGTCAAGTAGAACTAAAATTGGATACTGACACATGGCGCAGACACACTATATCATAATTGTAGGCTACTCAAGCTCATCTCACAAATATGCCTGACTTCCGTTCTCATCCCCTGCAATTAAAAACATCTCTTTATATATTGCCGGGACCTAGTTTGAGACTCACATGCTTATAGAGAGGCACAAATTTAAAAATAATATTTTTTTCACTTGCTTAATAAATGATGGACTGACACTTCGTCGGGATGTTGAGTACTCAGAAAGTTCCACTACTACAGTCTAACTGAAGTTTTCTTGTTGGAACATTCGCTGAGGTACGGTGCTCCAGTTCAGTATTGAATTTAGCGGGGTGTACTGCTGCTGTAAACAGGAAAAGAGGCTGTACCCATGAATTTATATAATGTGATTCACCCCGTGAGGGAAGTGCAAAGTGTCTGAAACAGTACAGTTAATGCACAGCAGTGCCATCGCTTTTATGGGGTGGACGTCAAATCCAAAGGAGGGTACTGATTTGTTCTCGAGATAAAAGCTAGTCAGATTATGGCTTGAACTACCGAGTCATCATTTACATAATGTCCAATTATCTTAATGTTATCTCTATCAAAGCCAGGAGGCTTTAAGGAATCCCCAGTGAGTCTCACACATAAAAATGATTGGGGTTTTTTTTCTGACAGTAGCAGGATCCCTGAATGAACAAACGAACCTTGAAGTTCAAAGCTGGTTCATTTTGAGATATGATATCTTATTGAAGAACACAAAAGACTCACATCAAAGGGCATTGCCCGGAGACAGAGCGGGCTAAGTCTCAAACTTTCCTTTCAAAGAAAACCTCCTGCCTTTTTCTTTGTTGATATGTAACTTATATTCATGCAGTCAATACATTCATGTTACATATGCCAAAGCGGCAGTCTTCATTCTACCAACAATGCCGCAGGCCCAAATAAAAATGTAGTTCCTGTAGTCAACCCTTTCCACATTGTCGTTTAATTTTTCTGCTGCTCCCCCACTATATCTGTCTCCATCTCCATATTTCTCTCCATCACTACTTCACATTTAAAGTTTTTTAATGACTTTATGGAATATCAGCGTCAGAAAAGGAACAACGTGGCTATGAATAAGGTGCAAAAGACCTTCGGACAATCTCTACTTTCTGTAGAGTAGCTGGAAAGCACATGACAGAAAGCGGCGCAATCGAAGTAGGAAAAAAGAGTGAAGAGAGCCGTGATAAGGCTCTTTCTCTGCCCAGCCTTCTGCCTGGCATTTGGTCGCAGGAAAATGGAATGGATGAGGTGAGACTCCTCGACAGGAGATAGGGGGCTGATTCCCACATCTTCACTAAGACCTGGCTTCTTCCCAGCATTTAGGATTTAGCTATTGCATGTGATGGATGTGCAGGGCTGTGGTGGGACAAAGGGGAGGAAGACTCTGTGTTTTGCACTGTTGATGATGATTGGTGCTCAAACCAAGGATGGGTAAGTGTTAGATTGATATTGAATTTTTTGTTGTTGTTTTTTTTGTGAGATGCATAAAAGAACTACACATGTAACTTAATTGCGCAATTTTCTTTTGCATAACATGAATTGAATTGATCTTTTCCAGGTTAGAGACTAGTAACAAATGGCAGACGAGCAGCAAAAACGTCCATTCAGTGTAGTTGCAAAATGGTGTGTGGCCTGATGGATTTCTGCTCCCGGGCAGAAATAAAATTGTCGATCTGAAAAATAGTTATCCTCAAATTAAAATGCATTACATGAATGATGGGGTAAGTTATTTGCTCAGACCAATGAGTCAAACACTGAATCACTAGGGCTAAGTGAGCTCACTATTCACAATGGGAAGTTTTTAAAAAGCTTTGAATCTTGGGAAGGTGTTTTATCTTCTTCATTGTTTACGGCAGAAGAGTTAAATTGACCACTTTAATTCTGTTTAGCAAATGGTTTCATTTTCAACTGAGACAAGGGGTGCCATTTAATCACTAACAAAACCAATTAAACCCATTCAAGCACACTTGAGTTGTATCCACTCAAAATCACAGTGGTGCCAGTAAAAACCTATTTTATTTAAGGCCCAATTACAGAGTAGACAGGCTGCCTCGTTGTACAAAGGGCATAATTATAGGTGTCATGTCAGAGTGACCCATGACTTTATTAAAGAGTCTACTATCTGACACGCTGGTTCAGTGATGCAGGGTCTTGTCCTGACAGCAGTTTGGGCACACAGTAATTAACTCCCATTTATCTGAGGATGATACTGAAGTTATTGTTGTTACATATCTTTGACAGTGGCCGCTCAAACTCACCACTGGGTGTGGAAGATACCATAGAAGATGGTGCCCCTCCAGTCCTGCCCAGGCAGTGTAAACACAGCCCTCAGGTTGTTGAAGGAGACATGACGCTCTGGGAGGGAGCACTCCAGCCGGGCTTTCTGGAAGGTGGTCCACTTTTTCTGCAGGGTCATGGTACCACCAAGATCCCCCTGAGAGAGGACACAACAGGACTTATTAGCAGCTGAAATAGACTGATTCAGGTCTTGATGATTCATAAAAGCACCATGAGGAGATAGTGAAACATTTGGTAGAAGAACCATACAGATGCATCATTATTTAAAGAATAGTATTATTTTTTTGTTTTCTTGTATCTTGTGGTTGCTGAAAGAAGTTTCATGTTTTTATGCCTGCAACAGCAAGGAGAAGAGAGATGAACGACATGATGTTGACACTAAAAAGCCACTGGGCTCTGTAGGGATCGTTACTGGTGACTACATTAAAACCACTAACTAGATCATCCTCACACCATGTCCAGATAAGGTCATTCCTCCTGTGTGAGGACTCTGTTGGGTACAAAACACCACCTTACATTGAACCTAATGCGTGCCATAGATCCCAATTACGGCCGCCCCATTAAGACAGAGACTAACTGACCATTAGACACAGATGCAGGCTGTTTGTTTTCTCTCTACGCGCCTTGTCAGCAGCTTCACAGCCTTCCGAGAAACAAACAGTGACCTATTGCTTATAGAGAGTGACATGTGGTTGTGACCTGTGAGCATCTCCTGAAGGAGACACAGCCAACTACATGACAGAAAATGGACCGAACGAAGAGGAATTCTTTCTCAGATAGTGATTGAAAAAAAAAAAAATGGTGCTGACCAGCTCAGTCAGACATCTTCAACCGTGCTGCATCCTATACAGTACATGACACGCTGCTCTGCTCGCTGCATCATACATCCAATACATCCTTTGTTATAATAAAAAAGCAATTTTACAGCAGCCAAAAATCTCACTGTGTCAGCCTGTAGTGCTTTAACTTCTCAGCTTGCTGCAGAAATGTAGTTATAGACTCTAGGGTGGGATCAGTACAGATATTACAGATTTTTTTTGTCAAGATTGCTTTTCAAGCTGTTTGTCTTCCTTATTATGTCTCAGGGTGCCAGAGACTGAAAGACGGCAGTGAAACTCTACCTGGTATTCAGAGACACTCTATTCACCCCATGAATGCCTCTGTCCATATATGCCCACATAAGAAGCCTGACTGAATTGTTGTCTCTTCAGCAAAGCCTCAAAAGACTGTACTGATCCTGAGATGTTCATGGGGTATCATTCATTTCAGGGTATTCAATGGACTCAAAAGAAGCCGATTTGCTCCCAGGATTTTCTCCTATTACCTACAATGATTAAAGCCCCAAAAAGAAAAATTTAGAATGTAAATACAGTGTTGACAATACATATAGAGACACTGTGGTACAGTATCAGCAGGGTGCCCAGTATTACTGATTGCTCCAGCCTACAGTACATATCATGTGTGAGCGTCTGTTGCTAATTTGATCCAAAGAGCTTTATTGTTCATCACAGCACTGACATAACAAGGGAACTTCCCGTAAAACACTGCATATATTGTACACTCAATTGCGCACATCTCCTCAGAGTGCTGACAATCTGTCTCTAGTTTGCTCAGTTTAAAGGTTACAGGGATTATATGATGACTTTGTGACTGCAACGTGACACCAGACCCTTGCTAGAGTAACTAAATAAAGGTTCACTGAAAAGTCTCACTGACTGATTCTCTTTACAACAAGAAGCACCTCGGATATCTGGCCATGATAACTGTGGTATACAAACCCATTTAAGACCGATAATTAAGCAAATGACTGTGCTAATAACCCAATAAATCTATGTCACGTTACACGTTGTGAATAAACTAGTGTTTAGGTCTGCTGCTTATGTAACAGTGTTACAGGTTCTAGGTTGACCAGTTGCCTCCTCATCTGAAAATCTGTTGAAGCTGGTGAGCTCATAAATGTATGCAAGTGTTGTCTCATAATAATAAGTGCTCAGTAACAGCTGGCCAAACATCTGGGAAACAGAAAACAGCTGATTTCTAGCAATGTGTGCCTGAAACTATGAATTTGCGGACTCAACTGCTGTTTGGATGACTTTCCACTTCTTTTCGTACATAACATTACATAAACGTACACAAAACGCGAGAGAGTCAATTTGGCGATTCCAAATGGAACCTGCTGAAAGACCAATTCTGATTGTTAGTAGTGAAGTGTTACCTTGCAGACGCGGGCCACTCTGGACACAGTGAGCTCCGTGTCACAGTCCAGCTCCAATGCTCGCTCACTGAAGAAGAAGTAGATCTTATCGTCGTCGCCCTCTTTACTACCGATGCTCTCCCTCACCAAGGCTGAACCCACAAAGTCTGGCTCTGCATACACATAAACCAGGGAATAGTTTCAGTGCACAATAGTAAAATACATACTGGGGATCGCTGCTGACAAAGAGCGAATAGAAATTATAGACAGACGAGTACTGACATCTCCATCTCATTCACTGTCATCCATTCTCCAATCATTTCTCACTCTCTCTTCATTGCTTTCTATTATTGGTCCATTTTGTGTTTCTCACTTCCTTGTATGTTCTCTCTTTGTATCCAGTCTTCATTAGGTTGTGTGATGTGTGTTTTTTAAAGCAGACATTGACAGGTTTGGCCTGAGGCGGCGCGGAGCTTTAAGCATTTTAATGACAAGGTGATTTTTTTTTTGTATCACTAGAATACACTGTTTCCTCAGTTTCAGTATGAAAGCCTCTGAAACTGCATTTCAAGCCTTTGTGGGACTCTGCTGCTTTTCACTGAAGTCCAGGCCAATTAAATGCTGTGAAGCAACTTAAATTAAAGAGGGGCCAGTTTAATTGGTTTAGTTTTTAAATAAAATCTCGGTTTCAGCATGAATACAAATAACCATAAACCCCAAACCTCAGCCTCATCTGTGATTTCCCTCCAGCTCTGTCCCTTCATCCATTCTCCTCAACCCTGTCTTTTCCCTTTTTCTAATGCTTTTTTCAACACTCATTTTTCCTACTGTGACTTTATCCTTCAACACACACACACAACACACAGACACACAGACACACACCACAGATAACGATCCTTTCTTGCGGCAGAGTCCTGCGCCTCATTTCCTGCAACTCGTTCTCTAGGTCTTTTGCAGTTTTCCGCCCCTTTTTTTAATGAAGTGAAAACGAAACACAAAAAAGCTGGCAATATCAAGCCTATCCTATGTGATTTATTTTATTCAACACACGAGTCATTTGTCAGTGTCGAAGAAAATAAAAAATCTTAAACTAAATAACTAAATTAGACTGTATACAAGGATATTTTTCACACCTTTTGACTTTTTCTTCCATAGTTTTGGATGCAAGTTTGAAAATGTCAGGCTCGTTTGTAAGCAGTACAAAGTACAGAGTCATTTACATGGTTCTCTGTATGAAGAAGTAAAGAGTATGAAACAAAAAGCCTGACAGCAATGGAAAAAGAATAAGTGTGTTACTTAACTAGCGAATAATCAAGACACGAATGTTAGCCATTTAATTAAATTTAACCCCAAACCCTTTAGATTTCACCACATCCTCTTTCTTCTCATGTTATTTCTTGTATCTCACCATTGAGCCAGGTGGGCAGGGATTCACTCTTCATGCTGTAGTGTTGCTGGCCCAGGTTCCTCAGAATGACCGGTTCTGTACCCAGGAAGTTGTTCAGTGTGGCTAAGTACAGCTCCCTATCTGGTAGATCAGAACACAAGCTTTACTTTAATGCTGTTTCTTTTTCAGCCACAACTGTACAAGCATACACTGAGAAAAGGTCAGTGATTCAGTGGGGACCAAAAAATAAAAAAATAAAAAAAGCTGAAGCAAATGCAGCATGCAGGGTTTAATTAGACTCCTGGACTCTCAGTGCAGTTATGTGGCTACAAAACAGACAGAAATACTCCAGGAGCCAGTTATGGATATTTGATGGACATTTTATGCTTCTGTTAGAGCTGTAAAAACATTGGGCTGTTTACATCAGTATAAGACTGCTGCAATGGAAAAAAGAAAAGCCACTTACTAAACATTTAGTGTTGATATGTCCAGTGTGCCTGTGTTTTTTGAACTGAGGATGACTGTATATGTTCAGAAACCCTGTTATACCTTTCCTAACGATTATTTGGAGCACCTAAATCCATGTATGTGTGGACATAATAACAAGACGTTATGCGTTTCAACAATGCATATGCATACTTACCCACTATCAGGCCAGTGTGGCCCTTAGCAGGGTCATACGTGCATTTGCCCTTTCCGTCTTCCAAGGCGGCAGTGTTAAGGGTAAAATAGTCTGCATTCTGGAAATACACATATATACAGACACACACGAACACACAAAATGGGAAGCAGAGGTGGTCACTATGTGTTATCACGAACACAACACAGCTGCAAGCTCTGTCTGCCCCATACAAGGACCATAGCTTCACCCTTCGCCACGTTGTCCTGTCAAATCAGTGTTACATAAATGCATGCATGTATGGACTCACACACACACACACACACACACATACACCGCAAGATACTATGTCCATTAGACTTATTTTTATTTTGTCACAATGTTGGTCTTAGCCTCAGGTCAAATGGTAAACATTTCAAGTTGACACCTGTCAGCATTGGTTGACTATGGCTTAGTAATTGAGAAGAGGACACACACACACACAGACACACATACAGACAAACACACGCACGCATACTTACCACTAGGGTGCATTTGGGCTGAAAGGCATAAGTACCACAGGTGTAGAGGTGTGTGTGGTTGTAGCTCTGCAGGAAGCGGATGTAGTTGAAGCACTCGGTCTGTGAGGACATTGTTAAAATAGTTTTGTAATGACCCCAGTGCTGTTTTGTCCATTATGTTCAGTACAGTAACACATCCTCTGAGATTTAGGTTCACTGCAATGCTTTAGCGTGACTTAATATAAATCATGATTTACCTGAATAACCTTAAAACTAGAAAAAATGCTCATAATATCCCCTTACTGGAGGTGCAAGTTAACAACCAATTAGGATTGGCCAACCAATATATCAGGCTCTTCTGTAAACTGACAGAGCAGCATTTTATGTGACAGCCTCCCATATGTATAACTTGTTCTTATTTGTTTTGGGATTTGCTTTATGATGCCAGTCAACTTTAACAGTGTAACGCGTGTGTCTGGTGTCCAGTGTGTTATTGAGGACCGCTTGATGCAATGATATAGTGATAGGCCCACATTATCTCTGTGACATTTACACCAAAAACTGACAGACTGCTTCCACCCAGAAGATATGTGAGCAGTTTACAAGCAGTTTACAGTATAATAGATGCACTGTTTCATGGAAAGTGCCCTCTACTGCCTCCTCAGTGATAAACAACGAAGCTGGATGGAGCTGGAAACACATGCTCACACATGATGTGCACTGGGGTGATGAATTATTCAGTGCATCCAGTCGATATTGTCTTTGCAACAGCGAAACAAATCTGTATCATGTCTGTAATATAAGCAATGTGATTTTTAAAATTAATTTTTACAGCTCAGACAATTACTGAGTATAATCCAGATATGATGTGTCTGGCAGAAAGACCGTGTTTCACAACAGCATAAACATAAACATAATGATGGGCTGTGTAAACACCATATGCTCATTTTTGCATATGTGGTAAATGCCAGCATTTATAGAAATTTTAGTTCAGTGCAACAATCTCGATCATAGCCCATCATGTATGTTTCTAACAAATCAACACTGTTAACTTCCCAAAAGGTGAGGTGAATATGCCTCAATTTTTAAAGAGCATTAGTTAGAGTAGTATTACTGTTACTGCATGCCGGGGAACTATTCCCCCTTCTGTTCAAGAACGAGAGGGAGCGAGAGAGTTTTTAGCTACATTTCAAAAAGCTCTGAGTGATTCTATGAAATATTTAAAAATATTACTTGCAAATGTATATTGCGCAAGCTAAGCAGTGGGATTCTCTGGCTGAGCCAAATGTAAGAGCTATGGCCAAGGCACTGTTTGTATGGGTGTGTGTATGGGTTAAAGCCTACTTACATTTATAAAATGCATACACATTAATATACACACACTTCTTTTTTTAAATATCCCAATAACATATTGGGCAAAGGTGGCATGAGATTTGTTACATCTTTAAAAAGCACTGCATCCAGGGAATGCATATATTCAAGAAACAGCTTCATTGTTAGAACTAGATTCAGTCATTGAGCAATACAGCATAACTGTGTTGTATAATAACGTAGAACTATAAAAACACTGTATTAAATGGTATGACATTGTGGTATTCTGATTAGGCTTACTTAACTCTCTATCACATCGTCAACACACTTTTTGTGGTTCGAGACTAAAACACTCTCTGCATCAAAGCAACTTAAAAGCTGCTGATGCTAAGTCTGTCTGGAAGATGCACTTCACTGTGTGCTAATGTAATGACTGGAAGCCTTCCAGTTAGAAACGACAGACTCACTTAATAAATGTAATTGAATAAAAACAAGTAGCAGTAGAAAGTAATGTTGCTTTAATGAACTACTGTTTTAAAAACTCCTACAGGTAATCCTAGACACCATGTCAGCAAAAATCCACATTACCTGGTTGTTCTTCCCCTTGGCAACGCACTCTCTCTTTTTATCCTGTGGAGCTGGCCAGTCAATCTGGAGAAAGGAAAGCGACAGATGTAATGTAACCAGGGAACAATATCTACCTTTAACCCATAAGTAATACAATCAATAATTATATGTCAATACATTTCATCTACAGGCACCGATCAGCAAATGCACACAGTAAACAGATATCTGAATGACATCACTGCTTGGCCAAAAGACTACTGTACTCCTGACTACTAGCTGCTGTTACCATAGCAACAACCACCGACTCACACTAAAGTCCTTTTTACCTGTGTGTTTTGGTCCTGAAAAATATGTTTGTTACAAATGCACCATAAACGGCAAATAATGGGCCTAAATGGGAGCAGCAAATCGGTTCTGAGTGGCGTATCAGAGAGTGAAGGACAAGATGTAAGTTCACCCTGAACAAAAGGAACAGTTATGTCCGTGTCAGTAGTCAATGGACTGAAGCTTCCAGATGGTGCAGGGACCAAGCACCTCTGCAGAGACCCAGGTTCACTCCCTGGCAGTGCTAGTTTTAAATTGTTTCAATCAAGACACGATTGGTAGGTAGGGAATTAGAGGACGGCTGCTAATAAAGCCCTGCTGCCATCTGTAGTTGAGATAAATAAAGGCCCTGGTCAATTTTAAAGAAAGAGAGTTAACTGAATAATGAATTCATTAGTTAAGTAATTGGCTGGACTTCTGTGGGTTTACAGCTATCTGTCTTACAGCCAGCACTGGTGGAAAACAGTGTCAGACACTTACTACAGCAAACCACCCACATTGTTATTGTCTCACGTTTGGAGAAGATTTAAAAAAATGTCCCTGTACAAGCTTATTGATTCGACTGAAACTTTGAGGGGGAAAAAAATTAGGAAAGCTTTACATTCTGTCCAAAATGCAGCCTTCACTCGTGAGTGTTGCTGTTTAGTGTTATTTGCAGTAGCTGCTTTTTTTAATGGCCGTATGACACGTAGCTGAACTTTCAGGTCCAAAATATGAACCAAGTTAACTGAGGCATTTCCACACAATTACACTGGCCATTACAGGCTGATTTACTTCACTGGATACTAAACAGCAACAATCAAACAATGGATTACCGCCACGTACCACTAGTCATAGACATGAGTAATACTTGTATGTAGTATAATAATTGTGACTTTTAATGGCCTTGCATAGAAAATAATGTTGCACCTGACTGACCATGAAAATGAAAAATTCCATGTGATCCAACATAAAATTCCCTTTAATATCTTAGCATAACAATATTTCCTGAAACAGTATGACAGCATGGCTGCGACAGAATTTTGCAACATTTCCTGTCGATAAAACATTTTACTGGCAAGAAAATGATTCCTATTTCCTCTCAACTACTGTCCAGTGTTCAGTGAAGAAGTGACAGTGTTACAGTGGATTTAAGATTTACTGGCTGAATTAATCATTCAGTTCAGTGGCTGTGACATATAACCTGAAGGTTCTGTGGTTTTAACTGATGGACTTTGGCTTTTAAAGAAAGACCGGATAATATTTCGCAAAACAACAACAGCACAGCAGTTTATTGTTAGTTCTTTCCCAAAGGGATTCTTGGTTTCTCTCAAGGATAATATGCACTCCTCGAAACTTCACTCCTTATTTGCTCCACACAGATCAGGACTTAAACAAACGCTACGAGTCATGCTGTAATAGTCAACTCAATGTCGATGGCATTCATGCTACACAGGAACGTCTGCCAAAATACATCTCCTCTCCCTCACATTAACACATGGATCTAATAAAAAGCAACATCACAGGGGCAAATGTTCAAGCTCTCCTCCCACCAGCGTCTTTATCTTAGTCTTTGTGCGACAAGAAAATTGCAAAAAGTCAGTAGGTCCGATTAAGAGCAATATGTTATGTTGTCAGTGTGAAGATCAGCACTGTTGCAAATTAAGTGGAAACATTTTGTTGGGAGCGTTTGTGCCGCTGTGCGTGAAAGGCCCGTATGAAACTCAGATGTTTTATATCACACTGTGTCAGCAAAAAATACTAAAAGAAAAACCCTTAAACTAAACACTTGCTCTCAAGTGACTCAAAGCACAGGCTAAAAATGTTCTCTTATTTCTAGAGCGAGAATAGGTGGATACGTGAATCATATTTCACGTCTCTGAACTGGCAACGCGGGACACATGATCGGGGAAACGTTTTGTAGGCTACTGTATCATACAGTGCACTAACACTGCATAATGTGTCAGAAATGTATCAGCGGCGTTTGAGGTTCCACAGGGGGAAGACTACAAAATGACTAAATGACATAAGGGAACAGAACACAATCATCAAGGGAAAGAACATAACTAAATTAAGAAAACACTTCAGACACAAATGGGAGCCGTGTGTCTCCAGGATGTCTAAGGAAAAAAGAAAACACCTGTCTTGGAAGACATACAGATATGAAAATAATGATGGGAGTGAGCATGGAAAGAAAGATTGAATGAGGCAGTTAAAGGAAAGAGGGAGGAGGAGGGGTGACGAAGTGATGGGCAGATGGTGACAGAGGGGACAAACTATTCCCTTGTCTTCACTCAGTCATTTTTCGTACTTGGCTCCTTCACTCTACATCACACACTGGGGGCCGACAACAGGTGGTCCTATCATTACTGTAAGTCACCTCACTCGCACTCAAACAGTCCAAGTCTGTGTTATGTGTTTGGGTGTATTTAATGACTGCTCATTAGAGTGGGAAACCAGAAAACAATCCCCAAACCGCTGCAGGCTGCTCACTATGCCTTCACTGTTCAATGCATTGATTTCAATATGGACCAATTACAGGCGAAACAAGATTCACAGATGCAGAATCTCTGTATGAGTGGATCTGTCAGGTCAGCGGTGTCTGTATACAGGGGGGGGAGGGGGGCTGGCCATAGGGATATTTGGGAGGATTCGTCGGGGGGCCAAATGTAAAATGGTCCTGGGCTGAATTTCAACCCCAGCCAGCCCTTGCCTGTATAGCACATTTAACAAAAAAGTTTGGCCCTTGAGTGCATCACAGAAAAAAACAAGATCAGAACTGAACAGAAATGAAAACAAGGACCATGAAAAATGTGACTGAATAAGTGCAACTTAAAATTGGAGAAAAAAGGTCCAGGGTCTAGTTAATATGTGTGATTGTGTGTGTGTGTGTCTGTGTGTGTGTGTGTGTGTACTCCCACACATTCGCAGAGGATGTGTTTGCACTGACAGAGGTGAAATATTGGAGCCAATAGCAGCACATATCTTAATAACTTACTCACGCTATTACTGTTTACCACCAGATAACGTAAATAACCTTCATATAAAGTAATAACCTGAGTAAATGTCAGAAAAACTGAACTGATTCCAAATATCATGTTATTGTATAACTTATCCTGAAAAACAACCAATCCGTATATTATTAGTGTTAGTTTTTTTTTGGGACATATTGATCAGAGTCTTTGTAGAGTTTCATAGTTTAACTCATGTACGAAGCAGAAAACTTCAAATTCTGTGTCATAACATAACATTTACTTTCTTGGCTAATGCCAAGTGTCTCAAAAAACAACAATAACAACAGAAAGCTTTTATTTTTGGCTGGCTAGCTAGCTAGCTGGCAGTCTAACATGAACAAAGTTATCTAGCTACTTGGAAGTTCACAGACATCCTGCTTCTGCTGTCATGTTTATCAACAAGTCTCTTGTTTGCTTGAAAGTCAATATCTTGAAATTACTTTTTCATAACAACAAATATTGTGTATTCTGCTCTTCTCGTGTCTGAACCTCCACTGTTTTCTCTCGCCTGAAAATAAGAAATAACAATTTGGTGTGTGATTTTTGGTTTAAGCCCCTTAAAAAAATCTTATTAAAGCGATACAAAACAATACAAAATCAAAAACAAGACTGTTTTGTGCTTTTGAAATGTTGCTACACTGAAGTGTAGCGCCCTCAGCTAAGAACATCAGTTAGCTCATTTTGTGATATTTTTGACCCTTCAAAGACAACACTTTGGTACATTGTGTTAAGATATTAAATTACTTGAGAGTTGGTACATCACTGGGCTCTATAAAGCCTGAAGATTTAATAATGGAAATACAGATCAGACCAATAAAAAAACAAAGAACCACTATGACTCAGCGTTATTTTAGTGCTGTCAGTATTTCTTTTCCCTCAAACATCCTTAACTCAAACAATTAGCCAAAAAAGAAAAGACAGGACTACAATAAGGTCAGTTGGAAAGTTAATAGGAAACCATGAAATGTGGCACTGGCAAAAATTATGCTTTATTTTCACCCTTTCTTTTCCTGCTTATCCAAGCTAAACCTTTTTAAGTCCATACTATTCTACGCTGATAATTTATATCAGAATACAATCTGGACCGTTTAAATTAGTCTCCGCAATCCCCTGTAATCAGACCATGTGAAAGTAATGATGCTATTTGTTCCTGCACTGTCCATCATGGAAATCTGTGATATTCATTTGAATAAGCTCTTATTTCTTGCATTTCGACAAAAGCTTTTCCAGATACGTGGGTGTCTGCAGCGGCAGTCAGGCAGTGTTACGAATATAATTGTTTTTCCTCTCTTGTCCATATTACCATATTAAACTGTTGTAAATTATAATCGCCCTAACATGTGAAAAATAAAGCCTTGTGTGTGTGTGTGTGCGCGTGCGTTACCTGTGGCCGCAGCTGTCTGCTGATGTCATTGGGGTCCAGTGCGAACAGTGCTTCCCGTGCCCCGACGTATAAGACCCTCTCATGTTCAGACAGAGTCAGCAAGCTGTAGTTGAACACTCCCTGCGCACTGAATCTCGCCATGCTGTCCAGCACATCTATAAATAAACAAAGACAAACAAACACCTTGATGCATTTATTTTGACGAAAGACCGAAGGAGAAGCTGTTAAAATGTGTTGATGTCTCACTTTATTTACGCCACAGAGCCTCGTCCACTGCCTATCGCTTAATGCCATAAATCCTAATAACAGTCACTTTATTGGGCATTGTATCACGGAATGATACGATGCCACCATACAGTGTCCCAACCATGAGAGCTGTTGAATGTTTGAGAGCTGTGGCTAGAGAATGTTTTGTTGAGCTATAACTATACGGGATTGCATTTACTGGGCTATATTTTTGGAAACATCAAAGAGTTTCCATTGACTCCATCAAACTGCTTCACGTTTTAAACGCATATAACTCACAAAAGTTCGACACCCGTCATTTTAGTTTTCTGCCCATTGCTTTTGGGTTTACATCCGCAGCTTTATGATTCTATTCAGTCACAACATCTTTTATCATAACGAAGCAGCTGTTTTAGTTGTTCACTACCCACAATGGATTGCAGGACAAAGTTGCCAGCTGTGTACCTACGTATGGGTGGACAGATGCCTGAACAACCCAATATACATCATGACGGAAGTCAACATTGGACATGTTGCATTGTATGCGTGATACATATGTATGTACTGTATTTGTATGTAACATTGTATACATATTACATACAAATAATATTTGTCAACAGAAACAATTCCAATTCCAATGTTTTTCAGTGTCTGAGTTAGTTAAGACATAAACTGTTATCATCTTTGCAATTTTCATCATGTTTACAGTTTGTAGCACTGCCCCCTGTGGCCAAAGAAAATGAAGAATGTAGCTCTAAACTCCAATTTTTTTGTCAGTGAAATAGCTGTTAGCCTCTCATGGTTTTCCTGTTCCAGAGACAGTTCGCTTCATTTAAATGTGTCTAAAAGATCCAGTATGACTCCATTTACACCTCTGCTATGTGCATTTACTGTAAATACAAACTAATCTACTCTGAGAAACATTCAAAGAAGAAAAGTTCACATTAACTAAGAAAGTGAAAGTTTGAAAATCACAGCATTAAATGTTAACAGTTATATCTCATCAGGTCCAAATGATGAAATTACCCTCAGTATCTGCCTCAGAGATCTGTTGTAAATTATTCCAGCAGGATGAGACTGCGCACTGAAAGTTTTCTAAGCCCTGTATTTACTTTAAAAACCTGGAGCTCAAGCAAGTCTTCAGGGCAAGTCTGATAACTTCCAGAGCTGCATGTCAGAAGCGAGATAAGGTGGTCGTCTGTTTAGAAAATGTACAAATAAACAGGAGGCAATGATCCTCCACTGGACCAGCCCTTGTTTTGATGAAGTGTGCAGTGGTGTGTACCATCACAGCCACCAGTAATGAATAGAAAGGCTGCAAGTCAGTGCAATTTGAAGAATCACAGTCTTTTTCAATCTGGGACAAAAATAAATCCTTCAAAGCTTCAATCAATGCCAGTGCTTTAAAGGGACTTTTAAAGGTGAGTTTCATTATGGCACTGGAGGCCAATACGTTTATAATCATAAACGTTTACTAAAAATTGAGTGAGATCTTATTTTTTTTTTGAGGAAATAGGTTAATTTTTAGAGGTTAACTGTATTTTTGCAAATCCTTTAGACTATAGATTGTCAATAGACATAAATTCAGCACTGCAACACCAAGGCGACTTCTTCTATTGAAAAAGAGCAGCTTAATCCTGGCTATAAAGAACACCTATGCACAACAATACAAGGATTTAGAGTTGGATCTAGTAGCATTATTGCAAATGGAAAATGTGATCCAAGTGAAAACGTGGGCAGAATGCGGAGCATAAGAATGCTTATAAAAACACACTAATAATGGGTTTAAATCTGCGGGTGTGATTAGACTGCTCATTATCTGGAGTGCACATCCAGATGCAGATTGAATATTAATATAAGGCCTAAATTAGGCCTATTACTCTGATTACGATATCACTAAGGGTGTTAACAGAATATGAGCTTTCTGTAAAGCCAGTTATCGATCCTTTGACATCCCATCGATTCTGTAAATCGATGGGAATTATCACAGGACCGCCAAAGATGCGCATGGATTTCACACAGGTTTTTGGGTCATTTCTCTTTTTTGCAGCTCACAGTCTGACACAAACAATCTCGGTAAGATGATGCGAAAATCACAAAATCTTCTCTCCAGGGTCCCATCTGCAGGGTATTTTCATCAAAATTTAAAAAAGATGCCCCTGCTGCTTTGCTGTTCTCACTCGCTCTCTCTCTCTGTCTCTCTCTCTCTTTCTCGCACTCGCACAAACTCATGCACAAACCCTAAAATACACGCTCTTCAAATCCCTTGACTAGCATGCAGACATACTGCTGGTGCAGAGCAGAAAAGAAAGCACGAAATAGATAGGAGAGAGGATGGATGGCGTTTAGTTTTCATTATCCACACTCTTGTTGTCTGTAATGTCACCTTGTTCTCCCGCTCCCACTCTCTCTCTCTCTCTCACTCCCCCTCTCTCTGCAGACTGACGACAGCCTGCACTGCAGGAAACATGATCTCATAAACTGAATAAGAATATTTCGTTTTTGTTTTCCACAGCACGGATATTTTCTTTCACTGTTCTTCCTGACTGAAAATAGCAGCTGTAATCCGGGTAGGGAACGTCAGGAACAGAACCCATGTGATTTATGGTGCGACTAAATGGTCATGTGACGTTGTGGCCTAGTTGGGTCTGACTAGACATACATATAGAGTATATATAGAGAAGCCTGTTCAAGATGAGGGAACTGTGTGTGTGTGTGTGTGTGTGTGAGAGATACAGACGGAGAGAGAGAGAGAGAGAAAACAAGCCAAAACAAAGGACGCTTGGAAAAGTAAGGCTTGTTCCTGAAAGTCCGATGGTATAAATTTTTAATCATTAAAATGCTTCGTGAGGCCACTGAACTGGAAAGTCATTCAATATAAAGCCACTTCTCTATGAGGCTTAAAATGTAAGGTGAATGCCTTCAATACTTCCACTTCTACTTTTTTTTTTAACATAAAATTAACATCATTTTCAGCCAGTGGCAATTGCAATAAATTTACTGACCATTTTACAACAAAGGTGGCGCCAAACCCTGAAAAAAAAATCAAGTACTAAAACGCCAAAAATAACAGAATGGGGCATTATTTTTATTTGATATATTTTGACTGCCCTTCTCTTTTATTATGGAGCTTTGTCTGGGCTAATGTGAAGGTGAGCCCCGAATGTGAACCAATTTCCATCTGTGTAATTGTGCGTTTAATGGTGAGCTGAAAATCTGCACAAGTTACGTTAAACTCCTGAGAGGCGACAAGCTGAGAGAGATGAAAAGAGAGAGGGACAAGGAGCGAGATGAAGAGAGCAGGGAATTAGCAACTAACAGGAGGAAGTGGGATAAGTACTGAAGTCAGCTTATTATCTGAAGAGCAGCAGTGTATAAACATTGGAGGGTATGATGAGGGTGAGTGTAGAGAGAGGTAGAGAGAGAGAGAGACACAGTGAGAAAGAGAGAGTGAGAGAGCGAGAGAGAGAGAGAGGCAGCATCCTCAGGGGAGGACGGAGCACATCTGCCTTGTTCCACACAGCCATGCAAAAAACAGACTTTAACTGAGGTAATCACTCACTCACTCACACACAACACACACACACACACACAAACACATGCAAGTTTCAACTTGCATTGAAGTACGTGGGTACACACAAATCAACACAATTTATGTGTAAGTTGTATTTACGCGTGCAGGCGTGCATACACATTGGCACACATGAAGTTCTCCAGGGTACCTGCTCAGTGACTCTACATTTCTCCACCAACAGTGGGAAAGTTTTGCTCTGAGTGTCTTGTTTGAAGTAATCAGCAGCTCGGTCATTAAGAGTCACTGGCAGATGCACTTACCATATGCTACCACACTGTGGCAGCCCTGTGGCTATATGTTGTGTGTGTGTGAGTGTGCGCGGTTGTAACCTCCCTAAGTGGAGGTTTCTCTACAACAGACACAAAACTGTCAACACATGAGGTTCACCAGTCTGAACAAGTGCACAAATGTCTGTACTTTTAAGAGCCAGACTTTTAAATTTGTGTAAACAGCTTTTGTAGTTTCAAGAAAAAACTGTTTTCCGGATGTTTTTACAGCTGCATGGAATCGAATTTAAGGAAAAAACAAACTAGAAAATAAGGAACCATCCTCTAGGGTAAGAAAGAAAAGACAAGAGAAGAATTAATGTATTAAAATGCATGAAGTCCAAAGTATAAAGGAAGCTACAACCAGTACTAAAAGCATCTATTGTAATGCAGCTCACAGCCTTTGTTGTGAGCTGCCTTTGCACTAAATGCAGAGAACAACCACCGCTGCTGTCACTGTGTGTAAGACATTAAAAAAAGTCTTGATATCTGAACCAGTGAGTAGGTGTGCAGGGGTGGTTCGGGACAATTTACAATGGCTTTGATGTCTGGAGGGTCAGGATCAGGACAAGAAGGAGATATGAAGCAAAAGCGTAGAAATGAATCGAGCAGATGATGGGAGAAGAAGGAGATTAGAAAACTGAGGTCAGTACCACTGAGAAGATCAGATCAGAGTTTACACTATGGGACCACTCACTATCGTTGTGTATATATGTGTGTGTATGTTTGTCTGTATCTGTATTTATATACAACAGATTTAGAAGAAGAGAAGCTGAGGACTTGAAGCCTAATATGGGGGTCGTCATCCTATCAGATCTGAACTGAGGTCAATATTGTACATTTAACTAACACCTCTGCACATTTAATAACCTTTACTACAACATTAGAATATATACACCAATCAGAATAGGAAACTTGTGTTAATATTGTGGTTCGGTTAGTGTGTATCCATGGCCTGTTTCGAAAGTATGATGTAGTTTAATTAATTTTGTACTTATTATTATTTTCTATGGCTTTATGGCCTGATTGAGTTAAAAGAAAAACACACATATCAGCCAAATGGAAAACAATCACTTGTTTGCACGTTTTGGCTGATCAGTGTATTTCTGACATCAGTGGTTGGTCCAGTGTTGCCCTGCATGTTCATGAATACACCATGAGGGAGAATATCCACACCGTTCCTCCAAACAACCATGGTGTCATGCATCAATAACAACACTTCAAGAGGGTGGTGTAATGCAGGAGAGAAAACGTTGTTTTTATGAAAGGCATATTGTGAATTTGTTCATCTCCTGCAATAAAAGCCAGCACTTCAGCAGCCGCCTCTGATGTATTGAATGTTATAGCTTCTTAGAATGTGGCAACTGGGACAAAAATGTTCACTTTGATGGATTAGCTGTCTCGAGCTATTTTCAAGGCTGTACGAGTTGATGAACTGAAACCAAAGGTTCACTGAAAGGAAATCAAGCTGTGATGTGATTCTTTAGAAAACTGTCAGAGAGCATGTGAACTGTGTACAAACCTGATTAATGGGCTAAAACACTCAACACCCAACCAAAACCGCTACGGAAATGTACTGTTCTAAGGTAACTGTTTTCACTAATACTCTGTGTTGTGTTATTACAACTAATGGGGCTGTCACTGTGAAAATATACACTCTCTGTAACATCGATGTCTGTGCTGGTGGTACGGTCCTATGGGCCTGTGTGCATGCTTCACTGTTGGGTCACTTGGGGTCATGTTGCAGCTTTATCATCCAGCCCGAACCGAGTTGAGCCAAACCATCTGGACCAAGCTGTGGCGTGGAGGAGAAGAGAGGGGTGGAGGACGGGACGAGGGGGAGCGCTGGTCGTTTCATGGCCGGCTGAAAAGGTCTCGAATCGGGCCTCGTTCCTTGTGATCTGCCCCATCAGCCTTCCAGCGGCGCTCCAGCATCCCCCTTCCTGCCTGCTATAAATACAACCAGCCTCTGCTTATAGCTTCTAACCGCCGAGCCACTCACACACCAAGCTATGATTAAGGGCCTATTTTAGGGAGAGCTTTGAAGCAACGACAAACAGCGAATGTGAGGCAGAGACAGACAGACGGAGGAGGAGAGACGTTGAGTAGCGCCAACGCAAACGCGCACATATACTTCTATTCCGTTAGACCTTCATCCAAACAGGTACCCTCTTTGAAGGAACCAAACACAGACACACACTCACACACACACACACACTCCCACGTTGATGCACAAGCTTGAAAGGAGAGTAAGGTGTGAAACAGAATGAGAGCATGATGATAGAGAGAGACAAGAGGATATTCATGACTTTACTAGTTGGATCTGCAAAAATCCATTTTGCCAATTGTGTGCGGAATTGAGGCTAAATTAAACTAAATTATAAATTAAGAACGAACAATAATAGGATTATTCAGACTGAAATGTGAGGAATTCATCTACTTAACTCTCTCTTGGCAGAATCAATACGCTATAAAGAATGGAATAAAACTGATGAACCCATAATTAAATGTTTTTGGCAGAATAATTCCTCATCTGTGCACGAGGTACGAGCTCGTAAGCCCGTGTTCGCCGGCTTTGTCTCCTTTGTGTCTGCTACAGGACGGTGACATTGCTGGTTCTGATAAACAGTCACGGAATTAGATCGACTGAATTCAACAGAACGGGAAAAGAGCTGGATGAAGGGATGAGATGGGGGTGGGAGGAGAGGAAGTGGTAAAACTGGATTAACACAACAAGTGAACGGGTGAACCCACAGGGTGTGTGTGTGTGTGTGGGGATGGGGGAAAGAGGTACGAGCTCGTAAGCCCGTGTTCGCCGGCTTTGTCTCCTTTGTGTCTGCTACAGGACGGTGACATTGCTGGTTCTGATAAACAGTCACGGAATTAGATCGACTGAATTCAACAGAACGGGAAAAGAGCTGGATGAAGGGATGAGATGGGGGTGGGAGGAGAGGAAGTGGTAAAACTGGATTAACACAACAAGTGAACGGGTGAACCCACAGGGTGTGTGTGTGTGTGTGGGGAGGGGGGAAACATGAAAGCACGAGGGGAGGGGGATGAAAGAGCGGGTGGGGGGGGGGGGGGGCACCACTGCAATCCAGGGGCGGGGGGGGGGGGGTCACCACTGCAATCCACATCAAGCAGAACAAATCAAGAGCTGGCCGATGCCACAAGTGAGTCTCTTCCTTTTCACCGTCATGGTTGGGCATGTCTGACGCTCACAGTGATGGGCACCAGCTGGGAAAAGCTGAGCAGTTTGCTGCAGTGTTGTGGTGTTGATGACACAAAGAGAAATAGGCAGCAGCAGCGCAGAATGACACTGATAGTTCGTACATTTACTAAAATATTAAGTATTAGATCCACAGATCAGTACACTGAAGCCCAGCACAACAGTGACATCATATCCACATCGTATTCATTTCCTGTTCCTGTTTCCTGTTGCATCTAAAGATATTATTTTGGTCTCACACAGGCCTTTGTAGTAAGGATACACTTATTTTCACATCTGATTCATCTGTCAGTCATGTCACAGTTACCCCGGTGTTTACACCAGGCCTGAGTCCTGTTACTGCACAACACATTTGTCCACACAGTTTCTCATTCACATTAGGAGTAAGCTGCAGTTTAGTGCACATTTGAAATGCAGGAAATGAGTTTCTGAAAAGACTGAAACGATTACTTAACTTCCATAAATTTTTGCTGTCTCCCTGTCAAGCTATTGCATAAAGATGGATGGATGGATGGATGGATGGATGGATGGATGGATAGATAGATAGATAGATGGATAGATAGATAGATAGATAGATAGATAGATAGATAGATAGATAGATAGATAGATAGATAGATAGATAGATAGATAGATAGATAGATAGATAGCATTCATAATGCTGCTTGTGATTAAGTGGCTGAGACAGTGTCATGTTTCATTATGTAAAACAACTTCATACGTGACTGATTTGCATGTGATATTATGATATTACACGTATGAACACGCTTTGCCTTACGTTTAATGTAAAATCTGACAGTGACGACGTAAATTCATCAGGTGAGGAGTCCAACACCCTTCAGGCGTATTGATTTAAAGATAAGGATGATGGATGGCAGTGATTTGTTTTTTTCCTACAGCTTTCGATTGCAGTAAAGATCATTTCAGCAGCGGTGCTACAGCAACAAGAAGGTGCTTTGGATAAGGACGGCCCTCGATGACTGTTTTCAGTTTAATCCACACGCCCACTTGCCGACGGATCAGCTCTCACAGAGTCAGTATGACAACGTGGAGCAGGGCAGGTCCTGACATCTGGTCCCGGCTGTTAATCCTCACTGACCAATCAGTGCTGGGTCATGGAGGATGAGTGACACTCCATGCAGATAAACTTGGGACTGAATCTTCGTCCTTCCCACCTCCCTCCCTCCCTCCCCCCATCATCCTCCCAGTCACGCACAGCCTCTCTCTGCCTCTCTCTCAACCACTCATTACTGTAATTGGAGGGTTTAGAGAGATATGGCAAAGAAACAGAAAAAGGGAAAAGAAAGGATTGGGAGAAAATGAGAGGGAGCGAGAGAGAAAGGTCTCTGGAGGTCAGAGGCCTTGCCTTCCTCCACTCTCCTTCTCTGTTTTCTTTCTCCCATCGTCCCTCATTCTATCGCTTTTCTACATCAAGAGGCATGAATTAGCTTTGGCTTTTCTGTAACGATGGACGGCTCGTTTGCTGCATAACAGCTGGCTGGAGTTTCAAACAAAGTATCAGCTTTCTGACGGCTCAGATTCTTCTCTCCTCACCTCCGTCCTTTTCTTTCTTTCTTTCTTTCTTTCTTTCTTTCTTTCTTTCTTTAACCACATCTGCTGTGTCTTGTCATCGTTTTGGTTTACTGTTCTCCGTCGTTAGGGCTGGGCTGAGGCGTGTTTGCGTGGCTGTGTGTGCGTGCGTGTGTGTGTTTGTGTGTGTGTGTGTTTGTGTGTGAAACCAACAGGAGAGAAAACCTGTGCACGTAGGCAGTCGCAGCAATGAACAAAGCACAGAATTATATTGGACAGAACACAACAGTTGCAGCCAAATGCAGTCCGACTAATTTGTTTTCCATTGTGCATTCAGGTATCGGTCAACCTTTGTTTTTTTCTTGGAGAAAAGAGTGACGTAATCATGTGATGAATCTAGTTAGACCCAGTCACAAAGCAAACATGTCCAAATGAATGCATAAATAACGTTTCAGTTTCTTCTCAGTTTTGCTGAGAAAGAAACTAAACAGGAAACTGAACTAGTGCGGAAGCCAGGTGTAAATTTAGCAAAAGCAATATGTTTTTAAACTAAAATGTATTAGTGTGGATGTCATATTTAATACATTATTTCACACTCAGACTTACTGACGGCTTCCAAAACCAAGACTTTTCCAGAGCAGCCTGATATATGTTGCTCCTCTGTGTAATAGAGCTTGGTTGTTTCCAATTACCACACCGCAGTGTTTTATTATATAGACATTGCAGCAGTGACCCCCTGCTATAAAATTATTGCTGCAGCGCGACTCTGCACAGGGCTTTTAATTTGATAGGAAGGATACAGGAAATAGAGACATGTGGCAGAGGAAGAGAGAGAGAGAAAGAGACATGTATTTATGACCAACAGTTATGATTTATGTCGTCAGTGTGAACCAAGGGGCTTGGTGCTGAGTGCCACTGATAAGGTAGGCAAGTCAGACACTACATAATAATGGACTAACGCATTGCTAATTCAAGCCACTTCCATAGGATGTGTTGAGAGTGAGAGAAATACTGAGTTACATTAGCCGCATCCTTTAGCATTAAGTAAAAAAGTACAGATGAGAAGACCTTTTGCATAAAAATCGATAAACGAGAGACAATATGAACATGAATGTGAAATATAGTGCACACAAAAGAATGGAATGGAGGAACACGCACCAGGCCAGTGAGGAGGATGAGAAAATGTGAGAGAAAAATGAGAAGTATGTAAATGTACAGTGCCCCCCCCCCCCCCCCCCCTTTCTATTAATGTGACGAGAGGCTGGTGAGGAATAACAACAGCCTGAAATTTAAAATGTCAACATGTGACTTTTAAAAAGGAAAGAGAAGAAGAAGTGAAAAGATTGTGAGGGAGTGAGCGACGCACAATGAGAGGGAGAGTTTGTGTTTGTTGTCTTTTGCAACCTCATGTAAGCCTTGTGTAATTGTTGGGCGGCAGATGTAGAGCTCTCTCGCCCCGCCATAACACACCCCACTCTCTCTAACACACACACATACACACACACACAGACACACAACCTCCAAATCCCTCAGACTGCTAGCCTAAGCAGTACACACACCCGGACACACATAAATATAAACAAAGAGAGATTAGATAGACAGACTCACAGATACACACACACATAGACACACACAGACACACAAACACTCTCTATCTACAGACACAGGTAGAAACACACACGCCCTCTGTGCCGCCACATTTTCTCTTACTCTTGTCTTTTATTGTCTGTCCTCTTGTCTCCGTCTTGAAAACACACACACTGCATGTTAACAGCCTTGCACACACAGACACACAAACAGACATGTGACAATGTGAATTCTGTCTGTCTATGTAAAATAAAAGACAGGGTTTTGTGTATGCATAAGTGCATGCGTGCATGCGTGCGTGCGTGCGTGAGTGTGTGCGTGCATGTGTGTGTGTGTGTGATACTTGCACTTGTTTTTCTTAAGTTACTTTCTGTCCTTTTAAGGCAGTTAGTGACTGGCCTCTCTCTCCTCGTCTTTCTGTCTCTCCATCTCTCTTTCTTTCCACAGTATAGTTCCCCCCTCTCTCTCTTTTCATTTCGCTTCCCCCCCAATCCATCCATCCCTCCCTCTCTCTGCAGGCTTTGTTTTTCCATTTCGTCTCTTTCATATCTCCTCATCAGCGCCGCCGCTTGAATCCATCCATAAAAGTGAGTTCACCCCGACTCAGTCTGAAAGTCTCAGTTTTTCTTTAACCAAGTGGAGAAATCTGTCAACAGGTAAGATAATACCACTTGTTTCCAATGCAAATCAATTTGCGTCGAGAAAGCTTCTGCAGTCAAGTGCCACACTCAGATCGATACGGTACAAGCGAGGCGGCTGCCTTCTCCTGTGTTTCACAACAAGGCTTTTACTTCTGAGACATTCCTGGGAAAACAAAAAAACATTTGCGCGGCACTAAAAGCGAGGGGATGTTATCTTGTCTCCAAAGGGAAATCTATTCACCGGGTTTTCAGAGAACTACTGAGAATGAGCTACTTTTCCGTCTTGCTCTTTTTTTTTTTTTTCCTCCCATATGAGGCCATGTGTGTGCAGCTGTCCTCATTTGCCCTGGTGTGTTTGTACCACAACTGAGAGCTGACCAAAGTGCAGCAGAGATCCGGGCTGCTCTCTGCCAACACTGGCTTTGCCTTGTCACATTGGTGCACGTCACCAGAAACTATTGACCTCCTATCAATATTTTCTTCCCCCCGTCCTGTGTCCTAACAAGCCAATACAACATAAGTGATGCCTGTATCCTGGAGGACAGGGAAAAAAGGGAAAGAGGAGGAGTGGGGGATGGGTGATAGGACTATGAGAAAGCAGCTTTTGAATTATCCCCACCCACCACCACCACCACCTCCCGCCATCCTCCTTGAGAGGAGCTGAAATCGGAGCTCTCTGTGAAAACGTCATGAGAGCGTTTTGGGTTCATGCACTGAGCCGCAGCATACAAAGCCAAAAGGGGAGGGATAAAAGGGAAAAGGAAAGAGGAGCCTCAGAGAGCAATAGTTACGGGATGAAAGGTGGGATAGGTGGTTCAGAGAGGTGAGAAAATTTTGCTTTTTTTTTTTTACCCCGTATGTTTTCCCTCTCGCTCTTTATGGTATTTCCATAATCCCCAAGAGAGAAAATGCAGCACTTCCCCTTCTGAGGGATTAAAACGAGACTACTTCTCAGCCTGCAACAATTGGCATTGTTCAGTGAAGAACGCCGGGCCTGGCTGCAGAGGGGGACCAAGATAAAGAGTGCAAATTCAGTCGAGCACTCGGATTAGACCGATGTATTGTTTCACTGTGGGTCGACGGGCCCACTTTACAAAATACAGCTCTCATCCACCTCTGGAATAATGGGAAACCTTCCTTTTATAAGAACTGCTGTCATATCGGATGTCTGAGCAGATAAAAGCGTAGAACCATAGACAGTGTGCAAACACAGCCCTGTGAATTCCAGCGTGTGGTCACTACTTCACTCCTAGAAACAACCCTGTGTTCATTATTTATTAATAGAAAGTCTAAAAATACTGTACCTCCACATCTGTAACAAAAAATGATGTCTTGCCCGACTGCAATGTTTTCATGCTTGCTGTGGTCAAAGCTCTGTATCGGCTAGAAAAACACTGCTTACTCACCCTGGTATCGAACAGTCTTCCGTGGGATTGGGTTCCAGTTGAGAGCCAGGGCCTTCTCCCATCCAACCAGAATCAGCAGGAACAGGAGCTTCGTCCCGCCCACCGTTCCCATGTCAGCCCCCATTTGTCAGAACTGGCGTGAAGTGATGGATCGCGGGATCAATCAGTTGATCAGATGGACCCGAGAGAGCAGCGGGCCTCGTGGCAGCCTGCCAGGCAAACAGAAAGGGAAACGCTACACATCAGCTGGAAGCAGCAATTCACTTCCTTTATCGACTCTTGTTTGTCAGATGCAATTTTGTCACAACAGTATTTACAACATGCACATGTGTCAAAGAGCAACACAAAACAGCTCGGATATTCATACTGTACTGATGGATACATTGCTCACTTTGAGTACACGTACTACTAAACTGAACCTGGTCACCAAAGTCCACAGTGACGTTAAACAAAAATCAGTTATGCAAATTGACAGCGCCACCGAGGTCGCTGCTGTAATCAGTGTACGTGCCTCTGAGTGTGATTCTGCCAACAAAAACAAACTAAACATTTTAATGACATCAGGCCTTGGGGGTTCTGCAGGAAAGTTTCCCCCCACACTGACTGATAATCCACCTATTGCCAGTCAAAAAGCTCAGAAACAGCTTATCGCTGCACTCTTGTTAAGCCAATTCAGCAGCACTATATTAAACTGGGGCTGAGTTATCAAAGTTAATTGGTGCTGGCAACGCATCAAACACCAATGTGTTGGGAAATGAATGTCGGGGCAAGGACAATCCAATTGCACTGTGCTGTGAATGAATTGGTTTGTACCTAATGAACATGTCAAGTGCGCAGCTGCACAGTGGCATCACAGTCCTATAACAGCACCGGGTGATGGACCTGTTACTGTGCTGCAGGTGACACTGATATTGACATGGTGAGAAGACTAACTTCACCTTAACTTGTGCTCATGTACACTATGACAGACTCCTGTTATATTACATCATATCATCATGTTGTATAAACTCAGGATCGTCAATAAGTGGCATCAGTATGTTATTATGATGACAGCTGTTATTAGTGGATTTGTGGTGACAAACCTTTATGGCCAGCAACACCAAGTGGGAAATGTTCTGCTTGTTTGTCAACAAACCCTACAGATAGTAGTATCTTGTATTATCAGAAATCTGGACAGATTTATAAAGGTAATTTACCAACATGACACTGACATTGATAGCATCTGATGGTAAAACTACTTTGTTTTTTTTTTACGTGACAACAGGCTGAGCTCATCCAGAGAATCTGGCATCATACCCTCCACCAGACTTCATCTGTGATCTCCAAGCAACTGATGATAGAAATACTGATTGGGTCTCTTATCGAAGCACGTTGTGGGGTTCCACTCTGTTTAACACATGTAAAGATGCAGTGTGAAGAATTAGGGAAAAATGACTTGAGAGATAAGCGGTCCTGCATGATAACACCGCTGCACAGGGGATCTTCATACGCTGTTGCCTAATCTCATGAGCACTTTACAATATAAGATAACAACACAGCCTGTTGGCTGCTAGAAGTTAGTTCTACAGTGGCAAACATTTCTGTTCACATCTATAAAGAGATTAAACTCACAGATGGCTGTTTTCAAACCTCAGCACATGAAACCAAATATGTCCATGTGGTTTGGCACCACTAGGATGATATGGGTCTTTTTCATCTTTTTTTTTGTAGTTTAGCAAATTGTTGGACTTCAACTTACAGATCACACACAGTGCAACTACAGCTCACAAAGCGTAACCTTAAAACATGAGGACTGATGGAGCTTTTTAAACATTGGCATTCTTATGAGGACCAAGAAACTTCATAAATGCAAAAATCAGCACACCCCATTTATAAGCTTTACTCTCTGCTTTATCTTCTGCTGCATATCAGCGAAGGAACTTCATTAAGCAAAATTCATATTAACAACACTGCAATTACTTAGCTTAATGTAGACTAATCATTAGATAAAAGCATTTAGACATAAATTGAACTGAAATATGCAGGAGATAAAAATAAAGATTAAAAGAGTCAAACTGTAAGAAACTGGTAATTATTGGATTTACATCAACCCGGAACCAAACTGACATATTCAGCCTCGATTTAAGAGAAATGAGGGTAGCACAGACCTGCAGTTCTCTGGCACCGTGTTCCAGATACTTGGAGCATAAGTACTATAACACACACAAACAGACACACACACGACCTGGATGGTCGGCTTCACAGCAGATCAGGGACGTACCTTGGCCAATTGGCGCTTTTTAAACAAACAGCAGTATTTTGAAATCAATTCTTTGATAGGCAGGAAGTCAGTGTAAAAATCTAAGAACCTGAGTGATATGATCCACAGTCTGAATCAGCAGCAAACAACTGATTGATTTTTCAGTGAGACCTGTAAACAAACCATTAGCGTAGTTGAGTCGACTGATGATAGATGCACAAAAAAGGTTTTCCAATTTCTGCAGAGATGCAGAAGTCCTACAATATTCAATATGCCCTCAAGGAGACGTAAAGCTAATTTTGTAATTATCTAACACCAAAACAACATCAATTATTCTGACTCTGACTTTGTCTGACTTTTTATTTTATTTGGTCTGTTTTGTATAATTAATAATGAACTAATTATTTTTATTTTGTTAACTGAAGAAGAATTGAATTCTGGCACATTCACTATTTGATAGTTGATCGACGTGAAAGCACACATGTTGAACAACAGAGGCTCTAGAATAGAGCCGTTAGGAACTCCGTTTGTCATTTCTGTCCAGTCAGACGTGCTACGACCTCTTAAAGGCATTAAAACAGTTATTGAGAGCAAAAAGGTTTTTTTAACACGGTTATAAAACTGCTTTTTGATTGATTCCACTTGAAAATGGGAGAGCTATCATGCGCCTACATTTATTCATTTGGGTTGTGTTTAGATTGTCCTGTTTTTAAGAGTGGCTTGATGACTGCAGCATTTAGCATCCTCATTGAACAAGAGAATAAACTGACTCATGAACATGAACAAAATGTCAAACTGTTATTGCTGCTACTACAACTTTACGTTAACCCCGCTAAAGACAGACACATACCTCTGTGTGTCTCCCACCTCCTCTTGCTCACCTATTCCCAATGAATATAAAATTTGTGCGCTCCAAAAAACAAACAAAAAAACCCCAAACTTTGGGTCTATTTGGTGGATTGGCGAGGGGGGGAGCTACTTGAGATTTGAAGTGTGTGTGTGTGTTTTGAGCCCATATCAAATCAATGTGACTGGTATTGACGCTTATGAGAGAAAGATAAGTAAGGGCTGAAATAGGAGGGGGGAAAAAAGCCAACAGGCCACCACCAACCCCCAACGTTCCCCTCCACCCTCCTCTCCCAGATCAGATCATGGCGACGTGCTGTTAAATGAGCGTGCTTAAACGCTGGGTTTGGGTGAAAGCTCTCCAAGCTGGAGAGCTGACTACCAGCTTTATTGGATCGATGCTGGGGGCCTTGCCGGCCAACGCTTGAGTGAGCCGCGAAGAGATTGAGATGGAGGGAGAGAGGGAGGGAAGGAGCAGGAGATGAAGTGCTGAAAGGACGAGAAAAAGGGATGGAGCGGTATGGAAAAAGAAAAATACACGTCTGGAGATGCTGCAGGCAGCTCACAATTTCTTTTTTTCCCTCCCTCTCTACATCCACTTCCACTTCCATCTCTTCGCTGAGAGGTAACAAAGTGAAGTGAGGTTCCTCAAGGCCAGATTAAGTAAAGAGGCCGTATGTAAACACTACAGGGAAAGATGGAGGAGGAGAGGGATGTTAGAGGAGATGGAGATTCAAGGCCTCTGCCCGGATGAGGTAAAGCTAGAAAGGAAAAAACACAGTGTTTTCCTTGCTCTTATTTCCACGTCCTTTTTATTTTCTTCCTGATTCGTATCGCTTCTTTTATCTTTCTCTCATCCGTCTTCTGTGCTGGTGCAACAAAGCACGGTTTATTGTAAATAATAAAGGCAGAGAGCTGAAAGTCATTATGAAATATCGACAACAAAAGGTCCAGCAGTTTCAGAAAGTGATCCGATTATCACTGCATCCTATGTACACAGTTCACTGAGGAACATCCTGTAACCCTGTGTGTCCATACCAGGTATACACATACATATATAACATCCATAAGATGTGTTAGAAATTTCCAGTTAGAACCATCTCACGTTCGTCTCTAATAAGCACAGACTGTTGTTTGTGCCAGCCTCTGCAGTCTACCTTAAATTAGAAAATGTACTACAGTCTATTATAGTCTGTAGTACAACACAGTGGTCAGTGAGCAGTAAACACAGGAGTGAATGACCTCAGTAGCAGCAGTATAATCTTCATGATTGTGTCCAGAAACTAAACTTTATACAAACCACCTGAAGCTTCTCTTCAGTTCAGTCAGCCTGATTTAATATCTTATAGCAAAAGGGTTTTATATAATACCCATATATAAAACCGGGCCACTCACTACAGTGTAATAACAATAAAGTAAAAACAGACTGGTGGGATACTTTATGGTTTTTCATTCAGTCAAGCTGAAACTTTTCGGTTCAGTTGACACTGAATCTTCAAGCTGCGTCTGCAGGGAACTTTATGACTGCGAATGGAAAAATGGCTGCAGTCAGACTGTGATGTGTTTTCTCTTTTCTTTCAATCCAAGTGACTCCTATACAGCCTCTCTCTCTCTCTCTCTCTAACACGCTCGCCGCCTCTCGCCGCGGCCTCTTTAAGGTCCTGCGGTGTCACATCGCACTGCAGGCGGTATCAAATCATCCTCTGGCTGCAGGTGTTGTTGAGTCTGGTTTAGCTAATGAGCAGAGACGCTGCAGCCTAATAACATCAGTCGGTACAGGAGAGAGCCGAGCTCAGTAACGCAGAGAGAGAAGTAGGCCGCGTGTCCTGATGAGGCTGCTGAGCTGTGCGTTTTGTGCTGCTGCTGTCGATTTGTGTCATTTCTTGTGCATATATGTCTTTTCTTCGTCTGCATGTGTTCAGTGCATTTGGAAGTCAGATGAGTCCCTGTGGAGAGAAGCAAAGTGGGACACTTTCTTTGAAGAGAGCGAACGGCCATGGAAAAAAAAGACGGAGATGAAAAACGTTTCCGACCCTCATCTGTCTGTCCTCTTTTCTCCACCGCCGCGTCTCTCTGTTTTCCTCTGTCCTCTTCCTGCCCTTCAATTTCTGCACCTCTCCTTTCCTGGCTGCCTCTTCCTTCCCAACCTCCTATATGTCTACACACACACAAACACACGCACACACACGCAACGTACCCTGCTGATGTCCCAGCTGATTGCTGGTCCTTGCAGGATTGTTTGACATTTTGACCCTGACCTTTGACCCTGTTTGTCAGTTAAAGAGAGGCCAGCGTGCATCACCGACAACCCTCCACTCAGACTATCTCACTGGAACAGACTAAATGTCCATTAACCCGTAACGCCCCCCCCATTACACACACACACACACACACACACACACACGAACGGATGGACTACAGGACCACCCCCACCCTTAATCTCCCCTCTCGTCTCCCTGCAAAACAAACAAAGCCGCCACCGTCAGCTCTCTTCCTTCCTTCCTTCCTTCCTTCCTTCCTGTACCCTCCCCTATCCCTCCACCTCTTATTGCTCCAGCAGCATTTAAAAAGTGCATGCAAACACAATCAAGTGCAATCACTCACACACAAAAGCTTTTTTTTAACCTTAATAGAACAAGCTGGATGAAACAATTTCACACCAACTGGACAAAGTGATGACAGCGGTTCGAAGACTTTGATGCTGGCATTTCTGAAGTGCTGATAGCTAATTCCCAGCACTGGATCCTCTGGAGAAGTCCAGACTATTATTCTGGACAGAATAATCTTCTTGTCGGTGTGTAAAAGTGTGTAAAAGACATTTAAAGCATAAAGGGACACAAAACTCTATTGGAATAAGACTAGTGATGCTGCAAAATTGATTTGGATGTAAAACTAATAGAAGTAACTAATAAAATAATATATGAAATGAAACAAACCTATTCAAGATGTATATGTTATTGAGTCTTATGGTTACCCATGTCTGTGGTGTGATCCAGACACAGAAATATCCCATTTGGAAGTACTGCCATGAGATGGGGTTCAACTTTTGCATCATCAGGTCAAAATTGTAGTTTTTTTTGTTTAAATAACCTGGTTTTGGGCAAGTATTAAAATTTCAGATGTAAATGAGCTAATTAGCAAAGCAGAGCAATAACAGAGAGGTATCTGCATCCTTAGGTCTGAGAGGAATCATCCTGTTCATCGCGTAAGTGGGAGAGAGACATGTGAGTCCTGGAAGAGGTGCAGTTTGATTTGTGTCACAGAAAGTTTCTTACTCTACTTTGAGGAAGGAAACATACTGAAAACCTGATCTTTTCCAAGATTTGTTGCCAAATAATATTTTTCAACCCGAGCTCACCGAGTTTCATTTTTGTGATTCAAATACTTTCAGAAGGATCAGAATGTTATTGCAGAGTCTGAGATCCCTCCAGAGAGACTTGGGAGAAGATGCTTGAAATGATAATTTCACCAATTTAGATACTTTAGATTTTCACAGCTGTAAATTTTTGATAAGAAAACAGTTGTACAAACTGGATCTGATATATTATTGACGAGAAATGTAGGTGATTTGAATCTGGGCTCACGCAGGGGCAAGTAGCTCCATATGACAGCTTCAGCCTGGAATATAAACGTGAAAACACACAATAGCTCCAGCTGTGGCGACGCATCAAAGACAAATTTCCAAGGGTTAGGGTTCAAGTCCGGAGCAAAGCGGCAATGAAATCGGAGTGAAAAAATATCATGTTACAGCTCTGCCTGCAAAATTGATGACTTGTGGGATGTGAGGAGAGGGAAGTCAACATGGACTTCGGCATTTCTTTGCTATTTCTTTTCTCTACTCTTAAGTGCTGTGGAGCCATGTATGCAACAGGGCTAAAAAAAAAAACCCCACAAAGCTCGACATTTCACTCAAAAGCATTTTGCTTTATGTTAACAGGAGAGATGACGGCCACAGAGCTGACGCACTGCTTTTAGTCAAAGTGTGGAGCTAATGGATCAGACACTGACTCTCCATGCTCACACCCTCCCACAACACGTACACTCAACCTGGCTTCTTCGTGGGATGAACACACACCATTCACCGTGGCCTAATGCAAGTGGCCTACATAGATATTTGTGTGCTGGCATGTCTGGGACTCTCAGACTAAAAAAAAACAACAACAACCTATAAACAGAATATTGAATATGATGTCTACTGCATCGTCTCAGATCAGATGGGTTATATGTATAAATTGGTCTATGGAACTTTGGCATTATAAATCTGTGAATATGACCACCTACATGATATATGTGTGTGTATGTGTGTGCGTGTGTGTGTGTGCCGACAGACTGTGGATACACACATGAAACACTGATAATCAAAAAACACTTTGATCAGTTGCATGAGAGTGAACGGCTGTTTGTTTACAAAAAGACAACAAACGGGGAAAAATGTGATCACGCTTTGCTGCATTTTTCCTAAAACATCGGATACCGTGTTGTATCAAAAAACAAGTGTCTGTAATTCCCCGTTTGAAGCAGCTATGTGAGTCGGCAATCAATTTCCACGCACCTGAGCACATGATTCCCTATATGTGCACGCAATTAATGATTCGCTAACTAGGCATTAAGCAAATCAAATGCATCGAGTTAATGTCATTGACTTCCCTTTGCCTCTCTGATTGGAATTCACAGCCCCGTCGTAATTACCTCAAACTGGACTGGAAGTGAGGACAGCGTTTGACTTTTAACAACCTACTGCAAACGAATAGAAATGTCCAAAAGAAAAAAAAAAGACAGAGAAAACCTCCCATGAGAACTTGCAGTGTAACATCTTAGCCTCCCTCTCCCTGCTGCCTCCCCCACGGTCCTGCTCTTTCATGTCTCTCCCTTGGGAGACTCTACAGGACTTCAAATCTCCATCTTCTCTCCTTTCATCCCTATTGTAGCTCTTGATCGCCACCCGCCAGCCCCCACACCCCCGGTCCGTGTCGGCTGTCCAGGCGTGGCCGGCCTCTGATGCTTTGATCAGCACTCTGATCTCTTCAATCAGTGCCAGGGGCTACAGCTGATTACAGATGAAATGGATCTGATTTGGACCTTGACGGCGAGCTGGACACCTGCACAGACCGGAGGTAGCGATAGATGAGGAGGTGCGGGCAAGATGAAACCGCGGAGACTGACGTCCAGTTCATCAAACAGTGAGATCAACTGTGCTTTGGGTTCGTAGCAGTGGCTGGACAACTGATGGAAGTGGATCATACTCAGACATCCTGCATGTTTGGTGAAGGTACAGTATTTCAACTGTTCCGAGACAAAAGCTTTAGCCAACTTGACAATAATGAATATTTTTTATTGCAGCTACAGGGGGAGCTAATAAAGCTCCAACAACGTATTTGACATGAGCGATGGTTCAGACAGGTCATTGTAATATGAAAGGGTTTGCAGTACCACTCAGGTTGGGTGCAATTTAGCATCTTTTGATAGATGTTTTTAATTTGACAGCCTTGAACCTTTATGCCCTGATCCACTCTCTGCTTTTATTAAACTTTCATACTTATGTCTGCACAGGCAGGTTTTAAAGCAAACGTACCTATGAGTTTGTATTAATCACTCAATTAGTGCTTTTCAATTGACTAAGATTGACTGGCTTCAGAACTGGACATTGAACGGATTGCTGGGTTGAACATATAATTAGATAGTAATTAGGCATTGGGGCTATTCTCTGAGTCATGATAAAATGGGTAACAGACACATTTTGTATTTGACATTTTATTTATTTATTTATAAATTATATTTTTATTGTATTTAAAATGCATTTGACATTTTAAATACGTGCTTATTGTGAGAATAACCAGGTTACTTACTGTATGTGCAGACACACTGTCTGTGTTTCTCTCTATCTAGGTCTCCCTCTCCTTATTCTTCTGTGTGTGTTGTCAGTGCCAGTGTGTGTTGTTTCTGCTGAGCGCACAGTGCAGTGTGGAAATGGTCAAACCCATATGCACTCTGCCCTGTTTCGACTTGCCTGGCCAGTGCGAGGGCCCAGGGGATGCTGGGATAGCACTGGCATGTCATCGATGCAAAAAGTGTGGGCGTGTGTGCAATAGTCCACGATCATTGTGTAGTCGCGGGTCGATGTGCTTCGCTAAAGGCAACGGATTTGACCTCTAGACTGAAAAACACACAAATTCATTCAAATGCTACTTTTTGTACAAATGTAATTACTGAATATTTATACACTATATATATACACACACACACACACACACACTACATGCATACATATGCAGACATGTATATATATTTAAGGGCCATATATGTACATACACTGCACATGCACACAAAACTTGAAAGGAAAGCTTGATCACATGTCATATGCACACCCACACCTTCAGCCTCCCCCACTCATATTCCATATGTTGCAACCTGCTCCTCACACACCGGCGCACTAATCAACCACACACTTTTCACCCGCCAGCCAGATTCAAACAAACAAACGAAAAAGGAGACAAACCTTCTCGTTTGTATTTTCAGAGCTCATTAAAAAGTGTTCACCTCTGTATGTTTTGGTGCTGTAATCAGCTCTGAATAATAGAAATGGCCGTATTGATGCCTGCGGGCTCCCGGCGTACACGGTCTCGCTTTCGAACAACAACCGCTGGGCGTGTGAATGCAAACCACGACGACACGCGCCCACGCACGCCTTATCTCCCTCTTGCTTTAGTATCGCTCTTTGGCTGCCAGTCACCAAAACACTCACTGTGTATACTGTCTTGGGGAGACCGCCTACTATTCTCCTCGGGGGGCTAATTGTCCAGTAGCACTCTTTCGCTTCCCCTCCCACTCCGTGCCCTCTCCTCCCTCCGTTCTTCGAGCCTTTCTTTTTGGGTCGAGTTCAGGGGTTCATGCTGAGCCCAGAGTCCTGGATCCCAGTGAGGTGCCACAGGGCAGAAAGGTCACACCTAGCGGGACTCCTATAGAAACAGCCCACACACCTCAATGGCAGGAAGGCAGGGAGGGAGGGGGGGCAGGGGTACTTTGACAGAGAGATGAAAAGAATGTCAGAAGCCACGGAGGAAAAACAGGAGTAAAGGAAAAGACATAAGCGACTGTAGTGTAAATGCCGCAGGTCAGAGAGACTCTGTGGGCCGCAGCCTTTTTTCTCATTCATCAGGGACATAAAGCACTGATGTGAAGTTATAGTCATTTTCTTGTAGTAGGAGTCCAAACATATGCGACCACAAGCCATCTCCACCGCCGACTGATCCATATACTGTACACGTACTCATTCAGAACTCATCAGCTCTCTACCTCCACCTCTCCTCAGCCCGTTTAACTCGCTCCCGTTCCCCCACCAGCCCTCAGCTTCTCAATTTATCTGACTTCATTAAGCGATCACGTTCATCAGACGCTGTCGCTCTCAGGCTCTGCTGTGGGACCTGAGAGTTCAGGGCCGTGTGTTCAACGTACACACATCATTTCCACAGCATCACATCAGCCGAGCCACATCCCCAAAATAAAATTCTTCTCATTATCAAGTAAAGGGTTATTTCACCTGACAATATATGGACATCGCAAACATTAAGTTACTTTAGTTTTCCGACATACGACTAAAGTACTAAAAATTTAAATTTGCTCACGACTCTCAAAACAAGCACTTAACTCCATGAAGGTGACTCTGTATTTGGATACAACATACAACATAAGATAATGTTTAGTGGTCAGTTGAGTGGCTGAACAGTGTCGGCAGTGATATGTGACTCAGTGGTGTCTTTAATCCAGCATTTCCAGGGATGCTGTGGTAGCTCCTATAAGCTACAGGTCACATGGGGCCAACAAAAGCTGTCGCTGCATAAACTCTGCTGAATTCAGCTTTTCACGTGCAGGAGGAACAACAGCTTTCTCTCACCCGACTCCCTGGCTGGGCTGACATTAGCATCATCAAACATTAGCATGCAACTAATAACGTCATAATTGTGTTGTCTGACTTTCAACACTGAACACTGCTCTCTGAAGAGCACTTTCCTCTTTTACTTTTTTATTTATAACCCATTCAAATCCCTGGAAAGCAGCGCTGTATAGGAGCTGTAGGAGAAAATAGCTGTGGAGCCAACTAGCGAGAGACGCCAACAATGAACGTGCCCTTGAGCGGGTCACTTAACCCGGCTAGATTCAACGTGTTCAGTGACTGGAAGGAGTCGGGAGAGTTTCCGGTGCCGAGCAGGTCCCAGTGGCCTAAATTAGCAGAGTGTGGTTGTGCTGGGCAGATCCCGGAAAGGAATGTGCATTACTGGAACAAATGCAAAGCAGGACATTTCTGACATGAGAGTGTGCACAGTCAGCAGAAGTATGAGTAAATGTACCAAAAAAAAAAAAAAATCTGCTAACGACAGCTATTGGATCCGGCCATCAGCTGGAAATGCACCTGGCAGCCGCACATTGCAGACAGATACTTGTCGAAGAGATGAGAAGTGAAAGGGGAGAGGAGAGAGAGACGGGCGCGCTCCAACCATGGGTCTATTAGAGCCTGATTGGGCCCATTAGGTGGGAAAGGTGATACGCAAACCGCGAGCGGCGCTCATTCGGCGCAGGCTCTACATTAACCGCTGGCTGCTCTCTACTTTGTCGAACACGGGGGCTGATCGATAGCAATGAGCAGGAGGTGGAGGAGAGAAAAGGGGTCCAGGTTTACGGGAAGATAAGCTGAGATCAATAGAGAGTTGAGGGCTGCTGCTGCTGGGAGGATGGAGGAATGGAAGCTGCAGAAGAATCACATGCATTTACCTCATCAAACCTGATGGCGGGGAACCTGTGTGGGTGAATGTGAATGAATGTGGCAGGACAAGTGTGTGTGTGTGTGTGTGTGTGTGTGTGTTCATCCAAAACCCCACATACCAGATTTTCTCAAATGAAAAAAGCACAATCTGAAAAAGGCCATACACAAGCAGAGGGGAAATAACATTTAAAGGCTCATACCGCAACTCTCTATTGTATCCTAACTAAAACAATCACGTAGCAGTAGCAGTGTGTCGCTTGTACTTTAACGTTCAAACTGAAAAGATGAAATAAGGTGAAAGACGTCAAATGTGAAAACCTGTTGCAACCTGCATATTTTCCTGTCTTTTTCATGTGACTGAAGAACTGTTTTTTTTGTCGATGAGGCATGTGCGTGCGTGTGTGTGTGTGTGTGTGTGGGGCAGGTTATCCTGTAATACTTGCAGCATGTCATGCTTCTGTCATGTACATAACCCCTCTCCCCTATAGTTCCCTCTCTCCCCCTCTCTCTCTCCTCTCACATGTCATATCCTCCACCCGCACCACCACTCCATCAAGCCATCATGGCGTCTGTGATGGCGCCTTGTCAGAGAAGAGCTATTTATGATCGGCAACTAATATCCTTACAGAGATAAACGCTCAAGTGTGTGTGTGTGTGTGAGAGTGTGAGTGTGTGTGTGTGTGTGTATGTGAGAGTGTGTGTGTGTGTGTGTGTGTGTGTGTGTGAGTGTGTGTGAGTGTGTGTGTGTGTGTGTGTGTGTGTGTGTGCGCGTCCCCACACCTCTCTATATTCTGTGGGGGAAACTTGGGAAACAAATGCCTTTTGTTATCAGAGGCAATTTGCTGGACGTCTGTCCACAGCTCCACGCTGCTCCATCAGACAGACAACTGATTGTAAATGAGAACGCCCTTCACTGCAGACTTCAAACCAGGGACGGCCACCTATGAACTTACACACACACACACACACACACACACACACACACACACACAGACATACACTTTGAAGCATAAACACCACTGGTCATGTGTCTAACTGTGACTGGAGCCGAGGTCTGGGTTCCACAGTAAAGGCAGTAATGGAGTGTTTTTTATATAGGCGCTGCCATTAGGACTGTTTTCCCTCACTGTTAGAGACATGATACGTAAAGAGAAATGAAGCTGCCTTATATAGGAGCACTATCCATCAGGGACAGCTTTTCATCCAGCTCCTGTATGAGCTGACAAACAGTGTCAACGATGCCCTCATCTGTTTTTCTCTGCAGGTCTCAGAGCCGCTTATGTTTTCAGTCATTTATTTTACACATCTTCTTATGCCTGAATTCAACAAGGACAAGGCCCCTGTTGACTTCACACCAATATTAGTTGGTTCCGAACTCATCGCCGAACCTATTAGGCTGCAGACAAAAACAGCGTTGTCCATGTAACGGAGGAATGGGACCTTCATGCAGCCTGAGAGGCAAAACAGAGGGCAGAGAATGCTGCTGTATGTCGCTCCTGCTGCAACGTATCAGGTCTGCTGCGAGAGCGACAGAGCGATAATAAGCGAGGCTGAGAGAAATGAGTGGAGCAAGATGTTTATCATCTTTTATCAACATCTCTCGTTGGGATGAAGGTGGCCGGCCAGTCACCGTTCACACATTCTACTGCATGAATCACAGTGAAAACACAGAAATGGGAATAAGGCCCTTTCACTTCATCGCAAATCACAAAATTAATTTTCACTAATGTGTATGTGTGGTCATTCTCTCTCGCTCTCTTTCTCTTTCTTTCCTCCTAATTTTCCACTTTAATGCTTCGCGGCGAACTACCACCTCACTTTAAATCACACATACACACACACCCACACAACCATAACCTTCAGCATCTTTCTTAACAAAATGCTTTGCTATCTGAAATCCAATATTCCGCCCCAGCCTCTGCTTTATGCATCTCTCTCTGCTCTCTCTCTCTTACACGGGAATGATTTCTACCTGGAAGTACCTGAAAATATCTGTGATTTCCACATCCTGTTGTGACAACCATCACCTTCCCACCCTCTTAAAGGGTTTCCTTCCCTTCCTCTCTCACTTTCCCCCATTCCTATGCCTCCTCATTTCCCATTCGATTCTCTCCTCTCTGATTGGCTTTGCAAACAGGGGACAGTTTCAGAGGGGGCAGGAAAGATGCTGCTGTCTTTCCTCTCCACCCTCTGATCTGTTTTCACTGTCTTACTTGTGTTTCTTCTCCTCCCTCGCGCGTCTGCTCGCCGCCTTTACCACCTCCTCTTCAGGTGTTTGTTTTGCTTTGCTTCTGTCTTCTTTGTGGTCGCTGGGCAGAGACACACAACTCAGGTGAACGTCATTGGGCTAAAGTGGAAGAGAGAAAAAGAGAAATGGTGAGGGACGGGGAAGTTTGTTTCATTTATGTCTATTTCCACATAAGATCAACTGACACCAATTTACATATCCTACATTTGAATACAATAAAACACAAGAGTCAAGGTCGAGGCCAAATGTGGCACATTTACAGGATAATTATTTCAAAGCTAACAAAGAAACTGTTCTTTAACTTAAAAATCAGGTAAAACTGCGCAAACGAGCCAAATGGTGGGTCAAAGGTCAGATGTGACATCAACGTCTTTTACCAAAACAAACCACATGAGGTTCTGCCATTAACGCTACTGTTTAAACTAGGCAAATTATCTTTCAACAGAATCCAGTGTTGTCTTTTTTTCCCCCTCTATTGTGTTTGTCTCATTTATATGGGCGGATAAACTCAATTATGTCTGTTGCATTATATAATAACACAGGTTGACTGGTCTTATGCAGTCAAAGCGCTGCCACAACACATTAGCTGCGTCCTCTTTGCACTCTGCAGCGTTCTGTCCGCTCAGGCGTCGGTGCAGTCGACGTCTTCCTGCTGCTGTTGCATGAATACAGCAAAGCATTCAGACCTGTGCTTCATGTAATAATGTGCCAGGCTCTGATTTATTCAGCTTTGGATTCATGCACATGAAACACACTAACAGACCTTCAAACAAACTTCACACCTCTATTCATCATATTCATATATTCATATTCACACCGCACATCACAGTCTGAGAGAGTGTGTGTGTTTGTGTGTGTTCAAGTGTGAGTCCAAAGCCAAGATCCATGTCAGGATCAGAGGTTCACTAATCACAGTGAAGACGCCAGGGGCCATGTCACTGCTGTCAGTAATGTATGGGCCGGCTAGTGTTTCACACAGGAAGCACACAAAGGCAAAACCAAAACCTCTGACACCATCACAGTTCATTCACTGCTGTCAATAAACCAGACAGTGGAAACTCAGTTCCACTCTGTGCACGCAGCGCCGCACTGTATCGACCAGAGACGCTGTGATTTTCATCAGCCGATATTGACCGAACGCACGCACACACACACACACACACACACACACACACACACACACACACACACACACACACACACACACACACTAAAAAACACCAACTTCACATTGTGTGTGGAGCCCCTCAGTTTATTTAACCTGAGAAGTGGAAAAATGTTCGAAAACCATAAAGACTCATTTTAATCCTGCACGCTTTGCATCTGGCAGTTCAAATATTAAATCTTACTTATTTTTCGAAAAGGGGAGAACAGCCAAACACTGGATAAAGACTGCAAGACTGTCGCAGGGGGAAGAAAAGGCAGAGTTACGTAAACGTCTGAAACTATTTGATGGCAAGGTCTCTAAAGCAGAGTTACTTAAATTAAATGGTGGAAAGTGAAATTAGACTTAATCAGGAGCCTCACGGCTATGGCTAACTCACTATATGAGTGTGTGTGTGTGTGTGTGTGTGTGTGTTTGGTTCTGCTAGAGCACTTAACCCGTTGGTGAGTGTCTCCACCTGGGACTGAACCGGCCACATGTCTGCTGAAGCTTTAACAGCAGCAGAATCACTTTAAAGTCTGTTCGGAAAAAATGTCTCTCCAAAACCAAATATACTGCAGCTGCTGGATCCAGCGGCTGGGAATACCTATAGTGCTGGAAGAACGCAACCACACACACACACACACACGGACACACACTCAAACACTCAACTATGTGACAGCGCGGCAGCACACAGGCCATCTCTGGTAGATTTTTCCTAAATAAGTAAGTCATCCAGACCTCAGCTTTCCATTGGCTTCGTCCAGGAGAACGCAGAAGCCAAAACCCTGCAAGGCACCACATAAACACAGACACACACACACACACACACACATACACACATGCACACATACACAAACAGATAGATGCAAGGCTAAAAAGAGGGAAGGGGGGGTGGGGTGGCGGAGGAGCAGGTTTGGGAGGGATCGAGTTCAAAAACAGAATTTCCAGAACACCTGTACACACATACACACAATAACTCACTGACACACACAAAAACACACGCACACAAACACAGCTCCAGCTGCTGGGTGCTGAGTGTTTAACAAGGCAGCGCAGTGAGTGGCTGAGTGGATGCCAGCCAGCTGCTCGTGAGTCAGCTATGACCAACAGTTTAAACCTGCCCTTTTTTGAGCTAATCGCCTGCATGCTTATTGTAAATGTATGTCGTGTGTGTGCATGTGTGTTGTGTGTGTGTGCATGGCCGAGTGTGTACCGGTGTCTGAATGCATGTTGACGTGTACAGTACATCCCCGTGTGCTGTCGCAGTGAGAGGCTTCCTTATCAGGCCTCATTGTGTCAGCACGGGCCTTTAATTGCTCTGCACCAACCATGACATTGTGCGAGCTGACAGCTCCCTGATGAGGGGAAGAAAAGTGGGGTGATGATGCACCCGTCACTTCCTCCCATCGACGACGTCGTGGCCCCGTTTGATCTCTGCACAAGACAACGCAATAGGATGCTAATCACATGCAAAGGCCTGAGCTTTGAGTCGATGCCAAAGTGTGTGGGTTTGCCTCGAAAAGAGTGCATATGTGTGTGTGTGTGTGTGTGCCAGTAATGGCAGGACTAATCAGCAGCAGGATTGAAAGAGGCATGTGGCAATAAAGGCCAACAAAACGCCTGCCAGTCCCCATTACAGCCGGACACTGTCCAACAACCTGGCCCACGTTAAACACCTTCATAAATAAGCACACGCACGCCATCCTGCTGGACATCTGGCCAAGGTCAAAGTTTGATGGGAGCTATGAACGACCGGACCCTATATCACCCCACCAACACCCCTTGAGCTAAATGGCTTGACTTTACAGTCTTTGTTCCCCAGAGTGATTTAGTTGTAAACTCTGACCCCCCTCTAAGTGCAGCCCATTACTCCCGGGTTGTGATTTACAAGTAAAAACAATAGATGGGCGCCATTTTCAGGGCCCGTTATCAGCGACGAAGCGTGACAGAGTCATTTCCCACCGGGATCCCTCGTAGGAGTCGTCAGTCCATACTCAGCTGATGCATGGATCATTCGGGGTTACACAAAAAGCAACTGATACACAGCTGGAGTGCAGCGTTTGTATTAATGTTTTTGATCTTCTCTGTGCTACTATTCACACCACAGACATTATATCTCTGATAAGCGCTCTGCACATGTGCCAGGCTGAGTTTGATCCTCTGGTACCTCATTAAAAACATGTGCCTAATAGCTTCATTAATGTTAATAGACGATTTGGTTAAACTTCATTGACCCGTACAATCCATTAATAAGAATGACCTCTGAGGTATAAAAAAAACCGTCTTTGGCCACATGAAATATGTGACCACTTAAGCACTCATTAACAGGTACCAGTCAGGACAGAACTCGGGGATGGTTGACTTACCCTTTGGTAAAATGGATGGTAAAAATGAACTTGTTGCAATACTTCATGACTGCTCTAACGTCTCCAGTGCCAGAGGAAAATACCCGTTTTGCCAGCTCTGGACTATGTGAACTGCAACCTGCAGCACCGATGCAATCAAAGCCTCTGGCACCGCATGTGCTCAAAACACATCGACCAGGTTTCTGGCAGTGCGAAGCCCCTTTGTCTCCGCGATGATAAAATACCCGCCACATTTGTTGACGCTGACAGATAGCGACGGTGATTTATGCTTTTTTCGGGGAAGTGGGACCTTTGCACGGTCGTCTGATCGTTTCCTGCGTGATGCCGCGGAGCTGCTTTTGGCAGCCGATATTGATTTGAGCTGAGGAGCTGTGATTATTATTCCCGCTATGCCAGAACACACGGGAGCCACGGTGGAAACCAAGTACGGAGCTGCACCTGGTGTACGAAATGAACTGAGCGAGAGAGAGAGAGAGAGAGACTTGCATTTGTCAATATATCCACAACATATGTACAAGTGCTTTTCATCACTGGTAGATGCAGCGATGTATTGAAATTGAAACAAACATTATCCCATGAGGGCAAAAAGTCCATTCACCTGATCTGATGTAAGTGTGTTCCGAGTGTTGAGCTGCATGTGCATGAGAGAAGGAAAGCTCTCACTATATGAGTGGGGTGAGTGTAAGGGCTGGGGCGGTTTGTGTGTGTGTGTCTGTGTGTGTGTGTGTGTGTGTGTGTGTGGTGTTGTATAAGACATCTGTTTACATAAGTGGGAGGATGTGATGGTAAAGCACTGGCTCGGCCCTGTTCACAACAAGGCTCAGGGCGGTGAGGAAATTTATCCTCATATTTGTCTCATACAGGAATAAAGCCTGACAAATCCCCCCTGCTGAGGCGCTCTCCAGGACAACCTGCAACAGCTTTTCACTCGACCACGTTCACCCCACAGTTCTGCTGTCAGGTTTCCATATGATCTACCGTCCAGGAAGAGTGAGAATGTTGATAACAGCTGATACGTGAAAACAAGATTTTTGTGTTGTATCATGCAAAAGCTACATGCAAAAGTTGTATTATATATCGAATCATTGTATAATCATTGCAGGGAAGCTACAAACGTTAATAAATGAGTATGTAAATCAGCTGTGTCGGCGCTGATGGAGCAGCAGGAGACGGATGAACTCTAAAACAGACACTGATCCATTCCACTGTTGGCTCTCTCTCTTTTTTCCTCCCTTTTCTCTTGATGCCACATTTCTGCCATTATTACCAACCTCTGCAAAACCACACACTTTTCAGTGCTTCTCCAGCTGAGGCCCGACACCCTCACTTATGCAGAGGCTGTGTCCTGACCTTCAGTCTTGCTGAAGAATAAAGCGTCTTTATTTCCACAGATCCAAAGAGGAATAAAGATGTCAATTAAAAGTATTCTTGAAAATGTGTTTTTTTGTTCCTGTCGTTCGCAGCCTTGGTCTTACAGGAGTGTTAAGACAGAGTTGGCGTGACAGAACAGTGGTGGCTGCCATTGAATTGGCAATATGGGTAAACGTACAGACCTTCCCTGCATACGCTGTGAATTTATGAACTCATTGAAGGTCATTGAAAGTGGAATTTTTTTTCTTCTTCTCGTGTGGAAAACCCAAAGGCAGCCATATCCTATTCCATTAGCTTTCCTCTCGCCGCCGCTGCTGCTGCTGCTGCTGCTGCTGCTGCTGCTGTCCATCCAACAGAATGTAACTGGCTGAGGGTCAGAGCCACAGCTGAAATAGCAAATGGCCAGGGAACCCAATACGAGCGTAGGATTATTGACAGAACGGAAGGTTAAAGAGTAATATACGCGAGTTTGGATCAATTCATGCATCTGCTTCTGTGTGTGCAAGTCAGTGTGTGTGTGCGTGTGTGTGTGTGTGTTAGTTCATATGTGCACCACCTCCATATTGCCCACTGGGTGTGGCGTATTTGTGTAGATTCATTTGTGCAAAAAGTGCTTACTTGCATCTGCCCCTGCACACGCGCGTGTGTGTGTGTGTGTAGGTGTGTGTAGGTGTGTGTAGGTGACAGTAACAATGTGAGGTGGGAGCATTATCTCATTATGTGTCTCTCACAGGCTGCAGGAGGACCCTGTCCCTGATGGCCCCTGTGTTCATTATGGTGAGGCAGATAGAGGGCGAAAAAAAAAAAAAAAACAGGCCACCATCCCCCTCCATGGTAACCGCTGGACCCCTGGGGGCCCGGTGCTTGCCTGGCTGTCCCACTCAGGCTCCAGCTGCAGTCCTCGGGGACGGATACAGAGGGGAGTTTGACAGCTAAACAAATGAGATCACCTCCTAATACTGACGTCTACCTCAGCCTGACCCGACTCCATGCACTTTATCATTTCCAGACTTATCCATCTATTCATTAGCTGTACACTTTATCCACTGAGGGACGCAGGAGGCCCGAGGCGAACCCAGCTGACACTGGGTGAGGCCTGTCTGGGGAACACCTTGGACAGGTCTCCAGCCTATCACAAGTCCACCAGACAGAGACAAACAACTATTCGTATTCTTACTGGTGCCTGCGGGCGATTTAAAGTTGCTTTTCAATTTTTTAAAATATTGATTTTATTTCTGGGAGCATAATAAACAAGAGTCTGACAACATACAGCCTGAGCAAATGCACTATGAACGATCTCCATGCATATGTGAGCACCGCTGGAGGAGAGAGACAGTGACGTTCTGTAATTAAAGTGAACTGATCCTTTACTGTAAAGCAAGTCATATGTTCAGTTTGTGACACAGACGGACGGTCACAGTGAGGACCGGCACTTTAAAGGTAACTACTCATCCTCTGACTGATGTCCACACACACACGCGCACACACACACACACACACACACACACGCAGAGTGGACTCAACCTGTTTAGCCTGACATAATGAAGAACATAATCACACCCACAGTCACTGATACACATAGAGGAGTAATATCAAGAAGGATCGTCCCTGTCACACACACACACACACACACACACACACACGCACATCGATGGCTGGGCTGCATTAGCGACAACCACAAATTGTAGCCACACAACAACACAAAAGGAGAAAGGAACTAATAATTATTTGATTCACGTTGAGAGGAAAAAAGAAAAAAGGCAGATGAAACTCACACACACACACACACACACACACACACACACACACACACACACAGTGTGGCTCTGGCTGAGGTCATCTTTATTAATAAACCCTCTGACAACTACCACACTCACATCAAGGCCCTCTCCTCCACCCCCCACCCCCCAAAGCTCCTGGAGAGATGGCAACTGCCAGACCGACACAATGGGGGTCTGTAACCACACACACACACACACACACACACACACACACACACGCACACACACCTGCTCCACACTGTTACCCTCTGACAGATCACTGACGTGCTGTCTCTAGGCCATCCTGTACTGTGTGTGTGTGTGTGTGTGTGTGTGTGTGTGTGTGTGTGTGTGTGTGTGTGTGTTTTCCGGGGCAGCAGCAGAGAATGCCAGCAGACAGCCAGGAAGTTTGCCCTGCACACACGCTCAGACACACACTCAGAAACATGCTCCGGCTCATTTGTTCCCACTGACAGGAGAGGAGAGGGATGGCTCTCTACAAGATGCGCCTAAAGGGGCAGGGCGACAGGTGTGTGTCGAGTGTGTAGCTACGGAGTCTACGGATACGTGTTTCTGATGACGTGCAACTATATAATGACTGGTATGGGTGTACAGGTGTAATTAAACACTACAACGGGGCTTATTTCTATTAATTGATTAACTTTTTTCTATGAGACAAGATTGAAACATTTTGAGAAGCCAACACCAGTAAAGTAAAATCATCTCGAGGCAGCGCTTTACTTCCTACTGCATTCCTTCCATTCTACCTTCCAGCCATTCTCTCCTGCTTATCCTCATCCAGGTCACTGTGGCACCATGCTACATCCTCCAAGTCTTCCTCGTGAACCAACCCTGAGGGCCCATATGGGATGGCACACAGTATAATCCCTCCCAGCATCTTCTGGGTTTGGCCCCTGGTCTCAACAGTTGGATGTCCAGAATGTCCAGAACATCTCGAGCAAGAAATGTCCCAATCAGATGCTTGAACGTTCTGAGATCCGTGTGCCTGGACAGCATTGATGAGCACGTGTAGAAACAGAAGTATCATTTTAGTATCTCATACTCTCGAGCGAGACCAGGGATGAAGGAAGATAAGGGGGAACTATTTACAGCAGCAATATTTTCTTCATGCATTTCTAATACCGATCTGAACCTGGATCGTATAAATGATGTAGCGAGGTAGAACATTTCTGTCTCTCAGGCAGGAGGGTCTGGAGGTGGCACATGTTTGCTTTTAAAGCCACACTAGTTGTCACTATCATGCTCCATGTGATGTAGTCATTTCACACAAACTGCCGCTGCCGCTGCTGTCGAGTAGCAGACACATTAGGATCCTTCATGGGAATGACTCCACAACACTGAGTGTTTACTGCAACAAGGCCCAAGTAAAACATGAATAAAATGTTTACGAGCTGAGAAGATGGTAGATTTAGCTGCTTGTTTGTTGTAGTGTTTGTACCAGCGGGGCGAGCACAGGGTGTGACGGATCATCGGATGAATGAATCCTACCGTGAAACGCTGTTAACTGCAATCAGCTATACGTTACATGATGTGCGCTGTGAGAAGAGATAAAATGGGGGGGGGGAGGGGGTGGCTCCATGTGATGTAGTCATTTCACACAAACTGCCGCTGCCGCTGCTGTCGAGTAGCAGACACATTAGGATCCTTCATGGGAATGACTCCACAACACTGAGTGTTTACTGCAACAAGGCCCAAGTAAAACATGAATAAAATGTTTACGAGCTGAGAAGATGGTAGATTTAGCTGCTTGTTTGTTGTAGTGTTTGTACCAGCGGGGCGAGCACAGGGTGTGACGGATCATCGGATGAATGAATCCTACCGTGAAACGCTGTTAACTGCAATCAGCTATACGTTACATGATGTGCGCTGTGAGAAGAGATAAAATGAGGGGGGGGAGGGGGTGGGCTGAAGAGCACGGCATGTGACATGTTTTAACCCTTCCCACATCGCTTTGCTCAGTAAATGCAAAACGACTGGTGAATTTCCCCATCTGCTCTGGTTAGGCTGCGTTTAGGATTCACTCGAAAAGCAATTCATTTCTCCACCTCAGCGAGGCTGCTTCATGATATCGGAGTGGAGAGATGGCAAAGACAGCGAGGGCGCAAACACAGAGGTTGCCAGCTGAGTCTGTGCTCGCCGTGTTGTTGTTCTGAGTTCCAGAGCTCAGACCTCTGATGCCCCGAATGTGCTCTCATGCTCTGAGACGATATTTACAACTGTACCTTAGGCATGGGCGTATATTTAAAAGTAAATTCAACACCAGGCATTTATATTCATCTCACTCTTCAGCTGCTTACAAAAATGGTAAACAACTGGCAACCCATGACCAGCAGGGGTTATATCACCTCATCATGAGATCACAGCGGGCCTGTGGCCAATCGCTCCATGTGCTTTCAACTGTTAGGACTGGCGGAGACGAGATTAAACTCGCTCGCGCTCAAATCCTGAGCTCACGGTCATCTTATCCATTTCCGACGTGAGCCTAACTGGAATCAATGGTGCGGTAATGGACAGAGAGGAACCGTGATTGAGTGTAACGCTACCTGTTAAATGCTGCTGCTGGTCATGCGATCAGGGTGGATCGCATGGCGTGTAATGATGTAAAGATAAATTCCTTCTGCAGGCCGGTGAAAAGGCAGGAGATGGAGGCGATACAGATTCTAAGGATCTGAAGATTCACGGACGAACTGCAAAAGAAGAACTTGCATACCATGCTCTTTTCGCATTTTATTCTTAAAGGGGTGGAAAAATCTCGGAATCTGCCTTTACACTGTCATGTGACAGCCAATAAAGACCATGCTAACTAAATTCTTAGGGGTGGGCGAGCAGCTCATTGTGTGGAAAATCATTACGTAATACACATCGCAATCACAGATGGCGACTCAGTACAATCAGCTGGATATTATTCTAAACTGCAACAGAACGATTGTGTTTTTCCCTTAGCAGCTGTGATTTAGTCACACAAACTGACAACACACGCAGCTTTGTCAACAGGAAGCTCTTTTTCACATTTCCCTCAGCCGTCACCAATTGCAGACCATTTTGAATTATTTCAGCATAAACAAACCTGCCTGCGAATAAATATGACGCACACCGGTAGTTGACACATGCTGTCAGGTCCTCCAATCAGAAGCTCCGGTGTCGAGTTTAAAATGGAGATATGTCTTCAGTCTGGTCGGCACAGAACCGAAGGTAGTGTTTGGATAGGACGAGTCAAATGAAGGACATGTCTATCATCTTGAATTATATGGAAATGAAGACACTGAGATATTTAAAGGAAAACACATTCCAAAAGTGGTTGAGGTTTAACAGCTGTGAGGTTTAAAAACAGCTCCTGAAGAAAGCTCGGATTAAAAATAATAGTCGAGAGCACAACTCCGCCAAAGCGGCGACCAAAAAGAGGAGAAGAGTGCTGCCTGGCCCTTTAAGTCACGTTCGCAGGACAGAACTAGGCCATTCTGTTTCTGCGGTGGAAAAAAGATGTTATGGTGTCTGGGTGGCAAACACAAGAGGGGGAAAATGACAGCGCCGCAAAGAAATCACACAAAGTTAGACAGTAAATGAAGTGCAGAGGAGGCCTGTGGTCACCGAGCGAAAGGCAGGAGGCTGCTGACGACGACAACAGTCGCACACACTGTTTTTGAATCGGCACTATTTGCCACTTTCCCGTTCTTGTCTGCATCATCTGATTCACTTTGTCGGAGTCGCTGTCATCACTTCTGACACTTCTCCGTCTCCCATTTTCTCCCTCACAGTTTTCACTTTCATTCACGTCAGCCTCCATTTTCTCCTTTGCCTCGGTTCCGTCAGCTCGGTTTGTGCCTGTTGGAACAGCCTCTCTCATCTTGCCATCCGGTTTTCCCTTCTTCTGTTCTGTTCAGTTTCCTGACGCTGCGTCGCCATCTGTTTTCAGACACTTTATTTTGAAAGAGTGACGGGACGTTCTTGGAAACGCGCGTCTTTAGGCGTTTTTAATTCTGTCTGCCATTTTCAACTGAAGAGATTTTAGTTGAGATTTGTTCAGAAGGTGCAGGAGCCACTATGTGACATTGAGTTCTGTGCTCACAGAGGCATTAGGGGATTCAGTCGTCCCTGCGATGTCCACTCGCTCGTTCTAGTCCTCGCTTTTCCAGAGATTGCCCTGGTGTGTTTACACATCGGCTCACTTGGACATTTTCCAGACATTTGATTGGGGCTTTGTAGGAAAAGTTCTGGAAAATGTCTCCAGCAACTTTTGCGGACATTTGCATTTTCACATCCAGCCCCTATGGAATTCCTGAAAATGTCTGGACTTGAAATCACTAATATGTTATATCTTATTATTATTTGGGGCTTTACAACTTCTGATTGTTTAAATGATTGTTTATCCAGTCATACCAGTATTTCTGTGCCCCATCGCAGGCTATAGATTTTGTTTTTGTTCTCTGCTGAGACATCAACATATTATTTGCGACTCTTCCAGGAGTTAGAAAGTATATATTTACTACTTGGGACATTGCCCAGCTGGCTGATTCACCTCCTGCCAGTCTATATGCATAAATAACCTATGCATAGAGTGCAGCCTTATACTTAAGGCACAAACTTCAGAATGAGGTCAATCAAGTCCTCCGAGAGAAAATAAAAAAGATGTTTCTGCGTGTTCAGTCCCGAGACGTTAATGTTCATCAGATCAAAAAGAAGCACCTCAGATTCCCTCTGATACAACGGATGAGTCAGTGGAGCTACTGGAACTGCTGCTGCTGCTGCTGTGTGTGTGCGTGTGTGTGTGTGTGTGTGTGTGTGTGTGCATGCATTAGGTAAAACGCCATAGCACTAATCAAACATAAATCTTTACTACATCTATTTGATGCCTTTATTCCAATTACACACTTCTTGTGTGTTTGTAATTTGTGTAATATGTATACACACACACACACACACACACACACACACACACACACACATATCTTAGCGTAGACGATCCCAGCAGAGACTCTACTAAATTGTGTTAATAAAGACGAGTGGGAGGTCTGTCTGTCATATAACTGTGGTAACACCTCCACCCCACACACACACACACACACACACACACACACACACACACACACAGTGCAAATATATCAAGATTTATAAGACTAAATAAGATACAGACACAAAGCACTCAGACAAGGCACAGCCTCACACACACGCACACAGAGGGAGAGGCTGCAAATACAAAAAGCCACGCTGGCGCTGCTACAATGCCCACATACACACTTGTGTTCAGACACTAAGAGATAAAACAGCACTCACGTTTACACACACTCACACTGAGGCAGACACAAAGACTCAGCCGCACAAACTCAAACAAACAAAGACAAAGGCACAGACACAAAGAAACACACACTGCGACAGACGGCAGCAGCACCGGAGTCGTGACACACAAAGCAGCCCGCTGATGAGCAACACAGTTTTCATACGCTGCAAGCGCCAAGGCAACACGCCGCGATAGTGAACGCCGCTCAGTTTTGTGCAGTTGCACAACACGGAGAGCGATCGACAACAACACTGCACACTTGGCCATTAAAGTGTCCATGCATGTGCAAAGGAGAGAAATCACACATCACAATCACACAGCACAAAACACTGAATGTTATAATTATAAAAACACACACACACAGTGTCACATGGCATAAGTCCCACATTCATGTCATTATGACTTGAACTGAATGTGACACAAAGATTCTATAGGAATGATTTGACTTAATGGCAGCTTCCTCCTACGTGGAGCAGTTGCTCTGGTGACTGGAAAATACTTTCGCTCCAGTGCCAACCTTAATAACAGGTTTGGTGTCAGCCACCTGTCACTGCTCCACATTAAATATAGTTTTCTGTACCATTCATTGAGGTGCATGCAAGTTAAGTTAGCACCTATACATTTTCTACCCGGGCCTCACATTAAATGCAGTTTGATGTGACGGCAGTGCCTGAACCTAAACCAGATTCTACGCAGAACCCTTTAACCAAGTCCTGATCGACAAAGCACCCCTTCAACTTTAGAGGACTGTCAACAGAAATGTCCTCAAAATGACACACACACCATATTCCTTTCACACATGCACACACAGAAACATGCACGCGCGCACATACACACACAAAGCAGCTAACTTAATTTCAAAATCAATTAATTAAAAAGCACATTCCTCTCCCACAGGGAGTGGAAGACAAATTTGAGTAATTTAATCCTGGTACACAAATCAGAGCTATTCAGCTGCAGAGATATGAGAGGACAGGAGGGATGGAGGGATGGAGGGATGGAGGGATGGTCAATGAATTTTAAATAGGAAAGGCAATTTAACTCAATCGCCTTAATTTGAATGACTCCTCTTGCCTTTTCTAATTTACGGTAACGCTTCTCCCAGTCTGCCTGTCTGTCTGTCTGTCTGCCTGTCTGTCTGTCTGTCTATCAAAAACTGTCAAGAAGTGTTTTTGTGCATGTGCCTGTTGGAGGATCTATCAGCTCCTGTCTCTCACTCCCTGTCTTTTTCCATTTGTTTCCAGGCTTCATAAGAGACACATATACGTGTAAAGGCATAGGGGGCTCAGAGAATGTGTGTAAGAATGTGTGTGTGTGTGTGTGTGTGTTCTTCATGGCTGGTCTCACCTCAGGCAGAAAAGTCATAATAAAGAGTTTGACTTTCTCTCCTCCCTGGTGATCTTAAAAAAAAACGTTGCCTAATAGGCTTCTAAAAAAAAAACCCTGCGAGATAACATGTTCCATATGCTGCAGGACTGTGAGCAAACGTGTGCGCACAACTGTGCATGGTGGGCAGGAAATGTGTGAGTGTGTTAGTACAGGTGAGCGAGTGTGCGTTAGGAAACACATGTGCTTTTCTTCTCTGTCTGATGTTATGAGTTTTTGGTATTTGAGTATTTGGATTATTATTATTATTATTATTATTATTAAGTGAGCAATATATGTTCATTATAATCCACGTAATTCATCCACACATACAAATTTAAAAAAGCCCCATAAGCTTGAATCACACGACCACTGCAGCTTCACTCCCAACAGCCATCGTCTTGTTTCCAATGTAAACGGATGCACAAAGTTGTTTACTGCTGCACTTGACTGTGCAATGTTTTATATTCTATAACTATGCTACAGTATGTATCACTGACAAACCACAGCCAGATGTTAGACATAGGCTCATTCGTCTTCTGATACATTGATGTTTACTTTGAGGTTTTGTATGTAACATCTTACCTGTAAACAGCTGCTGGATAAAGCTAGGATGTATAAAGGCTAATGTTACTATAATATTTCACACAATGAAGTCATGTATAAATATAAAGCAGCATAAGATCATTACACTCAAGTGGTGTAAAAATACACATAGGTGCAGGATGTGGTTACATCTTCTTTGAAAGCATGAACACACACACACACACGCACACACACACACACACACACACACACACACACACACGGAACAGACTGGTCTTTATTAATAAAGGGGAGAAAGGTGAATAAGAGTGAGCAACAAGAAACAAAGGAAAGATTGAAAAACAGAGTGGGAAAAAGGAAAAGCCAAGTTGGAAATTGGTTGTTGCCTTGTTGTTGTTGTTGTTGACTGCTGCTTGGCTCTGATCTTGATTTCTTCTTGCTCTCTGGCCAAACATCTTTCTTTCTCACTTTCCAATCTCTGTCGTTCCACAGTAGACTAAACCTGCAAACTTCTTCTCTGTCCTTCTCTTCATCTCATCGAACACCCGTCTCTTTTTTCCCCCTCTCTCCAGACATCATGCAGAGAGGTGGACTGGAAAAGCGCAGCAAGAGAAGGGGGGTTGTGGTCATCCAGGGGTCAAAGGTGAGTGTGCAGCAGGATAGGGGCGGGTGGGTAGGGGGGGCAAACACAGAGGCTGCCTCTCTCCTTCACCCCCCCTGCCAAGAACATAAGCCAGACCAACGCCTCAACAACACAACAATTATAAGTGCAGCTGGGCTTGAAGGAGGTTCTAGTGCTGACCGTGAGGTGAGACTAATGGGGTGCTAACCAGAGCTAGCACTAATTATAAGAGCCTCGTCAAAATAGCAGTGATTGATTTGAATAGAAACGTAAAGAACCTATAGATTTTCATCATAGTTTGACGTCTGACTTTAGCAGCTGATATCACCATGGTGACTAAAACGCATCTACTGCATATGATGAGGCTGGATTTTTGCATTTTTACATTTTAATCATATGCAACGAAATTACATCTAAGTCAATTTCATTTCACCTTGTGTGACTGCTGAGACAGATGGGTGGAGTGGAGTGATACTTGCTGCCAGGGTGACTGTGTGAGGAAGAGTGTACGTTACTGCAGTCAACTGCTTCTCCATATCAGGATTAATGTTATGCTGCGTCACTCTGGTTCCAGTATTACATACAGTTTTCACTGAGGTATCATTGTTGCTTGCGAGCTCTCGTTGTATTTACCATGAATAATGTGGCGAAGCAGACAAACAGGAGTTTGCAGCCCACGTTTGAGTTTCATTCAAGGCAATAATGGCTGAGTTTAACAAAGAGGAAACAATGGCGGTGACAGGTCAGCTCGCCGCAGCAGCAGAACACTGTATCTCTTCCTCCTCTAGTGCAAATGAATAGAGGGAGCAGTGACTCATTAGCTCAGATCATGCAGGAGTCATCATACCGGGAGCCGTGAGCCAAAATCTGATTAGCCAGTCAGGAGGCAGCGCATCGCGCTCCTCTTCATCACATCTGAAGTCATTTTCTGAGAAGCTCTTCCCTCAGACAGCTTCAATAAAAACACACTTAGAGTTAACTCTGAATTTCCAGTTAGAGGTGCTAGACTGGGTAAACATGTATATATTTTCATATAGGAGGGTAAAAAGACTGACTCTGATTTTCCTGCAGGCTGAGATAACACTAGGCAAACACAGCAGGATATAGTCTGGGTGGCTTTCGGGCTCCTGACGGCTACAAAAGCTTAGTTACTCCCACACACTGGCTCAATGGAGCTCTCAGAGAGCAGCCATGTAGGGGCCCTCCTGCTGCTGATAAGCTTTCATGGGCCCCTCTGCAGTGCCTGGCCCCAGAGAGCGCCCATTAGCTCGGCTGCAGTCCCTTCCTGGATAAGCAGTCGCTTAACAGCCTGCAAGCCGAAGGGCAACTTTTTATTGTCCTTTCCAAAGTTTGCGTGTGTGAGTGTGGGGCAACAGCTTAGGAGGGGCTGTGCGTGATGGAGTCTGCAATATAGAAGGTGTGTGTTTGTGTGTGTGAGATCATGCTGCGCGCTCCCAGCACTTCCTGCCCACTAACGGCCAGTCCCACGGTAGGGAGGGTGAGCTCGACTGGACCAGAACAATGCCAGAAAGAGGCTGTCATAAAAACAAACTACCACGCTGTGGGTAGCACAGGGAAGAGCAGGGCAGAGGCCTGCTTTCCCCTGCACACCACCACTGCCCACTTTATCTGCATCATTATTCATTCACACACACACACACACACACTAAACCACACAATTTCACATATACGCTCCTGGCTCCTGTATTCTTTACTGTTATCTTTGGTTCCAAGCACATTTGCATATACTACCTAAGAAACAATGGCACAAGAAAGCAAGAGACAATGGCTGAATATGTATAGACATACACTTTATACAAAACACACACACACAAAAAAAAAAAGCAATGTAGCCACTGACGGTAAACAATATGAATCTGAGCGTTCAAACAGGGTAACAAACAGTTTTGACATGTCACCAAACGCTGAATAACAAAACAGAGAACAACACCAGTGGCCCTTTGTGCACAAAACACAGCAAAACACACTTTGGACAAATGAGCCAAAAAACATGTGCTGAGTCGCAGCAAACAACACAACAGGCTGCTGGTGAACGGGCATGGCAGGGGCCTCAGGAAGCATGAAAACATACTACACACCTTACACCGTGCCCCTGAAACACAGCTGGCCTGCTGACAAGGTCTTTGGCCAAACACAGCGCTGTCTCTCACCAACACAGCTTTACAATTTCAACCAAAGCCAAACATGGACGGACTCAGTAGACAGGACGAAATGAAAAAGATGCTTCAGATGCAATCTGAGGAGGAAATTACTGGACGAGTATCAGTAATAATAACGATCCCCTTCCCCGACTCTGCCATTTCATTGGTTAGAAGACTGGAAAGAGACGTTCCATGTGCCAGAGATGCTATACATAGATGGATCCTACTGTAAAGCAAATGCAAAGACTATTAAATGTAATGATCCAGCAGTAAAAGAATACATTGCAGTGACGACTCATTAAGGGCATAGTTAGATATTTTGCTTATTCTCCTTGCCTGCCAAGAGTCCGATGGCTGATCGATAGCACTCTCATACATACATAGCTGATTGTTAAATATGCCGGAGCAAGTAATGGTATTCTGAGCTCAGCATTCAGACTGAGAGCAGGGGGAACACGGCCGTGTCTGCCTGTGCTCAAATGACAAAATTACAGCTGTCAGCACATTTAATAACGGACTTATTGACACATTAGTTAACATGCTGCAGGTTTACAACGCTTTTTATAGTCACCGGTGAACATAGAGAATGTACAGTTTGTTTTCTCAGTTAACTAATGAACTGTCTCATTTACATAATGTCTTCAAATATGGAAAAGTGCCATCCATCCATCCATCCATCCACCCACCATTCTATCAAAATGTCTGTCTAAATTTTTAAAGCCCAAAGTGATGTCTCCTTTAAACGTTGTCTAAAACCTAAATTATTTATTTACAGTGAAAAACAGAGAAAGACCAAAATCACAGCAACCGAAATGCTCAGACTGGTGGATTTGCCAAAGGTCATATAAGGTCAGAAGAGTGAACAAACAAACAAACACACACACACACACAGCCAATTAGATCGCTAGTAGCAACCTCTTTAATTCTGCTCCTGATCTTTGAGCTTCCTAAATCCAAAGGTCAGTAACTTCACGACGATCACGTTTAATGAACAATGAGCCGTGATGCGACGCGGCACACTGGCCGCCGCTCACAGTTGAAAGTCTAATGTCAGACTGTGTGCTGAGACACTGGCCTGTCATCACTTTCTAATGACAGTATCTTTCCTAACCATTCCTCTAACCTTTTCAACCTTATATGTGACCAGTTTTACACAGAGGAACATGGAGGGAGACACCGTTAGTGACAGACAGATATAGTCACACAGTCGGCAGGGCAACACGGAGTGTGTGAGTGTGTGTGTGAGTGTGTGCGCGCAGTAATGGTGAGAGAGAGAGAGAGAGAGAGAGAGAGAGAGAGACAGGGGTAGGCTGGCAGGCAGCAGACGGACCAAAGTGGTCAGCTGGTAACAAACAAGCAGGTCAGCGCTCTCGTCCACCTCTATTCCACCACTCATAAATAATGCAGTGGGAGTGAAGCCACCCAGCAGCTCCACCCAGCTTCTTCTGAGAGCCTCCAGCTCTCCCAGCCAGACTCAGGAAGACACACTGAGAGTTGGTTGAGCTGCGGATGGAGAGCACAAACCTTCATGGTCATGGCTCGCCGTGTGGATTTACTCTCCATCTGCTCGTTTGTTTTGGTCATTTGGTCGCGTCCCCTCGCCACCACATTCTGCCGCTGCGCCGCTCGGCCCAACAGGTGGCAAATTACAGGTCAGACACAGCCCGTCCACGTCGCTCGAAAATGATTTTTTCCTTTAGAGCTAAACCTTCTCTACAGATCTGCCTCCAGGAACATCAGTATGCACCATATTGGATTTTCCATCACTGACCTTCCTGGAAACACTTCTCCCCCCTCAGGCCTTATTTATTTATTGATTGCCCGAGAGGGGCGCTGCATCATTCATGGAGGGTGACAAATTTGTATTAATGCTTTGTGGTCTATATTCTAATATAAGTATTGCACTTATTGGCAATAATATTAAATTCCGACTGTAACACAAATATGACTTCATTTGATTTCAGTGAATTACACAGGGAGTGCCATCAGTGTTGTCTGCTCCCTGGTCAAACAGGGCACCAGCAATACCATCTGACCCAACAAAATGATTACAGCACTTTTCTCTACCATGGCAGAGTTTGCGTTCACTATGGGCTGAAAACGCATTGGTCTCTTCAATTAACATTAAACCATGTAAGTGGTGAGTTCAAACACTTTGGCAAGGTAAAAATGGCCCGATTATACTGGCGGAATTGAGCTGAAGCGAGGGAGCGAGAGGAAGAGGAAACGATGTGTGTGTCAGCGAGTGAAAGGGACAGATGATGAGAGAGAGAGAGAGAGCGCGCGAGAGAGAGAGAGCTTAACGGTAAGGTTAAGTTGCAGGAGAGCAAAAGCTTCATCTCGGAGCGACTGCAATCACAGCTGCTGCCAAAACCCTCTGGATCCATCCTCAGTGCCTGACGGAGACTTCTCAACAGGCTGTAGAGCCACTTAGAGGGCGGCTGCCTGCTTCACCTCCTGCACAGCCTGTGTCCAATATGAACAGTTCGTTCTGTAACGCAGCGAAATCGATAGATCACAGCCCGCATCAAGAGGAGCAGAGAAATCTCTGTGATCTGAATGTCAACAGCGAGAAGACAAATAAACCAGGGAACATGCGTCGCATCCACAGATACAACAGCTCGGGCAGCAGTGAAAGACAGACATCTTGAGTTGTAACTCTGAGCATGTTTTTAACATGTCGACTCAACACACTCAACATGTGACCATAAAGTCTATTACGCATAATTTGAGCAGTCGCTTCCTCACTGGGCTCTTTGATTGCACGTGGAACAGGGCTGCAGGTCACAGATAGCAGGCGCTGTGGTTCTGGCAGAGATGAAAACTTTTCCACAACACCAGCCGGTGTAAAAGGTCAGTAAAGCAACCAAAGAGGAGGTGGGAGGGGGTGGGGCGACTGTTTCCCACACGTCCATCCTGTCCAGGACAGGACAGAGAGAGATAAAGGCACATCACAGAGACACAGGCAGGAAGGAGAAGAAACAACATCCTCGTTAGAGGAAGCGGCACGGGTCATGGATTCTGGGTTTCATTTCCCCGTCGTGTAGCAGCGAGACGCTGATGTGCAGCGCTTCTTAATCTCCCTGTGTACGAGTTGTTCCGCTGTCACTGCGTCAGTCTCAGTCCACAGCTGTGTGCATATCAACGCCATTCTCAACACACACACACACACACACACACACAGACTTGTCTCAGTAGCTAATATGGACCTTGATAATAAACCAATAGCAGTGGAAGGCTTGGAAACTATGGAAACATGAGGTTTCTATCACTTTGACCCTGCACCCCGGCAAAGCCCATTTACTTATGTTCTTATAAACAGGCCTCCTCTCCTCCTCCTTCTCTAAACATCAGCTGGACCAGCCCTGCCTCCTGCTGTCCCCCTCCAGCACACACACACATAGACACACACATAGACACACACATACACACAACCCAACAAAAACAACCATCTGCTCCTGCTCCCCCGACCTTGCATCTGGCCTGCGATGAACTATATCTGTGCTCAACACAAACACACACACACACACACACACACACGTACACACTGTTCATGCTGTATGAGAACACAGAGGGCATGGTCAGAACTCTCCTCCGCTCAGCAGGAGGCTCATCACGCGGGTTAGACGGGTTAGAGGCAGCAAAAACAAAAGCGAGGCTGCTTCTAAAAGAGATTTCCAAAAGACAAGAAAGGCAGATATTACATATTAAATCACTGGTGGGATGAAAAGGATGTTTTTGAAAAAATAAAATCTCTCTCCTGTGGGAAGCTGGCACAGCAACTGTTGCTCAGTGGAGGACGTGAAAGAAAAAAACAAACTCCTCTGCCACCATCTAAAATAACATTATCGGTAGCGAATTCAGATCCGCACGCTCTTACAGCACCAGATCCAGCGTGAACCCAGGCTCAATGGTTTGTGTGTGTTCCTATATGTGACGCTGCTGGGTTACATAATCACCCCGCTATCACGGGAGATCACCGTGCATTCAGCTGCTCGCCATGTGGGCTACGGGATCTGTCGTAGCACTGACGTGATGCATGTGACACCGGGATGACAATGAAACACACAAACGCGGAGCAGACAGGGGACATCTGGTGCAGTCACTGTGTAACGGCTGTGATGCAATGTTGGCCCTGCTGTGCCAAAACGCACAGATCGTGTCACACATGGCGAAAAATGTGCACAACGTCAGGAAGACGCACTCGGTGACATGGACAGTGAGGTGGCGCTGAAGCCATTAGCTCATTCATTCATTATGTGAATAAATAAATAGAACTCTTTTAATTGGTGATTTCCCCTTTGAGGTACTTTTCAAACAACAATCCGGAAAAAAAGTCTTTTTCAATTTGAAAAGATCTGTTGCCTCTTTGATAAAACACAGTCTTGGATGATCAGGAAATCCCATCGGAAACTGCCTTTATTTTCTGGCATCAAAACAATGAATCGATCAGTGTAGAAAATCATTGGCACATTTGTCTGTACTGAAACCGGCTGATGCTTACAGTCCTTCATGGACCCAGCGGCTGCAGGGACACGTGTAGAACAGGACACCCGGAGGGGACATCTGTCTGACTGGCCGAGCTGAGTGTGAATGTGCACAGTATGCCTGAGCCTCACTGCCTGTTTGTATGTACACACATTTGGTCCTTTGTCTGCCTGACAGTGTGCTGTTTAATTACGTGTGTGTGTGTGTGTGTGTGTGTGTGAGGAGCATGAAAAGTGCGTGAGGGAAGAAGCGATGGAGGCTGGTCATCAGGATGTGGAGTCTATTGTCTGTCCAACAATGAAGAGATTGAGTCGACAGGAGTCCTGTAGTTCTCAATGGAGGTATTAACATCTGGGGCCAGGGGGCTGCAGTGTGTGTGTGTGTGTGTGTGTGTGTGTGTGTGTGTGTGTGTGTGTGTGTGTGTGTGTGTCTTTGCAACCTTCCTGGATAAAACTGGATTTTTAAGGCTGTTTTTGTATGTATTCTCCCGCTGACTCGTAACATTGCAGCTGTCAGAAGGACTCATCCAAAACAACCAAATTAGTTTTAAAAAAAAAATCTTAAAAATGAAAAATACATCTCCTTGGAACCGACTTCAGACTTGTAGAGTCGACATTCAAGGACTGTGAACCTGATTTCACAAATTACAAAGGTGTGTCAAGAGAACTTTGCTGGGATTATTCTCCACTGCATCCCCGCTACGCAGTAAATGTCAACTTGTAGCTCACAGCTAATGCTGAATTTTACCAGAATATTACTTTCATTAATCTCAGCAAAGGACACGGTGACACACGCACACACACACAGACACACACACACACGCAGAAACACACACTGAACTACCCTCCTACAAATGTTCCAACAAGAAATCCTATGACAAACTAAAATGAATACATTACAATCCCCACAAAGTGACTATTCAAGTACAACAGTGCCCATAGAAATCACATGGCAGTAACATGACTCAGCTCTCATAACCCACATCCTCCTCTACTGTCTTCAGCTTGGAGGACCATGCCTCTACCCCCGTGCTGTCTGTTAGTTAACTGGCACTGGCACCATCCAGCTTGTAAAAAAGAAAAAAAAAAACAGGAAAGGAAAAACAGGCAGAGACCCCCCCACCTCCCACCCCCCATCATCACACTCAACATCAGTCCCCCCCTCCTCCTCATCATCCTAAAACGACCATGTCTTAATACAAACCCACACTGACTGTCTCCAGTGTGGACAAATACAAAGAAAGAAAGAAAGAAAGAAAGAAAGAAAGAAAGAAAGAAAGAAAGAAAGAAAGAAAGAAAGAAAGAAAGAAAGAAAGAAAGAAAGAAAGAAAGAGTAATAGCATATGACTGTCACAGTGTGAGTGTCATTTGTGCGTGTCATCTGAGAGAAGGGGAAACAGAGGCAGGCAGCTTGTTGTGGTGTTTGTGTGTCTGCAGGAGACACGGACCAGTGTTTATATACCAAGATGAACTGTGCCAGTCTCCACACAGGTTTCTGTATAATGCTGTGAAACTTCAGACACACAACATAAGCTCAGTGCGTGTGTGTGTGTGTCTGTGAAGAAAGATTTGTCATGTTGCCAACACACCTCTGTGAACCATAAACTCTGCTCAGGCAAACAACACGAACACTAACTCTAACGTCAGCTCATGGACAACTATAAAACACTGTCACTACACAAACACAACACAACACAAACAAATCTTCAAATATACAGTGATCTGAAGTCAGCAGTGGTTGTGGGCTGTTATCAGCATCTATCATATAGAGACTGTAGAGGAACAGTGAGCTGTGAGAGTGAGGAGCAGCAGCTTCATGTACACACACACACACACACACACATAGAGAGAGAGACACATAGAGAGAGAGAGACACACACACACACACACAGACAGACAGTCGCTGATCTCCGACCAGCAGCCCCTGACCGCACTGCGCTCTGTTTACACACACACAGATAAAGTTGCACCAGCTTCAGCCTCAGCAGAAGAAGATGTACAGCGAACAAACGGTGATGCTCTCACACGGAGCAGACACACAACACATCATCTCACATCATCTCATCTCACATCATCTCACCTCATCTCATCTCCGGCACAACAATAAGCTCTCTCTACCTCTCTCTACCTCTCCCTCTCTCTCGCTCCCCGTGGCAACAGTTGGAGATGGGGATGTTTTCCACCTCTGCTTCCTCCTTAAAGCCACTTTCACCCCCAAACCACCCGCAACGCAACACAACGGAACACAACCCAACACTGCAGGCAGCATCACAACCAGCGACTAATGCAAACTTACCTTATTCTGCTGGAGAGCTGATGGAGAGATAGATGAGACGTGTGGTGGTGGTGATGGTCGCTGCGCTCTCCGTCTCTCTGACGACACATCCACTATCCACTATCCTCTCTCTCTCTCTCTCTCTCTCTTTCTCTCTCTGTTCCCCGTTATCTCGGATCCGCTCTCTCTCTCTCTCTCTCTCTCTCTCTCCCTCTCTCTCTCTCTGTGTCTTGTCTGTTGTTGGTTGGTATCAGTTATTCCACACGCTGCTCTGCCTCTGACCCGCGCGCCTCGCCTCTCTCACTCCTCTGCTTTGTCCACTCGGTTGTTTGCGGGGTTTCAGCTGGACGGTGAATCGAGCCGCGCGGTCCTGTCACGCAGTTTCCACACGGAGGAACTGGCTGTGCGCGCGACTCCCTCCCCGCCCGGGCCCTGTAACGCGAAACCGGAGGAGGAGGAGGAGCAGGAGCAGGGGGAGGGGGAAAAGAGGGGGAAAGGAAAAGAAAGAGAAGAAAGCAGTGGATTTAATTCACTGGACGTGGGACGAGCACGCAGAAGTTTGAGCGGTCCGAACCAAACAGGCGCACTGGAGCGGCAGTGTGCGGCAGTGGCGCAGTGTCTGTGTGCCAGTGTCGGCTGAAGACGTCGCGAGCCTCTCTCTGTGTGTGTGCGCGTGCGTGTAAGTGTGTGTGTAAGTGTGTACGTGTGTGGCGCAGCAGCGTGTGTGGACCCTCAGCCCACTTCTGCAGTACGCGTCGCAGCAGGGGGCTGAGAGGATTTCAAAAAAAGACACACACACACACACACACACACACACACACACACACACACACACACACACNGGAGGAGGAGGAGGAGCAGGAGCAGGGGGAGGGGGAAAAGAGGGGGAAAGGAAAAGAAAGAGAAGAAAGCAGTGGATTTAATTCACTGGACGTGGGACGAGCACGCAGAAGTTTCAGCGGTCCGAACCAAACAGGCGCACTGGAGCGGCAGTGTGCGACAGTGGCGCAGTGTCTGTGTGCCAGTGTCGGCTGAAGACGTCGCGAGCCTCTCTCTGTGTGTGTGCGCGTGCGTGTAAGTGTGTGTGTAAGTGTGTACGTGTGTGGCGCAGCAGCGTGTGTGGACCCTCAGCCCACTTCTGCAGTACGCGTCGCAGCAGGGGGCTGAGAGGATTTCAAAAAAAGACACACACACACACACACACACGCGCGCACACACACACACACACACACACACACAGGTCTCCGCCCATTAGCCTCTGCGAACAGGGGCCCCGGCGCGGCGCAGGGGCCCCGCAGCCATTATACAGACTGATTGAGACCTTTTCATTCTGTGGAAAGCCAAGGTCTGTTTTTCAACAAAGTGGCCCCCAACCGGGGCCTGACCCCGACACACTGAGGTCACGATTAACGGGCTCCCACAGTCACACTGTGGAGCAGGGTGGCCCGAAAAAAAAAGAAAAAAAAAAATACTCTGTCACAGTGGAGTCGACTTCACCTCCACTTCCTGCCTCACAGGAGCCCCACCATCTCCCAACCAGCCCCAACCAGCTGGGACTGGTGTTCTCTCTCTGTGACAATATTCCACTACAGACCAGTACAGACCAATCCAGCATGAATACAACTGTGATCAGCCTCACTGTTACTGCAACACAAACACAACAAAGTCAGGACAGAAACGACCTTTGTCCGATGGAGCCTTCAACATGTGGAACTCTTCTTCTGCTGTGTTGCGTTTGCTCTGTGTTCCAGTGGCCGGTTCGCAGCCGGAAACATCCCCCCCGCATGACAACACCCCGACACGGGCTCTTCCTGTTTCTGTTTGTTCTCTGATTGTTCTAATAACATGTCTTCCTCTGGATGCCCAACTTCAAACACATACAAATGACCCATCTGGACCAAATGAAGAAGCTGTGATCGCTTAAATACAGGACACACACACTGGGAAACAACACTGCTCAATTGTTTTTTGGTTTTTTTAATGATTATGAATTTAGGGGGGCTAAATAAGAAATATAATCCTGAACTTCGGACTATAATCCAAAGATTAAGTGCACAGATTAAAAGGCAAATATTACAATGATAATCTCTATGCACTGGCATGGAGAAGATTACAAATCATTTTTGTCTCCGTGTAAGTGAGAATGCAGGGAACAGCAGGGATACGTTCAGCACTTAAAGCACTGTGTTTACATGCTGCAAGGCGCCGTGGAGACAGTTGCCAAAGTCCTCGCGCAGACAGATTACCGAGTAAACAAGGCAGAATTATAATGCTCCTAATCTGAAACTCATCAGACGGCGTGGCACAGATTTAATGGGTTTGAGAGTTAATGAGTGTGGATTTGGGAAACTAATTTGGAGCTCTCATTCTGCAGTGTGTCAAAAACAGCTCCGTGATGAGAAGGAGACGTAGCATGGCCTCAGGCCACATCAAGAGACGCTGCTGCAGAAATATGCTCCAAAGTTATGCTCAGTTCAGTAAATTTGGCCTTCTAGGAATTTAAGGAAAAAAAAACGGAGAGCATAGGAAATCACTCTTAGGCCTCAGTCAATACTGCTTCTAAATAAAATGCTGAAAATTAATTAGCAGGGGACTGAGGTCGGATAAAATAGACTTCAGATATGTTATGTGCAAGTTTCCACGCCTGACCCCTGTTCCAGCTGTACTTTGCTGCCTATTCACCAGATAGCATGGAATAAAAATGATTTCTGGGATCGCAAACAACATTATATGATGTTTTTACTTTGCTCAGTTTCATATACGCTGAGCCAGTTCCATGTCCCCGGGGCCTCTAAGAGCCATTCAGAAGGCCATGGTGCTGATCTGACAATACTGCCGCCTCTGTGCTGCGCTTCAGCTCTTTCAGTCCTTCCAAGAAGCAACTGCAGCTTCTTTTTCATGATCATATATCACCATCGCAATCATTTTGTTGGCTTCACTCTTTCAGTCACGTGGTCTGAGATGTCTGCGTCTCTCACTCCCTGCTCCTTTTCAGCATTTAAAAATGCATGACTTTTTTTTTTTTTTTTTACTTTCACTCCAAACTGCGACGGAGCTTCATTTACATCTTTCCTCTGATGGAAGCTTTTAGATTTTCATTTTATATTGAGATTTTTTTTTTGTTCCAACACCTGCAGTGGGCGTGAGGGAGCGCTCAATTTGTCAGCGTTTCTGTTTATTAGTCCGTGTACAGCCATCAACAGACTGAAAGAGAAAACTTGCTGCCACGCAGCAGTATCATAGCTCCGAGCATAAGGCCTTGAGATTGTGAAAGCATGAATTACAGGCTACTGGCTGACACAGCGCCGCGGAAAGTAGCAGCTCGGCGCGCTCGCAATACTCTGGTATTCACAGCATCGGATAAACAGTAACAAGGATACGCGAGTAATTACAGCATTGCACCAGCGTGCGTTTTTTTGCATTTTCCTATAGAGGAGCTTCAATAGATCGTCTAAACATTTTAGCGTCTTCGAAATAAATCACAAGTTTCTTTAGAACGTGAACATCACATTACATCAGCTGCATCCGGTTGTTACCGAAGCAACGGACAGTACAGGGGACCAGTCGCATTCTGGTCCCTCTCATCTCCAGGCTCCAGCCACAACACAGGACTGGAGCTCCTCTCCCCGATGGCTCAGTGTCAGACTGAAACATGTGCTGGACAAGTTGTCAGCCGCACTCCCAAAACTTCCGCACGACTGTTTTGCTAAATCTGACCCACACACATCGCACATGTTGGCGACAGGATAACAACTGCATCTGAAGCTGCTGAGAAAGCTATTTGCAGACACCAAACACACGGCACACACTTCCAATCTCACTGGGGTACTTTTTGTATTTAACTCCAATTACAATTTCATTGCCTCCTCAATTTATATGTGATTTTATTTGTCTAATTACATTTTATAGTTTCTAATTCAGTCACTGGACTATTTAATATGTTTTAATCCAGCTCTTGCTGCTTCACGTCTGCGCAGTAGAAGTTCACACTGGCTTTGCACGCAACCGTTTATCTGCCGCTGGGACACACAAGCTTTCCTGTCTCCAGCAACAATTTAATTTGGTAGCAGGAGTGATTCAGAGTAAAGACGTAAAATAAATGCAGTGTGCAAGAAGGCAGCAGCCTGATGCAGAATGCAGATTAATCCAGCACGGTCTGTGAGGACAGCTTTGGAAATCCAGCTCTTTCTACACTGAACACAGGAGGGATTAACTCCAGTCATTCACAATTCAGGTCAATCTTCCCCGGCAACAACAGAGGAAGAGATTTCCCTGTATTGATAGGAACGAAATCCAAAAGCGCATCAACTTCAATGCAACAAAATAAATAAAATACTTTTATAAATCCTCAACCGACTGACACATTGTCTTCCTCCATGTGCGGAGCCAGAAGTGCTGATGCCCCGGCTGCCTGAGCGACAAGCAGCAACCGTAACATCATTTAGCACATGTCTGGCAAATGCAGAAAGCAGGCCAGGTGGTGAGAAAGTGAGCAACCGTCTTATTACACGGCAGAGCACAGGTCATCTCCCATGAGCCTCTGCTCTCTTTGCATTGCTCCTCCCGGACTTTTCCATCACAGTGAAACTTGAAGTTTGGTTTGGCTGAGATTTGTATTCCTGGGGAATTGTTAGAACTGGGGAACTGATGTTCCGGGCCAGTAGCTCATTTACCTTGTGTTACCTTTCATTGTCAGCTGGAGTTTTCTAACTGCTAAGTGCATGGATTGATGTTGGGTGTGTTAATACGTGCACAGGTCTCCAGGCTCCTGTGGAGGATGCATTAAAGGTGCCTCTTATGTCTTTATTCAATCTCAATACCTACACTTCTTGAATCAATATGTTTCTTAATCAGTGCCTGATAAACATCCATACAATTAAGGAGGCTAATAATGACCTCTTAACAGAGTAAGAACATTAGGAGGTCATCTGGATCATAGACAGTCCGATATTAAAACTAGTGAATGGTTTTAACAACCAGCAGTGGTAGAACCAGCGTTGTCTTCTATCATCAGTCTATTTTTGCCTGCAACCTGCTTTTTTCAGCCACTGTCGAAACCTCATGTCTTCATTTGAAATGAATGGCCCTCAGTCGCCTGGTGGCTAATATCTGTTGAGATAAGTGTATTAAAGCATGTCGCGTGTGATGAGTCAGCAACCCCCCACCCCCACCCCCCATGACGAAAGGAGGAAATTACAGCTCAACCGAACATTATTTCATTTAACTTCGAAATTCATTAATTAAGAAGCCAGATTCCAATCAGAGCGCTTTCAGGGAGGGGAAATAAGAATCGAATAAGCGTTGCTCTTTATCACCGCTCCATAAACATGCTTCATCTTTTAGATCTGACCTGCAGATGCGACCGTGGCGTTTGATTAGAAAGGAAAGACGAGGGTCTGCTTGCATCGAAGCCAGGTGGTCCGGTTAAGAGAGCGTTTTTCTTCCAACACCAGGAAGGACTTTAATTTTCTTAAAAGTCAGCGAGTGATAGATCAGCGAGATGACAGAGATAAACCACTGGTTCAGCCGGGGTTTCTTTCATTTAATTTCACAAAGACTGCACGCCTATAAATCAGTGTTGGATCTCGACTTAATTTGGATATGTACATAGTTTGCCTGGCTGCTGCACTGTCTGCCTTGATTGGATAACTGTATGCTAATTCACTGTCTTATGTAAAGAGGAATAGTTTCAGGGGATTATTAAATTCATATGAAAACTGCGTGAGTGGGATTTCTTCAGCCCACCAGTGAGCGCGTGTCTCCTGTCAGTACAGGGGGAAAAACTGCTGTGGGAGGCAGGGTTGGGGCCCCTGGGAGCCCTGGACTCGACTCTTCTGCTACATCACTGGCCCCCAGCTGCCAAAGTATAATAAACAGCAAGCGAGTGCCCTCCATGCCCTCATGTCCATCACTGTCTGCGCTGCATCAGCTATGCATATGCAAACACACTGGCAAACGCAGGAGAAATTACACATGGGCAGCTTAACTCCTACACTGTTCTGTTCTCCAGCACAATGATACATGGGAATATGTTCTTGTTCTGCCTGCAGTTTGATACTCTCATTTGGGATGCCAAAAGTTCAGCCAGTATCTGAATAAAAACAATCCGCAGTTCAACAAAATGAAGCCATTTTTTAAAAGGCCACTTTCTGCCTCAGGCTTGTTGGTAGTTGGCTATGAATGCACATTATTCCCATCCACTTGTTTGCTCGAAGAAAGCGTCCTGAATGTTGAATTTAGCCAGCCTGGCCGATCCCGGCACACAGACTGCGTTTCTGTGACTGTGCATCTTTCACCAGCGGCTGGATTTCACACTGAATGCTTGATCAGTTTTAACGAGACTAAAGCCGGGTCCCAAATCCATAACAGAATCTAGAAGGGATTTCAGTATATAGTGTGCTCACACTGGAAACGTGTCAGAACTACGTAGACATATATTGTTATATATGGTATTGTATATATACATTGGTATAATTGTATATACAGTGAGTGAATGTAAAACAGAGTTGTAAACAGAAAATACAAAAACTATTTGAATATAAAATTAAAATGATTTTTACTGTATTAAGTTATAACACTGTAACACTGATGTTACAAAGTGATGTACATCTGTGCACATAAAGTATATGTATATATTGTCTATGTATATGTGTGTGTGTGTGTGTATGTATATATTCGTGTGTCTGTGTGTGTGTGTATATATATATAAAATGCCTGTATGAAATGTTATGTATGTATGTGTATGTGTAGTATGTGGATGTTTATTAGACAATAACTTACAGAAAGTTAAATGTAGTATGGAAGTGGGGCACGGAGTGTAGATCCCTGCTAAAGGTTTTAACCTCACCGCTATGTGCATGACCTTGGACAGAGTTTCTGTTCCTCGAGCAAATCCACATAGACACAGCAAGAACAAACTGGGATCTGAACAAAGAACATCCTGTTGTGAGGCACCAATGCAAACCGCCATCCTGCCACAGAACCGGAAATGTCTATATATAACAAGAATCCATACGGGTTAGATGTTTTACCAGATGAAATGCAAGGGGGTGGTGGGTGGGCTAACATTGCAAAGCAACACATCTAACATTTGGATGGAATAACTAGATGTATTGCAAGTCAATTGAATTTTGGGGCATCAATACTTATTAAATGACACAGAGCAATCCATCAAGTTCTACAGCATTTCATTTGGGTACAATGTGATGACACACCAACATCACCATCTTTAGAGCAATGCTGATAGCAAGTCTGAACAAAACCTAAACATAACATTCAACTCATGGATTATATGAGACGAGCAATGTATATTCTTGATCACTCAGGACAATGGCTCGACGGCGGCATTCATCACTTGCAACAGGGAGACGGGATTACAATTCTGCCACATTGCTCTAATCGAGTTTGTTTTGGTGTGTGTACCCTCCCGTGCCATCTAATGCAATCATCCTTCAGTCAGTGTTCAATGGTGAAAATCTAATCACAGTGGTTTGATGTTTCAGGAATGCCATCTGCTTTAATCCAATTCTTGACAAATACCCCTGTCTCGGCGCTCCCTCTGTCTCTATAACAACTACCCACCTCAGCAGGCTAATTTTACAAGTTCATCTTGTTAAGTATGACGCAGATTTGAAGGGTTGACAGTTTCTGAATTCTGGAGACAGCCGTTAAAGCCTCCCACACCTTGGCCATCCCACCGAGGGCATTTTCACCCCGCTGCAACCAGATGGCCCCTCAGACATCTGCACAATGACGGAGAGACACTGAGCCTCTCTCTGTCTGCCAGAGTCCTACACCACGCCATTTCTTACATTCTCTGGAGCCTGGGCGTTAGGATGCCTGGGAGAGACATCTAAAGGGCAACTCACTCAGCCGTGAAAAACACTGAAAATACTTACACATGCCATAAATGCCCATAAGCTAAGCAATCTTTCATGCTTTATAATATTGTCCCCGGCAACACAGTAACACTGAAGGCTTCTGATAGGGGAAACAATAGACAAATGACTGACTGTGGCCTTTTCTAATCCATCAATTTCCTCTCGAGCCTTTTGTCCTTCAAGTCAACTGCCACATGTGGGCCTGGCTGTGCTCAGCTGTGATCGTATCGCCCTGAAAATGCCCCGCGCAGTGTTTGAACTCGCTCAGACACGTTCCTCTGGTGACCTTTTGCCAACTTGGGAACGCTGAGATGTCTTAAAGTTCAGCTCGGCAAGAAAAAGAGGCCTTGTCAAGTCCCTGGAAATCTCTATCGAACTCCCTCGCTCAAGACAAAAAAAAGAGATATTCCCAGGCAGATGTGGCATTTAAATGGGGCCCCGTAGCATCGTTTAGTGATATTTAGCATTTCCTGGCACTCCGTATAGCCACTGCAGTGTCTCCGACCTGCTGGGTAAGTGAGTGGACTGGTACTGTTAGCAGACAGACGGTGGGCACTGGCTAGAAACTTAAGACCCATTGTTAGAGCAGCAGTTAAAATACCAGCATGCTGTTAATACCCCCACATGCTGATTCACACATACGGCCTCCTTACATGCACACGGTAATCCACACACACACACACACACACACACACGTCAATACTCCTACCTTTGTGCTGTATCTCCCAGAACTCCTCTGTCTGCGAGTAAGAGCATGTGGGGCAGTCACAGTGTATTAAAGTGCACTTCTTTCTTGTAAGAGAGGTGAATTGTGTTGTATAACCACTTAACCCTCACCCCCCCCTCTGCCAACCTCCCCCGGCCATCCCAATAAAATCTGGATTATTTTTACAGCTCGGTGTATGGCGGCTTACCTTACAATCAAACCCCTTCCAGCTCCTGGGTGAGTGAGCGAGAGCCGGGGAGGGGGAGGAACGAAAGGCCAGGGCAACACGGCTCTGTGTCTCCAAAGGGGTAGCGTATCCAAAACCATCAATGAAAGGCCTTTTCTGCTGGGAGGAAAAATAAACACTCTGACTGACTCTTTTTCCTTTTGCTTTCGCTTCAGTCTGGTGCTAAAGCCGGCACAACTGGAGCTACAGTTTCCAACCAGTCCTGGTGGCTTTCCTGCCCGAACCGCTTTCATCGCCTGTATCTCGTTGAAAGGTCAAGTGTCGATGCGTCTGTGCAGTATAACAGCTCTTCACTTTCTGCTACGACTGTGCTGCTGACCCACTGATGTTTCATTGTCTGCCGTGTATTACAGTTACAATTGAACCATTTATTTTCTTTTATTTTCCAGATACCTGCTCTCGCTCGCTACCAGACTGACAAGTTTATCTGCTCTGCATGAAAACATCTCCAAGTACACAGCTCAACAAAAAGCACTGTTTTCCCAAAACAGCGCCGTCTGTGCACCACATCTTTATTATACACTGATAGTTTTGAGAGACACAACAAACGCGGCTCAACAAATGCAGCTCACAGTGTTGACCATGCTCAAACAGCAATAATATAAGTTTATATACTTTATATCGTGGTGCACATAGCCATTCACCTTTATGTATAGTGGCAGGTGTAGTGTTTACCACCTCTTGATTCAAACATAGATGCATTATTACAGTTTTTTTTCTCCTCTAATCACTAATCCTTAGTCATGGTTTAAGGCAAAATCCAAAACGGTGACTCAGACGCATCATGGTTATTTACGTTTAACAATCGCGTTGACATTAAGATGGTGTTGTAGTTTACTTGTATAGAGACAGCTTCTCCTAGCCCTGATAACTTTTGTACAAACTTTAATTTTGTTGAGTGAACATTGTTTGCCAACGCTGTTTGTTTTGCCTGGTCACTGACAGCAGAACCTCTTGAGTTATTAGAGGTTGAGAGTGCCAGAGAGGAATATGATTAATATGCCAGGTTACGTGGCTCACAATTATTTGGCCCGCGTTCAAAACGCTAAAAAGAAAAACTTGCTTATTACTTCACCAAATGACCTCGCGATTAAAGCTGTAAAATTTAGTTGCATCCTCTTTTCCTATAAAACCGCGGCTGATCTTTATTTCTCTTTCGCTCCGCGTTCTCGATAAAATCAAGAGTTCGAAAATGTCCTCAGGCAAAGACGGCTTTTCTGACATTTCTCATCCGAGCTCATCGTGATGTGCGAGGGATGATGACTAATTCTATGAAAATTAATCAGGGTGACGGGGCGGGTGGGTGGTTGGGTGGGCAGTAGCGCTGGGTTTGATATTTCCTGTATTATTCAACTTAAATCTTATATTTAGAAGGGGAGATAACTTATATCTGTGATTGAAAACTCAAACGTGGCATCGCTTAAACTGAAATGGTGATTTGTTTCACCCCATTGTCGGACGGCTCAGTGAAAAGTGCTGGGACGGAGCTGGGGTGGGGTGGAGTGAAGGCTGTGAGAGCTGCTGCATCAGCATGTGCGCAGTAATGTGATAGCAAAGCCTGGCCGCACAAAGAAAACACAACCAGCTCTCGAACAACCCTCCCAGTAATTCCCAGAGAGGGGTGGGCAGCGGGTAGACAGGGGGCTGGGAGGCACCACGCTACTTATGCTGCCCTCAGATTTGGGTGGAAATGATTGTAATTCTCAGCATATGAAGAACATTACATGTGGCAGCCAAAAGTGCCGAGATGTGATCTTTAGAGAGAAATAGGGCAGCAAAGCAGTGCCAGTATCTCCTGGCAAACAGAAGTGGACATTTTTTTTCCATTTTTAAAACCTCTTTTTGTGCCATGTGTTGCTACTTTTGGAAAATTATTTACATATTTCACATGTAATTAACTTTACTTTGTGTAGACCGGATCATTTCGACTAACGAGCACCTAATGCAAACGGTTTTTAGTTTTTAAAATCTTGTTTTGGCTATAGTATCTGTTTTTTCATGGTTTTCATGGCTAAACCTGACAATGGACTGGGAGTTAGGCCTGAAAGAGAGGGTTTATGTGAAGCACATGGCGGGAGCTTTACCCTCCCTGAAGCCAGTCATGATCCACGCTCAACAGAGGGCTGGGAATCATTTTGAAAGTAGGAACTGATTAGTCGGTGGCTGAGGTTTATGTTGCCTCTGGTTTTGCTTGTTAGATCCCACACTATAGGATATTATGTAGAATGTGCGTTACTTGCTGTGGTTTTGTTGTTTGTCGTTTTTTTTTTCTTTTAGCTTGTTGAGTAAATAAAATGTTATGATTTGAATTAGATATTAAAGGTTTGTGGATATCGGGATGTTCTTCTACAGAGTTTGTGTGTTTGCTTTGGCTCGACATCATTTGGCCCTCGAGGGAAATAATCAGTGGGGCTCTCAGGGTGATAAATACGTTTTTCTCATGAGCGCGAGTGCAAGTTATTGTTTCAGCGGTTTATATTTATATAGAAGACAACTCTTGAGCATTTTAGCATTTCAACGTTAACAGGGAGCTGAGCGTACTGCTGAGCCTCCCAGAGCAGCGAGCCGGATCAATCAGCCTGGGAGAACCAGCAGCCGAGTCCAGGATTCTGAGAGGAGAACATCTGGTAATGTATTGGTGGGGCTATGGCAGGGTTACAGGGTCACTGTAATCTTTGGCTGAGCTATAGCACCATCTAATTTCTCCCCACATGGCCAACGGGTGATATGTGACAGAGGTCGGCAGTCACAGCTTGTTCCTGCTCAGTGAATGAAAATAATTGAGATGAGTTCTGCGAGACAGTGTGTTTGCTTAAAGCTGTTTTATTGTGGAGCCTATATAATTACAAACCACAAACAGACTGTAGCTGTCGTAATTAAATGAATTGCTTTCTAGTGTCAGTTGTTGCCATGGTTTCTGTGCTTCCCGCCTCTGTACGTCTCACCACATTAACTCTATCCTGCCTTCCTGATCCCACTGCACAGGTTTGCTAGGCAATCGGCCTCATGTTTCCGAAGCGTATTCTTCACGGCTTTGTGTTGGTGAAGTTCCACTTTCAATATTTCTGCTGAAATACTTGGTGGTATTGACTAGCGACTCCAGCTGGAGGGGGCGGGGGGGCGGGGGGGGCGGGGAGGGGTCGGGACAGATGTTGTTTAAGCTGGCAGGGAGAGCGAAATGGAGGAGGGGAGGAGAAACTTCCCCTCAAGGCCCCGCTGTTTTCATCGAAACACTTCCTGGTTCTGAACTAAATCCCCCATTCGTCATTCCCCAGGGTGGTATCCACTGACTGGTCCTGCTTTCTCCACATGACCCACTCACATTGTGCTGCTGTTTTTAAAAGCTGCCTGACACACACACACACACACACACACACACACACGCACACACACACACACACACACACACACACGCAGATCAGGTGGTGATCAGAACACAGAATGCGGCGCCACTTTTGAAATGCATAGGAACCACACACACACACACACACACACACACACACACACACACACACACGCGCGCGCACGCACACACACACACACACACACACACACACACAGGCTGCTTTGTGAACAGGTCACTCAGGAACTCTGTTCAGGAACACTGTTCTAAATGCTATGATAAACACACACACTTGTGTTTGTATTTGGCCTGATCCAGTTGGGTAGAGACAGGAGGAGAGTAGGACCCTTTTGAAACTTGAAGCTCTTCTCCATCAGCAGTCCCCTGATCCCCTCCACCAAGCCACCAGGCCACCAGGCCATCAGCCGAGCAGCCGAGCACCAGAGCAGCCGAGCAGCAGCAGGAGAACATGGGACTCAGTTTTCCCAGCACAGAGCCCTTTGGATACGTTTTGAACCCTGTCTCCCAACGGACGCAGCAGCATAGAGACCCTGTTGTACTGAGGAGCATGTGAACGCACTGCTGACTTGTGCGTGGTGAGCAATGTGACTTGTTACTGTAACAAGTTTGTTCCACTCTGACATAGTCTGGTTTGTGTGTGCGGGGGGTTGCGTGCGTACAGACAAATAAATAAATCACTTACAGCACAGCGAGTGCGTGTGCATGTGTGTCAGTAACTATGTCATCATGCAGGATGCACAACAAACAAACAAAAACAGACTGATCCTCTGCCTTCCCATCCAGCGCAAACACAAAAACACTTTGTTTCTTTGTAGCTCCAGGCCTTAATGAAAAGACCTCACTCCTGAAACCTGTCAACACAATACAATCACATGTCACACCCACCCCCACTGATACAGGGAAAACACAGTAAACGACCAACACATAATGGCTATGACAAGACAGTGAAACACAAATGTTACAACAGGTCAACAGTCTCATGGGCCACGACCATGGCTGTAAAAGTTACACTTTTATGGATTCAGCTTGTGTGTCTCTGTCCTTCATGGCTGTTTATGTTTACACACCATCTGCATGTGTCTGCATGTCGACAACAGCCCAGCTCTGCCTACTTCCTCAATATGGTTTGCATACGATGGGCAGTTGTTCTATGTGGAGGTTCCTCGGGGCCCCTCAGGGGCCCTGCACAGATCTGCTTAATGCACAACAGCTACTGGAACACTACTCATCTGCTGTGGAGTGAGCTGGCATAAGCAGGAACCCCTGGGAGCCGGTAATATGCTAAATGAACCACGTCCAGTCCTGCTCAACCTTCTCCAACCCAGGCAATTTGAGATATGAGAGTGTGATGCGTGTGCTTAAGCCTGTACACTGTGACAAGGATTCTCCCTGCGTGTGTGTGTGTGTGTGTGCGTGGGTATTATGAGCACTGATGAAAGACACTGAGCCCAGAGAGAGAAAAAGATGAGAAAAAAGGAGAAAGCGGCGGAAGGTAAAAAAAAAAGATGCAAATTACCAAGACAAGATTGGATGAAATTATCTGGAATTGGTCCTTTGGTGTGGTGAGTGAGGCAGAACTGGCTCTGTGCGAACACTTCACAAGCAGTGGCTGGATCTGTAATGCCGCAAATATCATATATATATATATATATATACACACACACTGTATATGTACACTGAGATAACGACAAACTTGTTTCAAGCAAAACGGGATCAGAGAGCAAGTGATGGTTGCCGGGGAGAGAGTGTCAGACGGAGACTTATCAGCTTGTCCTCCACCTGTTCTGGTAGAGTGGAGGGAGCAGAGTGAGGAGTGGAGGAGAGGAGGGACGGGGCAAAGCAGGGGACAGATATAAGGAGTGGGGGACAGTGATGTAATGTGAATGAGAGAGGGAGGGAGACAAGGGGGAGATGGGGAAGGATGAAAAACAGAGAAGGCCTGAGAAGTGGATGTCTCAGTCTACTTCCAACCTCTACCACACTCCACCCCATCTAACACACACACACACACACACACACACACGTGGGCATGCAATTATATTACGGCGCTTTAACCTCTGTCTCGCTACTGTAAAACGCACTGTGGCAGGATCATAATGGAGTGGACCAGCAACATGCTTCCCAGCCCATTCCGTCTCGCTCAACAAGTGACTGCTTAAAAATAATTACATCTCATTTTATTCATTGTCAGTGAATTACCTGCTTGAGTGGCTGCATACAATGGCAGCACCCCGAGATGTGGATACATAGGCGGGTCTGAAGCTGTGGGCATCTGTGTGTGTGTGTGTGTGTGTGTGTGTGTGTGTATGAGCAGGTAATGTCACCAATATTTCGTGTGAATGGCCGCACACTAAAATTGTCTTGTTTGACTCGTTCCGCTTCCTAACATGAGTGTGTGTTTATGTCAGCGTGTCAGAAGGCTGCATCACAAAGACCGTTCAGTGTTACTGGACTTGTTTGTTTGGTTTGTTTTTAAAACTAAAACTTATTCATAGGCTGAGAAGATCATAAACAGTCACATGTCCCTATGCTAAATATAACGGCTACAGCCAAGAGACAGTTAGCTCACAGTTTCATACAGATCCCCAGCTGTGTCCCACTTCACTGAAACAGTACACAGCTTGAGACAGGAGAGATGGAGCCAGACTTAACTGTTTCTTCATGTAAATATTAAAAAATACATATAATCACAATCAAATTAATTCCCCTCTAGACCCACATTTGCTGTGAGCACTGTTGTGAAAAGAGTAAACAACATGCTTTTGTGATGTTGACAGCTTTAAAAAATAATAAAAAAGCTCTTCTGGTAGAGTAGGAAAAGACTGAAAACATGCAAATGAGTTGCTAATTGGCCAATCTTATCAGATTGCCTTCTAAATCATAATGATCAAAATACACAACATCATTTCCTGGATATTTCAAAGCCAAACTGATAATAATGAGTCCTTATTGTCTATCCTTCCATGTGAGTTCACAACATGGGTTCCCTTACAAGTGAGAGTGGGCGTACATTATTAATTAGCCTTTGTGTGCGTGTGTGTGTGTGTGTGTGTGTGTGTGTGTGTGGGGGGGTGTATACACTGTAATCATGTCATAAGCTACCCTCAGGAGACAAAAGGCCTGATAATTAGGGACAGTTGTACAATGGAAAAATGTTACATTTTGGATCAGTGGCTAAGGTTTGTGTTTGTGCGCAGGATTACACAAAGTCTACAGGAAATGAATGCAAGTCTGCTTAATGTGCCCCAAAACGACCAGTGTGTGTGTGTGTGTGTGTGTGTGTGTGTGTGTGTGTGTGTGTGTGTGTGTGTGTGTGTGTGTGTGTGGTGTTGGGGGGCTGTTTGTCAGCACTATTAGAGAGCAGAAGACTGGAGAGGGGGAGAAGATGTAGCTGTAAATATTTAATGTCGTCCGAGCACTATGTTGCCCTGCATTAGGCTCCAGGCAGAGAGGAACACCTGACTCCTATGACTGGGCAGCGTCAGAGAGCATTTGGCCAGCAGACACAGCCAGAAACAGAAAAGTACAAGGGAGAATAAATCTGGAAAACTGCTCTCTCTCTCTCTCTCTCTCGCTCTCTCTGTGGATTTATTTTGTTTGCGGGGCAGAGACATAATGGTTCAATAAAGTGCACAATAAAACCAGAGGAAGAGATGTGAACAGTAAGTTGACTGAAGCTGTGGCAAAAAAGATATCTGCCTCTTATCTTATATAACTGAAACTTCCACACTGATGCTGATGTCTGACTGGAAGGATGGGTTTTCTGATACGGCTGAGCAATGACTGATGACTCGCCGATATCAGATATTAAATATTAGATATTAGATATTAGATATTAGATATTAGATATTAGACGCTCACATTTTATTGCTCTGAATGTTTGAACTTGTGTTTGTTGTTTCTGGCCTATAATAAACTACCAGGCCATAATTAAGTAGCTTCTTTAAATTTCACTCAGGACAGTTTCTTTACCACAGTGTTTTGCAGTTTATTGTGTTTTCTTATTTGCTGTGAGGCACTTGCCTTGTTATGTTTTGCGATTTGCGTTGTGCATTTTTGTTGTTTTATTATTTACCGTTGTGTTTCATTTTGTCTTTTAGAAATTGTCTTTTGACTGCCATTGTTTTTGGTGATTCAGCTTTGCGGGGTTTTTTTTTTTTTGACCTGTTGTTGTGTTTTGTGAGTTTGTTGTGAACTGTTACTGTGACATATACAGTATTGTTGTGCTTTGCACTGTACTGGAGGACCAGAGCAGTGAGTTTTAAAGAATCAGGGTAACTGACAGAAAACCCAACACAATCAGTTTCATTTAGCGAATCCAGTGCACTTATGAGTGCGCGGGTGCTAAACCCTGCTGCCATTTGTCTTTTACATAATAACATGCAGTTGTCCAGCGCTGCTGAAACCCGATGTGTGTCTTTGTGTGTGTGTCTTTGATCTCTGCTGCATCATTATGAGCCCGGCTGACTTTGTTCCCTGCTGCAGCATCGAGCCGCTTGGAAGAGATGGTTCTAAACTTGGATTTCCACCAGCGTCAATAGCAATATTATCACTCGCTCTCCTTCTCCTCGCCTTTCACGCCCTGTCTGTCCATACGCCCTGCTTTCTGTTTTTTGGTAAATTGATATTGCTGATGTGCTGTGTATGTCATGACTTTTCTTCCTTTGCCTTTGGGGCTTCTCTCCTTACTTAGCTTTTTTCCCCCCCTGCGTCCTATATCAAGTTGTCAGCCTTGGCTTTCCACCATCCAGGAGCCTTACCCCCCCCCCCCCATCTGTCTCTGTCTGTCCTCCACCGTTAATCCCTTCTCCCTCCCTCCTTCTCATCAGTTTTGAACACTCTTGTATTAATGTACTTCTACAAGGAGCCGCCAACGGAACAGTTCCCTTTAAACCATATTATAATTGCCCATATGCACCGCTCTCCGTTTCAATTAAAAATAATGAAAACACATTTAATCAAAAGAAAATAAAAGAAATAATAAGTTGAGGAAAATATCACTTTGAACTGAAAACTCTTCATTTTCTTTTTTCTTTGATAAACGTCCTCAAATCAAAACGTCATCCTTCTACCAAGGCTGTTAGGCATGAATATTTTCTAATGCCATTGAAATCCTCTGTGCTGCATCACCACTAAAACAGTACTGAGCAACCTACTGAGCAGTACCTTCATCACTCTCTCTCTCTCTCTCTCTCTCTCTCTCTTCTCATTCTGTGATTGGTTCAATTACGTTCCAGCTACTTGTGCAGAAGTGCAGCAGAGACACCAGTAATCAAAAATGTGCTCTGTCCCTCCCTGCCCCCTTCTCTCTTTTCCCTTGCAGACAATGGGAAGCATGGACAGACAATGCACAGCTGTCATCCTAACCCCCCCATAATCCCCCCACCCCCCATGTCCCTTGACTCCACCCCCGCTAACATCTGTTGTGTCCAGTCAGGATTTGGCCATGATGGTGAGGGGGTGGAAAGACGCTGAGGTCAAACCAATCTCTGTGCAGAGTGAAATGACTTCCTCTGACCCCGCCAAACCTCCCCCACCCCCCTTTCCTGTGTCATCATCCCCTTCTTCTCTCTTGTTGGAGTTCCCAAATGGGAAGCTCTTGTCCAGCCACGCTCCCACCATCATTACCACAGAGGGCAAGGCCGGAAACATGTGCACATACAAGTATACAGCAGACTAATCTATGACAGTACAGTGTACAGTACAGTGTACAGTATGCATCTCTGGCCACTCCCTGCAGGTGCAGCACCATGTGCACAGGCAGTGAGCCATATGGCTACAACTAATGGCGTGTGGCTCAGTCATCAACCCAACCATCAATACTTCTGATCCCAAATGTAGCTAATCTGCCATCAGTTCTCATATTAAGTGATCAATATCACACTTAATTTATTAGGTGTAAATGTTTTGTTTTGTTTTTTTACATACTAGAAAGTTAGTACCCTATGTACAGGATCTGTTATCTAATTGCCGGTTAATGTCATATATCCTTGTGGGACCCAGGCAAAATTAGTGTCATTGAATTTACTTTTTTTGGGGGGGGGGGGGGGGAGTAATTTCCGACCTCCTTGGGGGTCAAAGAAACATCTCACAATTTGGACTTTATAATTTTTTTTATTATGTTCATTATTTATTACTATTTTATTATTTATACATTTAGTTCAACAAGTTATTTCCATTTTCTGAACACATTTTGCACAAGGTATAGGTATCTGCAATCAGGGCACCGTATAGGTGGGAAAAGATAAGACGATTCCAAGGGCCCCTGACTGAGGCAATTTGGGGGTGCCACTGTCTGCAACCCCACCACTGGTTTTGCATGATATCGGATTGGAAGTAAATTCAATGATTGTGCACACCACTAAGATACTGACAACAAGAAATGATGGCTAATACACCTTGAAAATGGATCGATCTTTTGTACCAGACAGCCAGAGATACCAGCAACCTCCTGGAATCCCCATTAGATTGTCACAACACATTCGTAGATTCAACCTTCCACAAAAACTCCTCTCGAGTTCCCTGAGCACAGTTTCTGTTGTGAGTCACAAATAGACAGACAACACTTGTAGAAGCCAAAAATAAGAAATCGGTTGGATGTCAGACATGGAATCAGAGCCATGGAAGGAGGGCAGGTGTGTGCCATGTATTGATTACCATGCACAGTATCATATCTCATTGTCTGCCAATCAGACATGCTTCTCAAGGTCGGCCACAACAATAAACACAACAACATGCTGTAATCATGTAGTCATCAGATCAGAGATTATTTACTACCATTTCAATACGATCCCAGCAACTGTTGGATGGATCACACCACTTTTCCATTGGAATAAATCACAGCATCAGGTGGATGGACTGGTACAGGCATGCATTGTTCCAGATAATATGCAGGGTATCAACAATTAAAATGCACAAACACATCTCAGTAAATCGCAACACAACACAATGTTAGACACAAACAGGCATTAAAAAAATGTGATGGCCGCAAACCCTGCTGATGCTAAGTCTACTCAGGGGAGGCAAAAAAAAAATCACAATCTAACTGTAATGGCAAACAAAGGAGATAATTAAAGCAGAGCTTGGACAAAATAACAACAGGTGAAAATTACAGTGCCTAACAACGCAAACAAATATTTCCTGAAATTTTATTTCACCCAAGTGTGGTGAAACAAAAAGTCTAATTTCAGTATATTGCACACGTACAAGTTTAAACCAAGTCTGCTCTCATTACTGGTGCGCGGAACAGGCTCAACACACACAAACTGTGCGATCTACACACCCAAAATCAACATCTTCCCAATCTGCTCCCGTGGCATTCCCCTCAGTCGGAGCGCGGGTGTTTAAGCTCAAACTGCCATCTAATTAAGAGAAAAATGAGTGCACCGCAGGGTTTTGGCTCAACTCTGAACATTACCATCTCTCTTACAGATCCACCCGGCTGCCTGTCTCTGGTCGCAGTGATGAACATCCCTCCCCATTTGTCCCTCCACCTAATCAGCCATTCACACTGAACTGGCAGTGAAACAGTGAGGCGACCCAGTAAGGGCGACCTTCTCATTAACATGACTCTCTCCTAATCAGTCCCTTCTGCTCCTCTTTTTAGTTGACACTTCTTTTACTCTGGCATAGCTCTGATCTTTTTTTTTTTTATTCCTCCTTTTGATTCGGTCTCTTAATGTTCTGTCGTCTTCTGGCTCCGTTTCTGTGTCTGGCTGAAAACCCACCGAGGACATGCCAGTTCTCGAAGGCATTCGGCTGCGTCTTATGCGTCTGCCGAGTCCCAGCTCGGTGGGGGTGAAGGGGGGGAGGGACACCGTGTTACATTCGAGTTAACAGGCAGTGTTGGCGGGACGCGTCGCCGTGGGGCCTTTCAGCCGAGCGCTTGCGATCGCTTAAGCAGAACTTAAACATAGGATGACTGGTGACAAGATGGAGATGAGACTGCTGTGGATACTGGTTAGCCAGCTGTGAGGGCTGGGTATAAGTGCTGTTCCCACCTCATGCCTCCTCTGCAGTGAGCTGCTATTAGCACATCAGGATATACAGTATGCTGCTGTAGGTGAGGGCTGCTAATGTGCAAGCGAAGCCTTCCTGGTGGGTCAGAGGACAGACACACCTCATGTATACATACATCAGCTAATGCAGTTTTGTAATCAACCACTTTGTATGTGTGTGTCTCAGTATAGGGCTTTGGCAGAGGATTAAAGTGGGTATGGCTGATGTTACAGCAGCCCTCATACACACACACATACACACACACACACACACACACAAACACAAACTACTGCAACTATTGCTGTAAACAGAGAGACACAAAACCAAAACTCTTGCATCAGCGATGGACTCAAACATCATCACTGTCAGAAACACCATGAAACACAAGTATCTATAGGCGATCGATGTAATATGACATCATATCATCATATATGACATCATATCATACTTTATGACTTTTTGCATGAAACTTAAGTCAACTTTATTGAAACGACAGCACAGATGTGTGGGAGACGATGTGTGGGCTGAAGCTATGTCTCACCAGACGAGTCATGTTGACACTGTGCCAAAGAGTCAAGTCATTCAGCAGCACTGCTGCGACAGACAGTGACTGGAAACTGAAAAACCTGGAAAACTGAAAAAAACTGGACCGGTACCAGCTCTAAAGAAACATGCCACATCCTCAGCTACCCCGAATTAAAGGCCGGTCAATGACCAATAACAGTCACTACGAGGGTATAATGAGGACACAACCCACCCAGGTCGCCACTTCATCACACATGGTGGATACATCCCAACAAGTACCACTTGACCAAGGGTACAGCGTATAGTACTGTGTAACAGATGGGAATTAACTGGAGCCCATCGAATGAGCTACTGCATTTTTATAGACTATAAACACAATATGTGTGCGTGCGCATATGTGTGTGTGGGGGTTTGTGTGTATGTGTGTGTGTGTGAGTGGGAGTGCGCACACAGAGAGCCTGAGCACTTGTTTTCATCATCAATATTTCAGATGTATATGACAGTGACAGTAAACTAAGGTGGCTACATTCTGGGAAAAGCATATTCTGCAACAATAGACGTATACATACTGGAGACAGGAACAGGAACATATTAACAAAATACAACACATATTTCCCAAAATGTTGACCCGTTCCTTCACGTTTTGTTGTTGTAGTTGTTGTTGTTTTTTTTACCACATAATGTGCATTCTGTGGGAACATGCTTGTTATTTACAGATGGTCAGGAACTAAGAAACAGCAGGAACTCACAGCCAGCATTTACATACAAAGTGCAGCATGACACACACGTGTGAGTCCATTTGTCCGTGTGTGGAAAATGAATCTCACCCTTTTCTTCCACCAGGCTTTTGCTTTAATAGCAGATACAGAGGTTGCTGGTGTTTTGCTCACAGAGGCAATGTTTTTGTGTGATTCTGAGTCCAAAAGGTAATGGCAGGTTTTCATTTTGTTTGTTTTCCAGCAGGTGTGCGTTGTGATGTCTGTGTGGTGTTTGCATGGATGTCCGTGTTTGTGTGTGTGTGTGTGTGTGTGTGTGTGTGTTTGCTGAGGAGGATGTCACAGCGGGCAGACAGATTGCGGCGGCAGAGCAGAATAGAGGGTTTATTTCAAAAGAAGGAGTGCGAAATGTTGAGGAGAGATAAGCAGCTGTCTTCTTACTCCTCACTAAGATAGTCTGTTTGCCTCTTTGAGACTTCTCATCAACAGCAGCCTCTGGTAAGCTGCTCTTCCAGCCAGCTGCACCGTCAGGAGACGAGAGAGAGAGAGAGAGAGAGAGAGAGAGAGAGAGAGGATGATCAGAGGAGAAAAGTGATGAGGAGAGGAGATGGAAATAATCAAAAGAAGAGAAGAAAAGAAATCTTGAAGATGAGACAACAAGTGAGGTGTTGAGATTTCTGTTGGTGGGTGGGGGTCTCTGTTTCTGTATCAGTACTACACATCCCTACAAGTAGTCAAAGCGTAAAGGGGGATTAGAGGAGGAAGAAAACTAGGTTGGAGGATGAGCACTGAATTAGAACAGGACCCCTGAGAAGGAGACGAGTGGTGAGAGATGGGAGACGGAGAGGAGGAAAGGGGGAGGCGGGACCGAAATAGAAGACAGGAAAAGACGCCACTCAGCCGGGCGGAAGAGGACGGAGGGGAGGGCGGTGGCGTGAGTGATGAGGAAGGTGAAGAGGAGGGAGGGAAGGAGAGAATGACAGAGTGAGAGGTACATAAAGACGTGTGGTGACTTATATTTGTGAGAGGTGGATTTACACGGCTCACACAGTGTGTGTGTGCGTGTGTGTGTGTGTGTGTGTGTGTCATTGTGGAGAATGACCCCAGACTGTTTTGCCTATGGCCCAGGAGGACGTCTCTATCTATGACCCTGATGATGTCATCGTTACTTTGCGCTGCAGACTAAACACAGCCTGCATCAGAGAAAGTGGCTGCTGACGTTGAAATATGAAGGTCTTCTCCCTCGAGGGTAATATCACATTTAAATGAACGTCCAGGATTTATGAAGACTCACAAGGGAATGAAAAAAGTGTTAGAGCCATATGACTGAATGTCAACTAAAGGTCACATAATGTAATGACTTGATACTTTGACTGCAGACTACTGCTACACCTGATACTAACAGACATTTGTAACCTCAGAACCAACCAGGCTGCAAGCTACACTGTCTGTGACAATACCTGTCATTGCTACTGTTTAGTCTACTGGCTATACAATATCATTTAGAAGTATTGATAATGCACATGTTGTGCAGCTGCTGGCTCAGGTGGAAGAACTTTACAAAAGTCTTGTATGCTACTGGACTGTACACACACACACATGCAAGCACGCGCGCAGGCACGCACGCACGCAAACTTACATACAGTATTTATTGAGTTAAACTGCAGCAACATAGTCCAAGTCAAAGTGGGACAGCACTGAGATCTGGCATCTGCAGCAAAACAGACACAGGTGAAATCTGCCAGTGGACCACAGGGTGACAAGCTGTTTAGTCCTTATCAGCAGTGGCATATGTCAGAAACAATCAGTGTCACTGGGATGTGCTGTATGACAGCGTAACACGAGTGACATGCTGCTCACGTCAAAGTGTCACCAGCTCATAGAACCACAGTGGAATATTCCATCGATTTCATATCAGGCTCGGCTCCACACCGCCCTGTGATGCAGTTACATCAGCACTACATTCATACATGAGCACTCAGCACACATGCCAACATCTGTATAACACATCTGTACGGTACGCACACTCATAGTGCAACTTAATGATGGACTTTGTTTTCGACATCAGCTGATTAAACTGATAAACTAGTTTTACAGAGTAACGTCTTATTGCAGTGTCTCACTCTGCTTTATTTCGTTATTTCTCTCTCATCCATCCTCACGATTATGCACACTGCCTCGCCAAAATAATTGCAGACAGTTACCCTCTTGAACATTGGCTCAAAATAAAGTACTCCAGGCAAACTCTTATTAAATTCAATGATGTATTTTAGTGGGGACAGATCTTGGGTTGTCCAAGGCAACTGTCTGAAAAGCTCTTTTATAAACATCGGGTTCGAGCGCTCATGTTTTTCCCTCTGCTATAACAACACAGGCAGGAGGCTGTGGCTCGACATCGACTGACGCTGAGATAAATACACATCCTGATGAAAATGATCAATAAAAGGTTCCTGTTTGTTCCCAGGAACTCGTACTATGCCTGCATTTTTAATGATGGTGTCCTGGTTTATGTGACTTTTAAAACACAAACGTGATCATTGTTTGTTCCTCTTTTGTATGCGTTTCTTGGAAAAGCAAAAGATATCAAGAAGCAAAACCACAGCTGAGGTGGATATTGCTGCTGTATGAAACCACAGGAAGACAAAAACACACGCGCGCACACATACACACACACTCCACTCCATAACAACACAGCAACATGACAACAAAGAAAGAAGCAAAAGAAAATAAATAATGAGTGTGCGACTCGATGAAGTGCCAGAATGTACAAACATCTCTCTGCCACCAGCTGAGAGCTGGAGACGTACTGAAGACTGGCGCCATTTTCTTAAAAAGTTAATTAAGCATATTTTATTTATGCACATTGTTTCAGATGCAGTTTTCTATAGAGTCTATTGTTTTAGCTCCAGTCATTGTCCTCATTCTGTCGATTGCGCGCTTTTCATAAATGCAGCCTTTTTTTTGTCGTGCCTGCACCAAATTGATTTTTAGCAAATGAATCAGATCAAAGTGGTTACACAACTCGAACGAAGCGACGTTAATTTGAGTGAGAAAATAAACGGTGTGAGAAGATAATTATGACATTTAGAAATAACAGAAATAGAAGCATGGTGACAGGAATAAGCCCCATAATGACTGTTGGTGGGGAGGACGGTGCCAGCTCTCTATTTCTGCCTCTTGTGACATGAGGGAGAGTCATGTTGCCCCCTCGACAGGCGAGTCAGTGTGTGAAGTTGACCCTTCCTTGCCTTTAGCGCAGGAACATGTACCACTTTTCAGGCGTCGCCATCCATCATGAGGAAAGCGTTCACAATGATGACAGTTTCAATCTAGGGGTTTTTCCCAAGACTCACAAAGTGTGTGTGCTGTGTGAAGCCATTTCTCAAGTTGTTTAGCATATCTTAGACATTTCCATCTGCAGAGTCTCCTGCTGATCATCTCATCCCGTATAACTTTGAATACGTAAGCAGACAAGCACAGCACGAAGAACGAGCACGTCAGTAAAAGAGATTTCTGTTTTCTCGGCTCTTGGAAAAGACAAAATGAGTGACACGACAACATTCAGGTGTCAGATGGATGTCAACACCTTTAGTTGACATGACCTGCTTACCCTGCAGCAGATGCATTGTTTGTAATAAAAAAAAAATACACAACCCTTTCAGCAAAATTGTGAATTATTTCTAAACAGTATTAGTGCCAAACAATTTCCAATTTTCTTTGCTGAAGCCTAAAGACGCTTGTTTCAGAAGTAGTATCGTTACTAACCATCTTTGACAATATACACAATATATACAATATATACACAACATACATACACACTGTCGTAACAACAAGCTCCAGCTCTTAATAACATCAGTGTGGCTATAGAACCCAGTGATATGATGCAGACAGTGTGTCCAACCACTATGTCCAACTTTATTTCTAAACGCACACACGTGTTCATCGCAACAATTCCACATCTCAGTTCCACGCAACAATTGTCACTAACATCACAGCTGTGTGAAACAGTGACTATGGTAACGCCACTATGCTACACTATGCTATGCTACACACTGCAGCCACAACTACGACACACATTAAAAAAACCCCATCAATAATAAGCTAATAAAATAACAATATTAGTTTATATTGATACCAATACATGGTCTTTCTCTGGTAACCTGTGCACGACGTGGATATTAGACTGATGTTGAGAGTTCGACAGTCACTCACCATTCGGTCCTTTTAACACTGAGACCAGTGTTAGTCCTGTTTTTGTGACCCCTTGCAGATGAGCCCCTGCGATTCCACCATGGACCTCAAACGTGAGCAGAGAGCAAAGGTCACGTGGCCTAGAATCATCACCGCCGAGATAAACATCACAGCCTTCCAGGCCTGGTCACTGGATTTGTTTCCACGTAACTTGTTCCTGTTTCCAAAATTAAAAACAAAAACGTCGACATAAGTTTACAACGTCTATTCAGTTTCAAAAGGTACAAAGCTCTGAACACAGGTATAAAATGTGATTAGCTTTGCATCTCCAAGTCATCTTCATGAAGTGAGTGGAGAGTTGGAGAGAGACATGTGGACTAACTCCACTGATTAACATTATAGAAATCAGTGAAGTCTATGCGAGGCCTGACACCCCCACCCCCCCCAACTGCTGTGTTAAGGTGATCAAAAACATGGACATACAAATGTAAAAGGTGACACCACCCGTCACTATGCCTCAGTTGTCTACAGACAGACACACACACACACAGAGGCAGACAGTTTTACTCCATCTTATAGACTGGCAGACAACTCTAGTGGGTCCACGTCCTAATCACTGGCTGTCAGTTTGATGAATAGCTCAGGGAGTAGTCATAAGCACTCCCCAGAGCCTGACTTATCAGAGGTCAGTTGTACATTACACTACCGGTGATCAAGGCTCAGATTTGGAGAGAATAGGTTGCCTGTGTGTCTGGAGAGTCTGATGAAGTGCTCTGCCACTCCATTCTTCAGCTCCATCCCAGGTTACCACGGTGTCTACATCAAAAACCACCAGGTGCATCTCATTCAAACCGAAACGTGTGAACAGGTTTAGATCTTACTTATAGTCAGTGTCTGGGAACAATAAAGTAGCAATCAATGAGTAAACTGTCGAAATACGTTGTTGGACTTGGGTAAGAGAGCAGGAATATCAACTGAGTCAGTTAACAGGGGAGTGAATGACTTTTACAGTCATGAGTGTGGAGGCTGTTTTTGGAAAGCCTATTCGGCAGTTACGTAAATCTTGCAAATCATAATTACCTTTAAGGGAGTGGGTTAAAATGCAAAATTATCATTTCATACCACCCCTTGTAATTACCACCTCCGAACAGATGCAACGAACAGCTGAATACATTCTCTCTTTTCTTTCCCTCTTTTTTGGTGGAATAATTTACTTCCTGGCAAACACCGCATAAGCAATTATCAAGCTCTTGTTTCTAGGACATTAACTGATAGATGTGGGCATATAATTTTATAGTCTGTAAAGCTCATTTGTGCGTGGCATTATGGTTATTAGCAGGAGCACAACAGTACAGGGAGCGTTGGTAAATCCAGGTGGTTTCAGGGGATTAGAGAAAACGCATTGCTTCATTTGTTAACCATGACAGGGAAATATTACAACTTGGATATTATGAATATAAGAGAACACTGTAATGACAATATAATTTAGTTTCTTTCCGTGACCCAGTATGAAACATGAGACTGCCTCTAATTTAAATTTTTACATAATACATCAATTTAACGGGTCGTGATGTGGCAGATGGCATTTACAGTCCATCTCACATAAATTCCAATTCAGAATCAGTCATTTGTACAAAACTGTTGCACGTCTGTTTGAAAACTGCAGTTTTATGTTCTGCAGAAATCACAGAAATACAAAAAACAAGATATTGACTCACAAAGAATGAAAGAAGAAGAAATGAAGGATGAAACTAAAAAAAAAGATCTTGTCAATGTGGTGGATTTTATCTTTAAAATGTTAAAAAGAAATAAAATATTAAAATAATCTATATGCAGCTACTCCTGTGGTGTGTGAGATTTATATTTTTATACAGCTTCCTCCAGGTTGACTCTATCTTATCAGCGATGTTATGAAGCTATTAGATCAGTGATGAGGTCAAACTGGTGTCATCCCAGACTCAAGGACAGAATGAGAGTTTCAGAACAAGCTGCTCCACAGGGAATGGACTTGGCTCCAGGTCAAGATAAAAACTATTTATAAAACTTTGTTGGGGTTAAGAGCTTCCCACACAAATAAATATCTTTGGACAAAGCAGCAGGGTTGTTTATGCTCTAAGATATTTTGATAAGGAAGAAGAAAACATATCACTACATAATAGAGACATTTTTTGTAACAATGATGCACAGGCAGTGTGTTCTGTCAAACATACAAGACTACAGTTGACTCGGCTTGAAATGAAAGCCATGAATCTACTTCTGAACCTGTCCAACAATGATTAGGCATTACATTTGTGTATAAGTACACAATAAAGTTTGATGGATAACAATGTCACTATGTTTTATTCCATGATTCACTGTGCGAAGCTACATTTTAAATTGAATTTAAAGATTAGATTAAAAATGAAACAAAATATGAAAAAAACATGCAAAAATTAAATAAAGCAGATTAAGCCTGAGCTAAAGCACAAGACACAAATGATCTGTTCTGAACAAAATTTAATCGAGTAGGCAGCGACAATAATCAATATTTTAAGACTCAATTTGAAAACCATGTAACGTGATGCAGATTTGAACTCTCCTGGGAGTTGGTTCAAAAATGTGATGGGCAGGCCTCTGCAGTACCCCAACCCATTTACACTGCACTCGTCGCTGTGAATAACCAGATTATAGTGATACTATTTAAGTAGAAATGTTAAGTGTGTGTAATATTAACAGGGAGAGACTTCCACATACTGAATAAAGCCTTGTTGACACAACATAGACTGTCGGTATTATTTCCCTTTGGGGTTAATGCCTGATTTTAGGGAGTAACCCTGGGAGTAATCCTTCAGCCATATTACCTCTTAACCCGGCCGTTATTGTCGTCCCGACTCTGCATGGAGGCTTTACGCTGCTGGCATCAGTACCAGGAGCTACAGGTGCAGCTGAATAGGTTAATCATGAGCTCCCTGATTAGTGATTAGCTCCTTAGCGGGTAAGAAAGAGGAGATTTAGGTCGACTTGATTGGATTGAAGGAACCTGGAGGGAGTCGCCTCTTGAACTTTAAACTGATGAAATGGAAATATTCAAGGGCGTGACTTTATATCATTTCTAAGCTAAGTATTAATCGTGTAGTAATTAGTTAAATAAGGCTTATTCTGATTACAGCTGAGACATTAGTGAGCCGGAGCACGTGAGAACTGTCCCTGTCTGATTGTTTTCCTTCCAGAACCTAATCACTTCAGTTACCACTGAGGTTAGTATCAAACTTGTCTCTGTTTGAATGGGAAACTGTGACTGAACTGCAGTTTGTTGACAGATAAACTGTCGACAGTGACATTCTGCGAAATCTAATGCTGCTATAAGGATGAAAATGTTTGACAGGATCGCATCTTGTTCGTACTGAACCAAAATAAAAATTAATTATTTTGGTTGCAAAGCTAATTTTTTTTTTTTTTTTTTGGGATGAGTCATTGTCAATTTTTATATTTCATTACGGAAATGATGCAATGGAGTTAAAGTGGAGACGATGTTATGGTCTGTCAAAGTGCCTGAGGTGTCCTGTAGCGGATCTTTCACTTGCGCTGCCTTCACAGTCATTCAGTGCTGTGCCGGCCTGGAGGATCCACTGATGGACCATCAGTATGCACTGTGAGACGTACATGAGGATGGCAGCGTGCGTTTGTGGAAGAAGGGTATTTACTGATCAGAGGATTATGACTGTGGCAGGCAGACAGAGAAAAGAGACGACAGCAGGGGCATTGGAAAATAATTCGACTGCCACTAAGCCAATTGGGGAAATGGGACTGTGGCCAAAAAAACATGAAGAATGAGAGAGAGAGAGAGAGAGAGACGGAGGGAGAGAGGCACTGGAAGGAAAACGGGGTAAGGAAGAGCAGAGTCTGAGAAAGGAGGAGACCAGATGGGGAAGGGGGTGATGAAAAAGAGCTGGCGTAAGCAAGACAATGAGAGACATGACAGGAAGAAAACAATAATAACTGAGGTTGAAGGTGTGGATGAGAGACGACAAATGAGGCCAGCAAAGGAGAGAAGGAGAATGAAGGAGCGAGCGAGAGAGAGAGAGAGAGAGAGAGAGCAGAGGGACTATTCACTGCAGTCACCTTTCTGACACACTTTCCTTTTATGCCAATATGTCCTTGAGAAATATGAGTGAGGAGGATCAAGAGACTGATTGTGGCCTGGTTTTTCAGATGTACCAGGTCTCCTTCCCTCGCTTGTTAAAGTCATCAAATCTCTACAGGCCATCTGTCAGTTTGCCAGCAGGTGGCCCACAACGGTAAGGACAGCAAGTCACGAGGATGACCATGGATTTACGTCTCTGACTAGGCATCACCCTGATTACAATCAAATGTACTAGTCATTATACTATACTTCTTGTCAGTAGTAGCTGCCCTGTAGAGCTTGACGACAGTTTTCTCTGTGTCACTCTTACAATCCCTATGCTTCTTGAAAAAGTTCATTTTAGTTGCTTGCAAATTTAAAGCTCAAGTTCTGATTCTGCTGACGCGGGCACTTGAGCAAATGACTATAATTAAAATGTATGTTGTAAAGGTGGTGATGAAGCCAGCCTGTGGCATGGATTGTTAAGGGTTTTTGGGGAATAATATTTGGGAATAGCCTTCATGTGGAGCCTTCTGGCAACTTAACCAATTCAATTGTAAAAAGTAAGACATGTGCACTCACAGCTGGGCCGCATGCCATTCCAAAACCACAGACGACTGTGTGCAAAGTCCCACAAGAACAAATCTTAAGTAATTACACTGCATCCCCAATGACGAGATAGTAAACACAAATTTTGCCATTGGGAGCCGGCAAACTGAGAATCGATGACTGACGAGTTCCAAAGACCAGTTCTGCATTGAAGACTTGGGTTTGTGCGGTGGGTGCAGAATCAATCACTGCAAATTGAGTCCTGCGTGAACAGGGATGGAGAGATTGACCAATGCGGCGCGATTCAGACCGAGGGGAGCCGGGCCAACCTTACTGCAGCCGCAATCCATTCTGTTAGAGTTCTTGCCAGGCAGGCCAACAGCCGGTGCCATTTTGAAAAGGTTAGCGCAGTCTGCAAGGGACTGACGCTGAAATGAAAGAGAGACTCCAGACGACAACCGACGAAGAGACGCACACCCATTTATTCCTGAAGTAAGTTATGAAGGGGGCAGTGGAGCATGAAGCCGCTGCTCTTCACCACTCGCTGTCCTGACAGAAACTACAGTGAGCGCGGCTCTTGCACAATTACACAATTACACACACACAGATACACAAACAGAAAGAACGTAATTGCTAAAGAAAAATGACTTGTCGCCTTGTGTCTTCTGCAGTGTCTTTGAGAAGACAAATAAAAAGTATGCATTCAGCAGCAGGTAACACTTAGCGCCTGTCACAGGTGGTAGGCTCTAATGGTGACTGCAACATAAATGTGTCTGTTTTGCAGGCAGCACCTGGCAAACTGTTTTTTTTTTCTGTTTACTCTGCATGCACCATTCAAACAAGTTTCTAAATGCACGTAGTATTTTTTTGTTGTTGTAGTTGGTAACTTACAATGTTAATTTGATGTTTGCTCAATGCAATCCCAGAGGCTCATTAGCCTGAGCGATACCCTTGATGAGCAAGGTATAGCTGCGGTTCCTTTCTGTTGTCTCCTCTTCCTCAGCCTGTCGTCTGTCAGTGGGTGAGGCTGATTGGAGGCAGATTGCCGTTTTGTCAACAAAAACATTTGGAAGTAGAGGGCAGAGGAGGTGGGGATAAAGGCAAATATAATAACAGGCATTAAAGAGCCCATTATCTGGGAGCATCTGTGACCCATGTCTGATAATGGAGTTGGAGCTTCAGTTTGAAAGTTTTAAGTGCTACTTTGGCAGAGAAGTCTTTGTCATTGTTAATCGGAGCTTTGGTTGTGATTATACCGCCTAAAGTGAAATATCACCACACACAGAAGTGGAGCTGATTCACACTTAGTTTATTAACATTCACACTGTTCCCAAAAGTTGAATTAATGCATAAAAAAATAGGCGATATTATACATCCCATAGTTCTCTAGTACTGTTGCGGTTCCTTTCTGTTGTCTCCTCTTCCTCAGCCTGTCGTCTGTCAGTGGGTGAGGCTGATTGGAGGCAGATTGCCGTTTTGTCAACAAAAACATTTGGAAGTAGAGGGCAGAGGAGGTGGGGATAAAGGCAAATATAATAACAGGCATTAAAGAGCCCATTATCTGGGAGCATCTGTGACCCATGTCTGATAATGGAGTTGGAGCTTCAGTTTGAAAGTTTTAAGTGCTACTTTGGCAGAGAAGTCTTTGTCATTGTTAATCGGAGCTTTGGTTGTGATAATACCGCCTAAAGTGAAATATCACCACACACAGAAGTGGAGCTGATTCACACTTAGTTTATTAACATTCACACTGTTCCCAAAAGTTGAATTAATGCAGAAAAAAATAGGCGATATTATACATCCCATAGTTCTCCAGTACTGTAGGCTATAAGCTCAGCTATTGCCATTAAAGTCAATGTAGTGGAATATTGCTGCTGAACAAAGGTGGCGCCTGCAAGGGGCACTTTGTTTAGAAGTGATCACTTTCGTATTTATATGTCCCCAGTTGTTGCCAGAGGTACAGGACAAAAAAAAAAAAACGTGATCACATTTATTTGCAGGCAGATGAACCTCCAATGTTCCAAATGATTTAACACACAGAAGCTCCATGTCTGTGTCGGGGAGGGCATCCCTGGTAGGGCAGCAATTAAGATGAAATGATTTTTATAAAGTCACGCTGATTTTTTTTTTAATAATACTCATTCTTCAGAATAAAACAGACATTTAAAGAGAGACAGAAAAACAATCTAAAACACTCTAAGCTCATCAAAGTACTTGTGTCCCATATTTGAAAAGTCAAGTATCTCTCTCTTCCTGTGCTTTCAAGCACCATCAGTACCACTGAGGTAAAATATTATACAAGAGTTTTGTGACCACATCCATCTTTTTCACTGAGCAACCTTATGAAAAATGCAGTGGTCTCTGGCACACAGTTTTTTAACTGGCAGTATATTGAACGCTACAGGGAGACAATCACAGTGGCGTTGAAGCAGCACATGCAGCATCACATAAAGACCAGCCACTCTCCCTCTCACTCTCCCATCTAGAATTTATGCTCGACAAGCAAACAACAGTTATTTCATAAAAGCATTCACAACATGATTCCTGCTACATTTATTAAGAATTGAACATTTCACACAGACTAAGTGATCTTATGTCTTCGTGCCACACATGCCTTTTCTCACAAAAGTTTGATGCAAAAACATCCATTACAAAAACTATGGCAGAAGTTGATTCCGAGCATGATGAAGGCAATGACTGGTTTTTCAGCAGTAGTGAAGGAGGGTGATGGAGGGTGATGGAGGGTGATGGGCAGAGGCGAGCAATGTTTTTTTAGTTAGAAAAGGGCAGTTCCAGTGATTTAGTTGACATGGTGTTCTGAGAAAAGGCTGCTGGTCAAAATGACTCCAAGGCTGCAGATGTGAGGCGCTGGAGACAGAGTGGCATTATTAATGGTGGGAGAGAAGTTGTAAGAGGTATTGATGAGGGATTTGGGACCAATGACTGACATCTCATATTTGTCACAGTTGAGTTTCAGGAAGCGGACATGCATTTCTGTGAGGCAGTTGATGACAGTAGTTTGAGTGGCAGTGGTGATGGATTTGGTGCGGAGGCAGAGCTGGACTTTACCAGCACTGCAGTGGAAGAGAAGACTGTGAAAGTGTGTAACGTCACCCAGGGGCATCACATAGAGGACGAACGGGAAAGGACCAAGCACCAAACCCTGTGGGACACCTTAGGAAGGAGGAGTGGTGAAGGAGGTGGAGTTATTCATACTGATCAACTGATGAACTGACACTGATGAGGAGACAGTATGTGGGTTACAGTCTCACAGAAATTAAACAATAGCAAATAAGTCCTGTCTAAAACGAAAAATTAAATGTTGTGATGTGAGAAACCATTGTTTATTGTCGGCAAAGCATAGCAGACAGTTCACAGATGTGGCCATGTAGAGTACCTTAACTGTATTTAAGAAAATTATTACATGACATCAAATCCACAACTGTGCTTGGCAAACAGTGAACGCAACAAAAACATGTTAATTAAAACTGTCCTAACTGTAGAAGAATATGTAGTTTTCTTGTTGGACATAATGTCTCAGCTGATTAAAAATAGATTTCCAGGGTCTTTAATGTTTCATGTCAAATCTATACATTTCTTTTTTTATATATTTTGAAATATTAATGACTTAAAGCACTATGATAGCCTGCGGTGACAACCTACTCCCCGCAAATCAATTTGAAGTTTGCTTTAACAGCACATCATAATTTTTCCCCCCCTCTGCTTCAATCTGTCTTTTTCATTTCACAGATTGAAAGATGATGGCGCCTCCAGGTGCTTGTGGAGCGGTTTCACCTTGTTGTTGCTGGGACGCAGTGAAAATGTCATTGAACGTGAACGTATTATTTACTGAGGTTGTGAAGTTTTACTTTCCTACTTTAAAATGCCAATAAAGTGAGAAATGGTACAATGAGGAGAAAGAGGGGTGGATGTAACAGGGGGCATGTTGTGGCACACTTAGAAAAAAAAAAACGCATTGCTACCCCAGTAGCAACATACACAACAACACATATGAAGGAAAAGTTGTCCGCATTACTCTGCACTGCTAAGAATTTACACACAAACACACACACTCACACACAATGATGATGATCTGAAAATGACACTATCGATTCCGTATGCCACAAAATGCCAAACAGAATTTTTTTTCAGAATGTGGTGGCAAAGGTCAAAGGTCACCACATTCTGCTGCACAGTGGAAAGAAGAGAGTGGAAAGAACAGTGCTGTTTGTCTGCTGGGGGTGTCAGGCCTGTCAGTGTCTCCCTGTGCTCTTCCCTTGTTGCCTTCTGAGCAGCACATCACACTCTGTCAGAGCTGCACAACCCCGGCCATTGTGCCTTATTGCACTGCTGATGACTACGAGTCGACCTTGTGCTCAACTCCTTGAGGACGCGGAGAGAGGGGATGGCGGCGAGGGGGGTGCGGGGTGCGTTCGACTTTACTTTTTGCAGCAGGGGGACGGCTGCGTAAAGGAGACAGAGGACGTCCAAGTCGTAAAACCCAAATAGTCATAAGACACGGCGAGTGTGGGGGGTGTGGTGGTGGTGGGGAAGTGGAGTTGATAGCTTTGAAGAGAAGTTAAGTGTGATGGAGAGAGGTTCCCGGGAGGAGAAAGAAAAGACAGACTGAGAAGGGGAAATGTGAGAGTGGAATAAAAAGCAGAGTGTAAGGAAAAGATGTTCTTTCCACCCATTACAATTAAGCTGTCTGTGTCGGTGAGGTAATGTTCCATAAGTCCCATCAACAACTCAAGAAGTCATAATGATTCTGCTGAACTGCTCCTCTCCCTGCTACAATGATCACAACAAGAGGAGAGCGGCGCAGTCTCCGTACGAGTCTGGGGATCTGGGGAGTTCAGGTGGCTGTTGGAAAACTGAACCTTCTCCTGACAACAAAACAGAGACGAGTGACGATGAGGGGAGAGGAATGAGTAGACAAATCTGCTAACACATACAGCTCCTCAGTCCCCAGGAGGAGGAGGAGGAGGAGGAGGAGGCAGAAAGTAGAAGGGGAGGTGCTGATTCGTTTAATTTATCTGCAAGTGCTGATTGAAAACACGCCCAGGTAATATAGTGAAGCAGCCAGACGCAGTCTGAGAGATGTGGTGAGGATGTGACGAACGCGGGGGTACGGATGGGACCCGCTGATTTGAATGAGAGGTGACAGGTACAGTGGTCCAGCTTCAACTGCAAACGGGGAGGATGGTTAATGAGCAGGTGATAAAGAACTAATAATACGGCGGCCGCGGCGGCGGCAGCGAGACGTGATGTGTGAGATGTGGCGGGTGAATGATTGCTCATCACGCCCACTTTGCTGCCCAGCATAGCCACATCACGTTAACACAGACACAATGCTGATCGATGGTGACTGATTACATCTGGCACAAACTCATTCTGGCCCGAGCTGCCACTCGTGTTTCGTGCGTACAAAAAAAAAGTACAGGAACTTGTTTTGGTTTTCCTTTTTTTTTTTTTTTGGTTTTGCTTGTTCTCGCTGCAGCAGCTTCGCTGACTCAAAGTGACAGGCCTCAGTAATGTCAGAGCGCGGCGCGTCTTTCAACTCGGACTCTGACGGTAAGTAATGGAGAGCGTTACTGTGCGAGAGTGGTGAATCGACAGAGAGCGAGCAGTGGGGAGGAAACGGACTGAGAGGAGAGGGAGAGAGGGGGGAGGTGAAGAGTCTGGAATCAAACACCCCTCCCCACCCCGGGATGTGCTGACTGGCAGAAAGCGATTTGGCGAGGGAGGAAGCAGACAGGAAGGGAGGGGGGTGGAGAGGAAGGGGAGGGTCGGAGGGGGGATAACAGTGAGGAAAGAGGTGGAAACAGAGTGGCAACCTGTTTGATAAATAGTGACATTTGTTTTCAGCAGATTTCCAGTACCAGTCACTCATTCATTTTAATATCGCCTGTTGCATTGACAGATGGGTCAACACCTTAACCTGGCTCAACTAATACAAAAAGTGTCCGTTTGGCCAATTATACACTTTTAAATCAAATGTCTGCAGTGCAGCTGTCAGAATGACTGTGGCGCTGTGGGAACCGTCCGTCCTCGCAGTGATAGAAACTGCAGTGCGGAGTTCGTTAAACCAGTGGCCGTCTGTAAACTTTTTCCCTGCGTCTATCTTTGTGCACGCTGAGCTGGCGTTTGCGACAAGTGAAAATGGAGCCGTTTGGAAACGGCAGTCACAGAGGATAAATCGGAAACACCTGTGGACAGGTAAACCCGGAGACTGGGAAATGTCTGACAATCTGCAAGACTCTGAAGGCAGGTGGTGACACTGGCGTGAATCTGTTTTGTTCGCCGTGTCAGATAACTTTCACAAGAGACCAGACATAACGAGTGGAATCTACACAACATGCTGATGTCCTCTCATGCAGCAACACAATGGACACTGTCAGTTTCACTGGGAAAGGGGTGGTGAAGCGGAGGATATACGCAGAGCTGTTTGTGATCTGCAAACTCATCATTAATAAACTTTATGTTGTTGTGAAACTGAATCAGGTTGTTCTCAGTCTTTTTAGTCAAAAACTGTAGTATTTAATCAACACTTGTATTTGTATTGTATCTGATATCTGACAGTTGCCCAGTGTTAAGAAACTTCCATGATCAAAAACAAACAAAAAGCAGAGAATAATGTAATTGTAACGTAAATACAACGCTGTGGGTCTGTATGGTGGGACTGTGGACTGAGGTCTTAACAAAACAACCTAAAATAGTGAGGGGTGAAGGTGATCTTTAAATCTGAACACCACTAAAGCTGTTAACCGAGCCTGGTTAACAGGAATAAAGTCGGTCGAAATTTGCACCGGGTCACAGTAAAAGCACCGTGTCATGGAAGCAGGAGTCAGAGTGGAAAGAAACGGGGAAGAGACAGTGAGCGGAGAGGCTATTATACATTTTTCATTAAGTTTCCAAGCACTAAGCCACATCAAAGCCTCTCAGAGATAGAGGGGGGGGGGGGGGGGTGAAAGGGGGGGGGTAGACACAGGATATTCTAATTAACTTCACAGTCCCCCTCCCCCCTCACCCACAGCCGTCCTCTATGTCCATAAGTGTGTCTCTACCCCGGCCCACTGTCTGTATGTGCGCCTTGTAAATTCATCACAACAACCCCCATCTACCAAAAAAAAAAAAAAAGCTGAAGTTGACTGCTGCAGGGAATTGTAGCTTGTGCAGGGCGATCAAACAGCAGAACCCAGGGAGGGCTGGGGGGAGGGAGGGAGAGATGGAGAGAGCGGATGGGGCAAGGAGGAGGGGGGGCATGAAAGGGGAATATCCGGGAGAGGGGAAAGGAGCCTGGAGGTGTTTCAGCTGCCACGCCCCGGGAGGGAGGAAGAGAGGAAGAGCCAACGACCTGCCCTTTCCGTCCTCCACTGCCTCGTGGTGCCTTTAAGTCACCTGGGGAAGATGGGAGATGTGAGCTTTCAGAGCTTTGGGGACAGATTCGTCCTCTGGCCTCTGAACTCTGCAGCTTCAACAACAAACGCTTGTTATTCAGAAAGACAGAGTCAGATTCTTTCATTGTAAGACTTTTTTTTCGAAATAAAAACTGATCAAAGCAACAGAAGTCGACAGAAAACTTTCTGTCTAGTCATTTCGACGTGATTTACCAGGGGTCTGGAAGGCAGCGTCACACTGCCCTCCTCTCCACACTCACCCCTCCTCCTCAGTGCCATGATGCCGATTCCCGCTTGGCGTGAGTCAACAGGAAGTTGAGTGTGCGCTTCACATTGAGCAAATTGTACATCTTGTCATCTAAACAACGTTGCAGAGTTATTAGTCTCCTGCCAAAGTGCTGACGGAAATGAACCGGGTTTCAAAGAGAGTGGTTGTATCAGAGTGCATCTGGCTGCCAGAGGGGAAGAAGCTCCAAGAAAACTGAAAAGTCCGAATGTGGGAAAGACAGAGAGATATAAAGAGTGAGTCATTCATTAAAAGATTAGCGACGGTTTCCTGATGACTCCATCTCCACCGGCCCCTGAATATTTATTTGTCAATAAATGCAGCCGGTCCATCACCATCCCCAAATGTTTGATTGATGGAAATGGCTGCTGATTCCGTCACACTGTGCAGGTACTGGGAATTGCTGCTGTGTTTTCTACTGGCTCATGTTTACGAGGACTCCGCCATTGGCTTTTACAGTCTAGGCGTTCAGAGGACGCAGGCACGTGGAGCAGCTTGTGTCTTTGTTTAAGTCTGTTGTTGTTGATTTATCTTGCTATGCGAATGAATTAGTAAATTTGTGCATCAATATGCGAATAGTAGCTCTCTACAAAACGCTGAAAGCTTGTTCTGGGTGTTACAGGGGCATATGGTGTGCTGAATGGAAATGGAAAATAGTGTTGTGATTCAATGTATTCATGATTTGCAGCACGTTTTATAACAAAGCTTTAAGAATACAACTCGTGGTAGGTCTTAAGTACTCGTACTCACAAAAATACTCCGATACTCTGCAACTGATACCACTTTACTGCTAGGTGACGTCATTACCTCTCCTCTGCTGCACAAGACCAAACAGTGAAACAGCAAGACAAAATGGACGGTAATGGACTCAGTATCCATGAGAACTCAAACTTAAGTACTTATGCTCAGTCTGGAAGAAAAAAAATGGTATCGGGACACGTCAACCCCCCGGCCCCCGCTCATGTTAGTCAAAAAAACGCTTGGGTCTGTTGCCAAGATGGCTGCCTTGTGGTGAGACGTGCCTGTAAGGACTTAGAGAACACTCATGTTGTAAAATTCAAAGAACACCAGATAATATTCATGTACCACATCAGATTGCGTGGGTGCAAAAGAGAACGACAAGAGAGATCTCACAAGACAACACTGGACAACTGCTTAGCACCGATAATGAAAGAACGTAGAGGATGTCAGCGTGAAGAAAAGTGGTTGGTCTGTCTCCACAGGGATCACACCCACAGCTCTGCAAATATTAATTGGCAACGCGACCTTGGGCTCAGCGAGAGAGAAACAGCTCCAGTTTGTTGCCATGATTCATTTTTGTTTGTGATCTTCAAATAACACTTGGAAGATAATGAACATTTTGATTTGTCTTGTCACGTAATCTCGATGATCCCTCTTGGCTTTCGAAATTCATAACTGTTTCATAAACAACGCCGGCATCCAGGGACGAGTGCCTAATGAAATTTGGTTTTCTTCTCAATTTGATAAGTGAATTTGTGTTCGCGTCGCAGATGTCAGGACCTCGGTCATGTGCTGGTGGGCACGGCATTTGGAAGATGTCTTCGAACGAATAACCTTTGATTGGACAGAATGGAGGACAACAATAACTTCATGCAAAAACCAGTGTGGACATTTTGTTATAGTTTAAATTATTAAACTGAGCAAAAGAACAAACCTCTAAAACATATCACAATATTATTGGTCGTACCAGCGCAGCTGCCACGGAAGTAAATCAGCACTAACAGCACAGTGCATTACGACTCAGCCATGAAATTCGAAGTGAGTAAAACAAAGACGCTTGGTCTTACAGGTGTGAGGTTTTTTTTTTTTAACACAGCAACACTTGCACAACACGCTGCACAAATGACCGTCTTCTGCCATAGCTTTATTGACAGCTACGCAATTATAGAGTGTTGTTTACAATGCAAACATGACTCGTGTGTCTGCACGGCTTTTGGATTGTAAAAACCCAAGAAGAAGATTTCGCACTTTTGTCGTTCTCTGGCAGCCATCAGCCGTATGACAAAATACTGAAGACAAGAAGCTCTCACATCGCGTGAAGGTGTGAAATTATTCTCTGGGAACTGAAGTTTACTTGCTTCTTCCTCAGGTCTTTAGATGATGTGGCGACATGGAAGTGTAAGAGCAGTGTTCACACTGTCATATTTCACCTCTAATAAAGCACAATGGCGTCTTTGACTCGTCTGGCACAGAACTGAGGCGAGCCGTGCTGTCAATATGCTCCACAGATGAGCCCATTAGCTCGTCGCTGCTGTCAGCACCAGTCTGATAAGTAAGCAGCTGACTGCGTTTGGCCTTCAAAGTCCCGCATGGACTCGTACTTTTTTTAATCTGACAGATTTGGTTCTTCCTTTGGAGAAACTGCGGAGGCTGTTCTCAACACATCCGCTATCTGCCTGTTCCTGTGTATCCAGAGCAGCCTGCCCCTGGTATGGATCTACCCCACAGTGCATCAGTGAGGAACAATTGGCCTATCAGGCAGCAGGAAGGGCCCTGACGAATGGATTGTGCGACTTGTCCCCACACAAGCAAAGAGACAGACAGCCATACTGAAGCCAAAAACACAGACGCTAGCACTGAGACAAGCTCTTGCAACAAATTATACTGCTACAACAGACATCTGTGCTACAAAGTACCAGTGTGGACATTTAAGGTCTAGAGTTTTGTGCAGCTCTTTTAACTAAACAACAGATACACTGCAGCACAACACAGCATTCTGTAGTGTGGGGGAGTTCACTTTACAATATGATGGGTACAATTTAACATAGAGCGCATCAAAAGTATAGTATATAGCAATCCATCCATCCATGAATACATCTCACACAGTCTATATAATAATACTATATATATATTTTATACAATACTACAGTAAAGTGTGTTAGAGTGGGAATACCATAGTATAAATATATGCTATGTATCTAGTACATTATGGTATAGTTTAGCATATTTATAGTGCGTCATAGTGCAATAGTCTACAGCACTGCACAGTGCAGGATAATACTGACGCTGCATTATTATTATTATTATATGGTATAAAGAATGCATCTTCTCTCACAGCTCCCTGCTGCCATGTTTCATATCTCCACCGGTGATAAAGAGCAGAACTCACCAGCACTGCTACACGCTACATATTATGAACCTCTCGAAAGGATCCCTGATTGGTTTTTATTGACTTTAGCACCAGTGTGAGATGTGGCATGATAGTGTAATGACAAAAGATGAGCTCCTGAGGGAAGGCTGGGTAATAACAGCGTCACACACACACACACAGCCATCACGACAGATAAGCACTGTATAAGCAACGCAATTATGTGAGTGGCTTATTAATATGTTATAATTGTAACTATTTGCAGCCCAGAAGCTCTCACCCATGATTGCTCGACAATCACGCAAAGTGTTATTCTGTGAAGCGCTAAGCTAAACACTCAGGTGGCAGCTATAATAATCTCACATGTGTGGAGGCAGGCTGATAAAACACACGTTGTGACAGTATGTAGGAATCAATCGGGCAGTGGTTGCTCACTGGTCCCGGTATATGAACAGCTATCTCTCTCCCCTCAGCCAAAACATGTCCTCTGTCGTTTCCCTCATCTCCTCAGCGCCTGTCTTTCTCCTTTTGTCGTTCTTCGTTACCACCTTTTGTTTTCCCTCCGTTCTCGCCGCTCTCCTCGCCGATATCTCATTTTCACCATTCAATATTTACAATCTTGTTACTCTTTTGTTTCTCGGGCTTCCTGCTCACCTCAATGGCCCCACCATCTCCCCCGTCTCTCTCCCTCCTCCCTGTCATCAGATAGGGGAGCTGAGTGAGGAGAAAGCCCATCTTGACTTCAAACGCCTCCCTGTGTATTTGTCTCCACCTCATCTCAGCTGACAGCCCGGCACAGCCCGAGACGTCAACTCTTTTATCCCCCCGCTCCCGCTTCTTCAGCAAGTGTTGTGCTTTCTGCACCTGCAAGTATGCAAAGGGTCCATGTGATGTAAATGCCACCATCAGATGGTATATTATGTGGATATATATGCATATGAGTTTGTACCCGCTATGTGAGAAGGTCCACTGCTCCCCTCACCTCTACAGCTCCACACCAGATCTTCTTGTATAGATGCTTTGTGGTGCATGTGCTCAGTGTCTGCAGACACGAGTGCATGTGTGTAACATGTCTTCCAAATGCAGTATAATGCAAACAATAACCCTACACTGTATCCACAGCCGTTACTGCATGTGTCCACATTGGAGAATGCATGTACTGTAAATGGAGCTTTACTGCATCCTCCTATTGGTCTCCCTCTTCCTTCCTTTTTTCAATGCTATCTCCTACTCTCCTTCCTATTTCCTATGTGCATCTCTTTTTCTCCTTGTGCTATTTTCCTTTCGCCCTCCCCCCTCGTCCATGCAGGAAGTGCATTCAGATAAGTGTTCCCTGTGGCTGCCTGCATCTAACTTGCTCCCTGTGTGAAATGTGAAATGTTTCCATCACTTTTATTCATTACTCAAACCAAACACTGTCTGTTGCTCCAATTTGCTCAGATCTCTGCATGACAATTGAAACAGAACTTGGGACGAAGGCGACGTGCCGTGAATCAAAACACAAGCTTTGGTGAATGTGTTGGGGGGGGGGGGGGGGGCACCAATGGACAATGTGTGTAAAAATGACAGCAGTTACAGAGGATACAAAAAGCATTTGTGAGCGTCTTCTGTTTGTTGTTGTTGTTTTTAGTTTTCACTGTTGAGTTACAGATGCATCAGCTTGGCAATTTTTTTTATGTGTTTGCATGTTTAAATGTCTTTGATAAGGGTGGACTCACAATGATGCAACCAGAAGAAACCATTTACAGGGCAGGGGGAGTTCTGCCCCGACAACTAGCCCTGCAATCTCCATCTGTAGAAGCTTTGTAGAGTTACTGTATGGAGATGGGAGATTCATCCCTTGAAAATACAACAACAAGGTTGACTGTGCAGCAGCTTATTATGAACTCTAGTTATGTCTTTTTGTCAGCTGCCACTTTAATAATGTGGTCTATATGATCCATATGATTCCATAAGCATAACCATGTGCCAGGCGCTGGCTGGACCTGACCACCAGGGGCTAAATCTATTGTCTTCAGATTCAAAAGTACGATGTTTTTTAAATTTCCTTGCCGTATATTATTTTAAATAGGGAAGGGTCTGAGCGTGATGGTCTGCATATAAATATTTCAGCCACGAACCAAATCAAACAAAATCAGGAGCCACATGTCAGATTGTGTCTGTGTATTTATATTCATATATATAATTCTTGTTCTCTGCTTATGTAACTGAGAACTGGGATAAACATTTACACACAAATGTACGTATATCTGCGTTCCTGTATGTTCCTCTGGCTTCTGTTTACTTAGGATATGAAATAACAACACTGCCATCTTGTATTTCTGAATTATTCAGACAAGACAAAATTGCAAGTCCCCAAAGATCAAGATGCTGAGGCCCTTGACTACATGTTTATTATTGTAACCATGACAACAAGGTCCATTCCAGGTTTACTTCATGTGTTTATTATAGCAACAATTATGATTAAGGTCAAGGATGTCAGCTACTGTTGGAGCTGCATTTCAGGCGACACTCACGCACTGTTTTTGTATGCATATGTATATATGTTTGCTATGATTATTAGAGCAGCTGCACTTGGAATAAATATTTGATCGGTCAGTAGATGAACTGAATCTAGTTTTTTGATTAACATTATTAACATAACTGATTAACATCACAGTGTGCAAGATAAAAGGATGAAGCACACAGAAAAAGAGCTAATCCCAACTTGCAGCTGGTTGTTTAGAATAGAAAGAGGGAAAGAAAGAGGGAAATGGAAGTGGCTGACCTGCTTCTGGAAAGATTACGTACACCTGAGTAAGCAGAACTCTGTGATGAATTTCTCTGTGCGACGCATCACGCGGCCCAAATCTTCATTCAGCACCTTTCATATTCCCTGTGTTTAACTTAGTGGCGGGTTAGAGAGAGCGGTGACGGAATAAGGAATCAGTCTCGTATTTGTGCATTCTTATCTTATCTTGTCGACATTAACAAAGAAACTGGGCTTTTCGAAGCAGTGAGAAAAAAAGTCTATACTATAAATCTCTGAAGAGCGGAGGGAGGTGATGATTCTCCACTGCGGCATCATCACTTCCAGTAACACAATAAACATAGTGCTATTTTATGTGTGTATGTAGACACACTGATTAAAATAGCATCCAGTGTTCATGCTGGATGATAACTGTGATTATGCTATCAGCTGTATATGACTGTATTAGATGGTCATAGACCTGTGTAAGCAAAGTAGCTTCTCAAACTCCTAATACACTGAATGTTGTGGGGTACGAAAACGTCATTTGAGAATGATATTTGGGCAGCTATTGCATTGTATTTACGTCTCTATGGAAACAGCGAGCACAATGCGTACCCTGTCCTATGATTGTAGCAGCAAGAGGAGGAAGCGGCGTGGAGAATAAAGGAGAAATAGCCAAGCAGAGACAGAAGAAAAGGAAAAGGAACCATGTGCATGCAGGAAATCTACCCAAACCACTGACTCTCTTATCAAGGCTCCCTGTTATTTTTAATATAGAGTGTATGTTTTTTTTTTTATTATTATTAGGCGGCATGATGAGGAGCTGGTGATTTATTAAGAATCTGCATTTAGTACAGATAGAGCAGAGGAGCCCTCGCAACAGAATAATAACACTCTGCTGCATCAGCGCGCACAGCGATCACCACTTATTACTGGCTCATGCACAGACAGCACAGGGAGTATCAATCCCTCCTAGTGCACATCATATTGGTGTTATTCAATAAGAAGAAGTTGGGGTAGAGCGGGAGAGAGGTAACTACTAACATTATGCTAAGATGTTAAGACAGCAGTGATGTAAGCTGCTCATAAAGGGCTGCAATTCGCTCTGCGGATATGCTGGTCCCACGTTAGGATCATCAATCCTCCCAAATGTCGTTCTCAATGTTTTCACTTACACTTTGGTTTGAGATTTCACTCTGCACAACAACAAACAACAAATTTACTTTTCCGAGAGCATCACAGTCCTGCAGCAGCCCACCACGGCCTCCACAGTATTAGTAAGTGCACACTGTGTGTTACAGTCAGTCTAATGTACAGTGGAACATTATCAATCTCTAATGCATAGCCAATGACAGGCTCTGCAACAGCACGTCTCCGTATGCTACTGGAAACAGACTGATCTCTTTGTATGCCGTACACAAGTATTCTCCTGATCCCTAAGGCGCTCATTGTCTTCTGTTTGTTTAACATGATGGAATATGCTAATCAAGCGGGCGCTGCTGAGATAAAACTCGCACCTCAGCGCCAACACACTTCCCGAACCTGACAAATAAAACTGTATCCTTTTTAATTGTCTGTTCCCCTGGTAACTGAAAGAACAACGCAAACGAGTAAAGAAGAACCTCTGATTCGGTCACATATATAATGTTGCAATGACAGATGTCCACAGTAAACATGGCTTCAAGTTGCAGATAATGAGAAAAAAAAAACGTATGCAAAAGCAACCTCTACCAGACAAAAGTGAAGATTTCATTGAAAGATTAAATCTACTGTTGTGTTGAGCTGGAAATGAGCATAATGTCCCTGTATACAATGACCTATTTAACATATGGTTTCTTATGGTGGCGAGAAGCCACTTCTTATTCTGAGAGATATGACTGTGTGCATTATTCAAACAAAGATCGGGAATTAAACATCACCACCAGGGCATATTTTCATGTTTGAGATTGCAGAGTGGCAATTCTATTTGAACTCCATGTTTTCGTCACTTCACAGATGCAAGTGCAGCAGCAGCAGCAGCAGCAGCAGCAGCAGCCTGTGGCACTGGAGATCAACAGGGTGCCTCGCAGTGCTGCTTATCTGATACCAGTTTATTATGCTGTGCATAAACACAGGCACATACACAGTGACTTTCCACAGAAACATTCACATGAATGTCACACATATACTCATATTACTCATGCAAACATAAACACTAAACCCATGCTGGCTCACCACATGCTGTTGTGGGCTTTCATGTCCCATGCCCAAACTTTTGATTGGACACAAAAAGCATGTGAGATGAGCTTATTTACTTCCTGGGTGAAGTAAACATTTGACATGAGTGCCTTCAAGCTGAAAATCTGAGCAATGCATATGAGACATCTCATCAGTCGACATAGTAAACAACAAAAGGTGCAACCTCTGACAGACACAACACTGTTTACTATCGCACAGCTTAAACGGCACATATGCTGTAAGAACAATATACATTCACACACACACACACACACACACACATATTATAAAAGTAGGCAGATTTACTAAGCAATATGTCTATACGCTTGGGAAACAGAATAAATGAGCTTGTCTAAGAGATGTAGGTTAAACCAGCCCTGACTGTAAACACCGTCTGTGATACGGTTTCTTTATTTATCTAAATCACATTTCATGTGAACACAAAGTTGAGATTTGCAATGAGATTTTTTTGAAGTAATCTGCTGAAAACTGAAATCACATTGGAGTGCACTTTTTTTTTATCTCTCTGTCCATGTGAGGATGGAGAACAGAGTGGAGCTGGACTGGACGGCTTGGCTGCAGCCCACCAGTGTGTTCAGAGACCAAAACATGCCACGCAACCCGGCCACGTAACGGCCCTTTAATTGGAGGCCTCGCGTCAGCCCGCACGAGGCTGGAGGAATCTGTGTCTGAATTCATCTTTCAAATGACACAGCACAAAGCGTCCTGCTTTTGTTCCACCACAGGGACAGAAAGGCAGACTTGGCAGAGGTTTTCATTTGACGCTGAAATAAGATCCCGGCCTGGTGAAACGGCCGCAGAGCCTGTCTTCGGAAAGATACGGAGACGATGGAGAATTAGAGGGAAAATGAGAAAGGAAAGTGACAGAGGAATGAGAGAGAAAGTAGAGATAGAAATTTGGGGATGTGTGAGGGGGGTGTTGTGGTTGAAAGAGAAATAAGGAAGGCATGTGTGAAACTGGCACCGTGTTCCACGGAGCTGCAGTCTGATAATGAATCCAGCACAGTATCGGAGCTGAGCATAATGAGCTCTGATGAAGGCAAACAGAAACGTACACATGCACAGTTTTTGGCAAAGTGAAGCTCCAGGCTCACCTCAAACCGAGGAAATGGAAACGGCCGCAGACAGGAGATGCTCGACGCATGCAGACGTCTCCTGATACATCTGAAGTTTTCACATGACGCTTCCGACAGCGAACAGCAACAAGACGCTCATTTCCTGTGTCACGTTAGTACGCGCTTGTATCTTTCCAGATGAGTGTTTTGTTTCGCGTCCTCTCGAACACTGATGGAAAGTTCTCAGCTGCAACACAGAATAATCCTATAATAATAATAATAATAATAATAATGATCATCAAAACACAGCCAGAGCCTTCACATCACCAGCCGCTACAGTGAAACTGATCACGCAGAGTATCAGAGGTACTAATATTATGCACAAGCAGCATGATATGCCTCACTACCTATTAAGGCATTATGAGGGCTTAATTTAGCATCAATATATTTTTTGGGGTGTGTGTGTGTGTGTGTGTGTGTGTGTGTGTGTGAGATGTAGCCTGGTTTGACAGGGGAAAAAAGCAGCTGTGAAAAATGATGCCCTAAGTTCAAAGCAACTTCAATCAGGAGCATTTCTCTGCGTGATGAATAATTGAGCATCAGGCTGAACGGCCTCGAGTCCTGGCACTGCACCGCCAGGACTCGCCAATGTGTAGCAACATGGAATCTGCTACAGGTAACGTTTCCTTCACCTTCTGCAGGTCAGTGCTGTCCGTCACATCTCTGCATAGCCAAGTCTGCTTGTCTGTCTCTCTCTCTGTCTTTCTTCCTATCTCTGTCTCTCCATCTCTTACCCATCTCCCTCTCTCTCTCTCTCATTACCTCCTTATTACCTTCTCTGTTTTTCGGCTCTGAGTGTTAATGGATGTCTTACTCGTTCCAAAAAGAAAAACCGTTGAGGAGACAAACACGCAGGCTGATAAATACCACACACTCCAACTACGAGTGCTTTTCCTCTGGCTGATCACCACATCTGGACGGGAGAGAATCAAACAAGTTGTGCGGCTGAGAATTGAGCACCGCTTTCCAAATATTCAAATCACAGCAACTAATTCAGGTCTTGCTTCGGCCTGTGTCAACTGTATAGAGAAGAACAACAAAGAAGCCACTGCGTGTGCAGCATTTTGATGTCATTGTTCCTTTTCCTTAAACACGTACATTCTTATTTTTAGAATACGACACTAACGGCAAAAAAATGGTGCCGTCAAAATTCTAGTAGGTAGCTTCTACAGTGTATTGTATTTTTTTTAATGACTCCTCCAGTGAATTAATTTTGATCCTGATTGCCAATCACCTGTTTAAAAAAAAACTCTCACACAAAAAGTCTGACGTATGAGCAATAAAGTGCGGCCTCCCCCACTTCAATGCACACAGTAGTTTTGCTGCCACAGCAAACTTTAGCTAAACATTTCTGCATAAGGGGAATAATTGCATCACTTTGCTGACTTTATAATTCCCCTCAACTCGAGCTACTGTTACATTACCTTTTACTGTTCGCCATTATCCTGTAATTACCCCTTGTGGCCACAGAGAATGCTGCTAAGCAAATGGTACACACCGTAGGCACTTTAAGGCCAATGATTACAATATGGCGGCATTTTCCAGTATTTGACTGTATTAAGGACATGTCCTGGATTTAATTTATGTTATATTTTTGCTGCCATATTCTGTGTCAGCTTTTACAAGACACTTTACTTGATTTATATCTTACACTTAATGGGGAGAACAAGTCAGTGAAGGTCACTCCAACCAAATTCTTATCATATGGCCTTCGCCTGTACTGTTTGAAAAGGAGAGACATGAAACCACTGCCAGAGGGCGATGGAAAAGCAGCACAATCTGTTCTTTCACAACCTCAAAGGATTCATTCATTTTCTGAATCAACCTATGGACTCGCTACCCTATTCCACTTTGTATCTGTATGAATCTTTATTTTAATGTATTATTATTGAGCAAAAAAATTCTATTCATCTAGTTATTCATCCCGTACACTCAGTAAACGTCTCTCAGGTCCTTGTATCCCTAAATGTGCACAACACATCTATGGTCCAATCGTCTTTCCAACACTAATCGATTATAATACACGTCAAGATTAGAGTTTGTGGTCCTTTCTCCTTAACCCACCCAGTGTTTCTGAGAGAGCAGAGAGAGTGGCTCAGACTCATTGGCTTTTGCTTTGCACGGGAACCATCACGCTGCCTAATTTCAGTCTGAATGGATTTTGAATGCCCCCTGTGATAGAAATGATTTTTCCCTTTATCTAAACTGATGCACACATACGACACTGAGACACATTCAAATTTGGGTTATGGCTAAATTCTGGGATAATGCACGGTGCGTGCTTTTGCGCAGGCAGTTCCAGGCTAACACTTTCATTAAAAAAAGAGAAAACAAAAACAAAAAATTTCTTTGGGCCAGCTCAGCAGGTTTATCACGTTTTATATCATCAAAAAGGAAAGGAGCTCAATGAAGCTGTCTGTTGTAATGGGTCAAAACACCGGGACATAGTGTCTTCATCCCTGATTGGCCCAGGACAAGGCCATCAGAGGGGTCTTTGACCTCAGGCATGCACATCCTATAGTCCTGACGGTCCCATCCCTGCAGGTCATAATGTACACATGTCAGACTTTACATGTTGCTCAGTGGCAGCTATGCAGTGAAAGACGTGTCTGAGACGTGCCGCTGCTGACAGCTCATTAAACTCGATGACGTCGTCACTGACAGGATTTCAGGAAGCGCTGGGAACAAAGGGAAAGGGATCGGCCGCAGCCTGTCACTGAGAGTAATGGCACATCAGGAAGCTGAGAGGAAACTCCTAATGGTCCACACTTCAATATTTAATGCCTTATTTCTGGCCCTTTCTGTTTTCAGGTATAAAGAGACGCTCCATATTTCACAGCACTAAGAGTTATTACAACGTGAGCGGATCAGTAGCTCAATGGGAGAGGGTTTGGATACGGTGTTGTGGTGATTTACGGCTGCTCGCTGTAGTGTGTGTGTGTGTGTATCTGCTCTCTGAATTCTCACTGGAAATAAAGAGTGCTGGTTATTAATAAAAGAGAGCTGGTTATTAGTATACAGAATTATGGTCGTCCCTGCCATCCACAGCGTTCCAATGTGGGAGCCAATCTGAAGACTATGGAAGCGGCAGTGTTTAGTGGAGATGGTTGTGTCCACAGCTACAGCCAGCGTGCAGATCTGAAGCATCTCCTCACAAATAGGTAGAAAACAAAGGAGAAAAGGGATTCATTTATGCATTTATTTCTAAACACTCTTGTACATGAAGCCGCCACACTACACTGTGGCAGCTCAAAGAAGTTTTTGAAGGCTTTGCCCACACCATCCAGATGGGCCTGGGAATAAAAACACATGGCCAATTATTTACTGTAGGAGCCATACAATGCCATTTTTGTGACAGGGTTAAAAAAATAATTTGCTGCTGCGCTGAGACGCCTTCCACTTGTTCATTTCATCAGTCGCCTTGTTGCCTCGTCTCGTTACAACTGAAGCAATTTGCCTCGTGTTGTTAAATACCACATGAGACAACACTGGAAAGAATTGAAATTATTTTGCCCCACAGTCAGGATTTTTTACGCCGTAAATAGGATTAAACGTCTCGTTCACGTCGACGTTTGCTGGCTCGGAGGGACGTTGGAGGGGAAGCGGTCGCCGACGAGAGCGGGGGAGGATATCCTGTCAGCATTGGATGAACTTTGACCTTGGATATTCTACTTAAGGTGTCAGCCAAGGCCATGACACTTCCACTCACAGCTGTACTGTGCCAAGGCCTTCTTGTGATAACACCACACCGGGACTCCAAAAGTAATACACAAGTTACTTTTGCGAGGCGTGGGATTGTTTAACCCTCCACTCAGGTCGTTGGAAGACTGAAAAGATCATGGTATTTCATTAGATCCCAGATCGTCTTGTGCAGATGATCTCAAAATAAATGAATAAATCAACAAGCAGCTAATGTGAGTCACAGCAAGCTCTGGCTGGAGGCTGTTGAAAACGCCTCCTGCATTTTGTGTTAAAACATAGTCAAATTAGGAGCTCTGGGTATAAAAGCATTAAAGTTGCATGGGTCATCATAGAAACATAAAGTCAACTTTCATCAGTCCCCAGCAAACACTCCAGAAATCTTAGCACAAGCGTACAAACTTTTTCTTACTTTTCTTCACTGAACCAGTTCTGGAAAAATAATGAACCCGCCAATAAAACCCAGTAACTTGTATAAAATCAGTGTCTGTACAGGCACAGTAAAAACTAAAGTTGTGTTTGTGCAGGCACCACTTCAGAACAGAGGAATCAGTAAGGTCATGTAACAGAGAGGGGTCAGGCAAAGGCAACTGCAACAATAACAAAGACGAACCCGACAGGCCGTGATGAGGCTGAAAATAAACACACACACAAATTTGATGAAAAAGCTCCATAAAATGTTCATTGTGCCAGTTGTCCATAGCACTGTGGATATGTATATCTGAGATCATCCCCACTATATCCTGCTACCAGGTTTCACATGTCTGCTTCACGCCAGCTTTATGTTGGCAACACCATCGACATGTTTATCATATCTACACTTGCTTTGCCATTTCAGGGGCATCTATATTTTATGTCGAACATCTATTTTTCATAAGAAGAGAGTGCTGCCTGACCCACAGTTATTGTGTTTTTGGCTCAGTAAGGTTGTTGAAGGAAAATACCACACTGGACCCCTTCACCTGTGTTTGGCTGGAGGGAGGTTTACACTGGGGAAACAAATTAATCACAGCAGACAGGTTGTGCTGCCAGGCACTCTTCCCTTGTTCTGGGTTTACAAAAAAAATTAATCTTATTTAGATGTTCAACATTGGCTTAGGAAAGAAAAAACTGATTAAAAGTGAATGCAAACCTCCACCATTTCCATTTACGCAGTGATGGGGATGAAGTTTGCCTTCTCGCCATTTTTAGTGACAGGACTTTACTTGTTTGTTGCCTTTAGGATCCCACACCATTTGTTTGAGGATGAATTACAATTAAATTGGAAAAAAATAAATCCTCACTCCTTCTTCAGATTTTCAGATTTGCCTTTTAAAGGAAAAGAGCAAACTAAATGGCAGGAGTATTAGATGGGAGGAACTGGCAGCATTGCACATACAGTATGAGCTGGGAATTGGCTGAACTGGTGGGAGTGGGTGTTTGGTGATTTTCTCAGCTTGCAGCAGCATTGACCATGTGTTGAAATCAGTTTATCATGAAGATTACTGTCATGTCTGTGAGTCAGAGCACAAGATCAGATTTCTGGATCAAGAAGTGCAGCAATCTAGAGGAAGTTTTACTATGCAGATTCAAAACAGGGGGAAACAACTTGCCTGCCTGTTTCCCAAAGTAACTGTGGAATTATGAGGTTGCCAAGAAACCAGCTGCAACCTTCAACAAAGAACAAGCAGGCCTGACTGTCCAAACCTATCCAAATCACCTGCAACTCCAATATTACATTGTGTACATTTGTCTAATTTTGTACTGCAAAATGAAATGTTGGTGTGTTTTGTTTTTACATGAATGCAATTTTTTGCAGATCAATTAAATACGATATCACATGTTAATTAGTCAACTGCACAGGCACGGGACACGGTTATCGCAGAACAAATTAAACCAGCTGCTTGCTCTAATTTAATATTCGCTGTACAGAAAGGAGAGCGGTGTCAATCTTCTCCTTTCATTCTCAGCCACAACAACAACAACAAAAAAGTAAATCAACACATTTCCCAAACTGTTCAATAATTGCTCCAGGGTGCAGCCTGCACAGTAAACCCAGTATAATGTGTGCTGTATGGAAGCTGGATGTGTACGGGGAGTGAAACAGCTGCAGTAAATGAAGTGTTATCGAGTTTGGAAAGCAACACTTCCTTCAGTTGAATTCCTGGAAACTCCTGGAGTGAAAAAGACAGGAAGGTAAAGAGTGACGGACAGCAGGGGAAGGGAGGGAGGCGAGGGACAAGGAAGGGACGGAGGGAGGGTGGAAGAAGAACGAGCGTGGAAAAATATAAGGAACAGTGAAGACAAAAATGATGAAGAGATGCTGAGAGGATAAGTAGTAGTGGGCGGATAAATGCGTGGGTGGGCAATGGTGACTCAGGGGGTGATCGAGGAGGTCGGGGTACGAGGAAACGACAGGAAACGCAGGAGAAGTCAGCAGGGATGCAGAACAATGCATGATAGGCAGAGGTCAAAGAGGACGGTCAAGAAAGCAGCGAGAAGGGGAAAAAAAGGGTTACTCAGAGGAAACAGATGGAAGCGGAAGAAGAGGTTATGACCTTCATTCTCAACAGCCAATCAGAACACGCGGAGAATCCTCTCCAGCCAAATCATTCCTCATCTCAAACACACACAGATTGTCTATGGCGTGGGACTAGTCAAGAGCGAAATAAGTGAGTGAGCAGAATAATAATAACGCTATAAAACACAATGGTGAAGAATAAGAGCGTGGAGTGGGCTTACAAATCAGTCGCACTAATTATATCATTGTTTCTGTAGCGTGAAAGTGTGATATCTAAACACATTTGTCACAAACTCTTATTTCCATATTCATTCATGCCACTTTACAGGCGCCAGCTAACACGGTTACACGGGAACGCTCTTCAATCGCTATTCTGCCCGCAACAACTGTGTCAATGGCTTTCCCCTCCAACCTGAGTGGGCCCCAATTATCCCACAATTTTCATCACACTTGTAGCCTGATAATTCTATCGCCTTCCACAGAGAGAGTCCTCTGTGGATCGTGTGCAGATGATGTGGATTCCAGGCGATGGATTGCGAAGAATTTCCACTGACAGACAGTGTATCATTCTCTAATGGGGCGATCGGCAAAGTGCACCGGACCTGTAGCTAAACAGCCAATCTGGTTATGGTTGCTAGGGGGAAATTATGAGTAATTGGCCTATCAACTGCGCCAAATTTAACGCTGGTGGGGCGCTGGAAATTTAGCCCCAACTGCTACGTAAAATGTGTGAAGTTTAAGGGTTGCTAAAGCTACATGAGGAGCCAGTGATAGTTTTTTTTCGTAATGCGACTCCCAGACTCTGTCCTACGCTACGAGGGAAAAAAATATGTGCGACGACGAAGAGAGATGATGGCGATGGCGGTAAAAAACGGAGTTCAAGAGCAGCTTCCACCAAATTCGGTGAAATCATTATTAATGTACCCTTTTGCGAGATGGACGGCAGAGGAAAAACTTCTCGTTAAGGGGCTGAGACCCAACAAAGCTGAAAACAACGAAAGATAAATACTTTTTATTGTGGAACTGTAGTCATTTTCCAACTGTTCATTTCAATGCTTATGCAAAATTAGGCAGGGAAATCTGTTGGCACACCAGCCCCACCAAGATTTTTTTTCCACCAGCCGCCACTGGTCAGACATCTTTAAAAAAATATGGAACTGGGTCCATCGACAGGAAACTGTGGAGACAACATGTGTGACTGACGTGCGTTATCTTAAATAGTCACGGTTGATGGATCCAAGAGTCACAGATGGAGTTTCAGACAAGGCCCTTTATGTTTCAGTTAAAAATAAGAAGATGTTTAGATCTACCTCTGTCTGAAGCCAAGTATTCCACACCTTTCTATGGATTTGTCATTGATATGATATTATGCAGCCAATCTGCTCTGATATTTACCATGAGTTACTGTGACAATCCTATTGTGAACCACTGACTTTACTTTGAAGGCTAACCCGGGTTTTGAAAAGTAACATTTTCACTGTGGAATAAGTGATGGCTCAGGTCTAATGTGGCACAGACAAAGTGCAATGTGTGAATTAGCAGAGGAGTTTGGCTAATAATTTATTAGCCTCAGCGCCCTGCCCGCTTTTATAATCCTATTAAAAAGGATTTATATTTGCCTCCCCTCATCGTGTGTGATGGAACGGACCGGTCAGCTGGTGTCCAAATGGCCGAGAGTAGGAACTGCCTTTCCCCCTGTGCACCGCTAATGACAAGAAAATAAACACAGGAAACGGCCCGTCCCAGCTCCCTGTAATTAGGTCACCATCACACGAAAACACACTCTCACGCATACACACACACACACACACCGTGCGACTGACTACATCATGTTGTGTATGTGTACAGTAAAAGCTGCAGCTGTTAGAAGAGGGGGTGTCTGGAGACAGACTGAGTGTGAGACAGGCAGAAAGTCAGAGGCTCCAGTTTTGATGGTGTGGTCTGTGGTGAAGCCGGGGTGAAGAGCTGTGATTGTATTGTGTGTGCAAAAGCTGGAAGTAATAAGTGTGAGAAAAGGTGGGGTGGTCGTCCCCCTAGCTGCTTAATCAGCTTCTCATATCATAAACCTTGTCACAGTTAAACAGAATCACTTGAGCTCCATTAGAGCCCACATAAGCACATGATGGGTGTAGGAGCCATGTTGACCAAGCTGATAGGTTTCCATTGAAGATGACAAAGTGGCTACCCCCGATCTACCAGAGCAATTCATTTACACTGGACCTAAGATCAGCGGAATCTTGAGTTGTTGTCGTTGTCAAGCTTATTGCTAGGAAGGCTGTACAAGAGTTGTAATTGATGAACATGAAAATTGGGAAAATAAAATTGGATTGGACAAACGTTGCTGCTATGATGGGGAACCACATCCGCTGACAGAAATCTGACCCAAAACAATAAATCGATGTTGAAAAGTAACTTCTGTGACTAAACGAGTGCAGCACAGTAAACAGCTGCGAAGAGACCAGTGCGAAGGCACAAAAAAACAACACAGATAAAAATCTGTTCTGGGAGTGAAATTAAACGGTTCACATTTTGGCACAAAATGGTATTTTCATGTAGGACACATCACAACAAGTTAAATGTGGTCCAGAAAATAGGTTTACAGGTCCTTTAAAAACAAGGAAAAATGGCCTACGAACTCTCGACGTCCATACAATATAACAATTAATCTAACATTCAGATAATATTTATATATGCTAGCATATAATAAAAAATAGAAATGATGATGAATCACCTTTCTCTGTTTGATATGTCCGTTGACTACCTTTGGTTTTGGACTCCCCTGATGGACAATGGAGGACATTTGAAGACAGCACTATGGGCTCTTAGATTTCTTTTTCTTCAACAGATTTCTTTTTCTTCATGGCATATTATTGACTAACTGACCATTATCATAGTTTTCATCATTTATACAGTAAATTACACTTGACACTGCTGTTGTGCAAACTGTGTTATTTTTATTATAATGTTAATAATACTGGCAAAACAATTACTCTGGTTCTGAATAGTAGTTATAAAAAATTAAAACTGTGATTGATTAGGAGGATTCTAATATGAGTAGACTAATTGACTGGTGGATAAAAGTGAGAATGGTCCTTTAATAAACAACAAAAATAGTGGAAACAAGAATCTGTCATGTGGAACCATCAACACTATTATGATCATGGCAGAGAATTACATTGTCATGTACTGGAATGAAAGTAGAGGCCCAGATAGCATGAGATAGAACCAGAGTACTAGAGAGAAAGAGAGAGAGACAGATAGGGAGAGAGAGAGAGCAAGAGAGAGAGAGACAACAGCTGGCACCAGGTGCTGCTCCTACTAGGCGCTGCAACACTAGACCCCATGTTTAGATTGTACACTGTCACTCCGACCATGACTGAGCCAATTTCCCACACACACACACACACGCACACACACACACCCACACACACACACACACACCCACACACACACACACACACACACACACACACACACAGAGTACACAGTCGTTATGTCTCCATGACTCCTGAGTTCATTACACTGACTTCTATTCATTTCCTGGAGACTTACTCTTTCTTTAAACATAACTACTACTTTCCTAACCTTAAACCTTACTTCAAAATATGTTGTCACTTTAAAACCGAGTGATTTACGTTGGAGGGACGGACGTTTTTGTCCTGCAGAGGAGAGATAAATCCCCATAATTTGACTGTGTGAACACATTTAGGTCCCCACACAATGAGCACTAACTAGACCACACACACAGACACACACGTACACACACACACACGCACACACACACAGACATAACAACACACGGCGGGCAGGCCAGGCCAGACGAGAACATTGGGCCAAAGCACCAGCCTGATAAGCTGTGATAGCGATTAGTCATGTCTAAGGCCAAATGGCCATGTCAGAAATTCAGAGAAGGGGAAAAGGGGGAGGAGAAAAAAGGAGAGAACTGAACAGAGGAAAAGAACAGAAAGGATTGATCAGAGAGACAAAACTGTAGCCTGAGATAGATAATGAGAGTGCCACGCAGGATGAAATAAACGAGGGGGGGGGGGCCTACGGGGAGCCTGGAGGAGAAGCAGAATAAACGATGGATTTTGGATGGAGAAATAACGGCAGTTTGATCTGTGTGTTTGTCCTCTCTCTCTCTCTCTCTCTCTCTCTGTCTGTGCGTGTGTGTGTGCGTTTTGGAGAAAAAGAGGCTGTCAATTTAATTGATGCCATGACAGCCTGCCCATTTATTTTAATGGTGTTGTTTTGCAGCGCTCCATCACAGCCCAACACTCACCTTTTATGTTGGACAAGTTACTACATTTTTGCAGAGGGTAGAGGGTGAAAGTCAGTTTCAGTAAAGTGGTGTGTGTGTGTGTTTGTGTTTGTGTCTTGGCATCTTTGTTCATTCTGGAAAAACAGGAAGAAATGGCTTTGCGTGCGTGTGCATGTCCCTATGTGTGTGTGTGTGTACTTATATGGTATCATTTTGAGTATTGGACTTAAGTAATGAGAACTTTTTGGTTATGTGAGGACTGGTCCTCACGATCTGAGGGTTGCGACTTGGTTTTCGGGTCATGTGAATGTTAAATGATCTCGATGACTCCCCCTGGTCCACACGACACCTCAGTTTAAACAGGCAGCAAATTATCAGCATCTGTTTACTTCCAGGCCAGGTGTTGAGTAAGAATTGGGTTTAGGTTAAAGATGGAGAAAGGAGCTGGAGGATATATGATGTCAGTGACTGTTCTTTTATTAAGAAATAATTATAAGGATGTGTGTGTGTGTGTCTGTGTGTGTGTGTGTGTGTGTATCCTGTATGCTGCATCCAGCCGGATAGACTCTTTCCCTGTCCTTTTCCTGCTTCTTCTTAATTTAACCCAAAGCAAGTTTGGTCAAAGGAAACACATTCACACAGCTGTTCACTTCTCTCTCTCTCTCTCTCTCTCTCTCTCTTACACACACACACCCACACACACCTACAATTCACCTTGACAAGCCCACACAGTTCTTCCGTACCACACACTGACATATACCACAACCTTTCTTTAGATTCACATACACACACCGCTGTGGGCAGCTGGCATGTTACCAGTCAATGTGTGTGTGTGTGTGTGTGTGTGTGTGTGTGTGTGTGTGTATGGGATGAGTCAGAGGACCACACAGGGCCTGCAGGGTGGTGCTGGCAGCAGGGGGCTGTAACCGTATTATTCTAAGCAACCCATTGTGGTCTTTCGTCAATGACAGATCTGCCTTTTTACACGCGCACACACACACACACACACACACAGAGAGAGAGAGAGAGAGCAAAGAGCCAGGCCAGCCATCCTGGGACCAACCTCCGACTGGCTCTTCTTGTTTTATTAATGGTGAGCCATGGCTCAGTAGACTCATAATAGCTACTGTGCCCACCGATCTGTCTGTCTCAACAGAAACACACACACACACACACACACACACACATACAGATAGAGGGAGAGCCCCACAAACGAATAGAAAAAATTGAAAAAAAATAGTTCAGAACACTTCATGTTCAACCGCCCATAAATATAATCTAAGTCAGAAAGAACACTGTCGAACTCAGGCATTTAATTACTGAATCTGAATCGCTGAGTTATTTGATACTCACTTGGACAAATGACCATGAGCTTTTAATTTGATGCATAATGGCTGCAAGATGGTCAAATCACACTCCTCTCTGTAACTGCATGTCAAAGGAAAATTTTAAAAATGTTTGCTGTTCTGCGTCTTCAATTTCAGAAATCATCTTTTTAAAATCCAGAATGTTATTTCTTAATATTAAGCAGTGGAGCGAGCATAGTGAGCTTTGAGCGAGTGCCCATCCACAGTCCCTGTGCAGAAATGCTGAGTCAGCGATATGGTTTACTGCTCATGGACACTGCTCTCTACTCTCATGTCATGTGTATGGCAGTGGGCTTTATGGAGGCGAATTTTGAAACTAAATGCCATAAATGTCATATTTAATCAACTCTTACACTTAAACTTGTGTCTGACTTCCACACCTGAAGTGGGACCTCGCTCCACATGGGAGAAGCCTTGTAGCTCAAGATGTTCTCCCATCACATTGTGGGAACCACGAATAGGCCAGTGTTATGAGAGAGCACAGGGAGCAAAGCGTGGGAATACAATAGGCCCTCAAAGATAACTGTGGCTGTACAGTGCATTACGTGCACTGCAGAGAGAGAGAGAGTAGAACAAGAGCAGCTTCTGTGGGATACAGCTGAACTTACTCTTGTCAGTACATGTACAACTGTTTTCACCTGAATGATCTGAAGAGACTTGTTGCAGTTTTGTAGTTTTTCAGCATCGTTTTGAGACGAGAGGATTCCTCATCAATGTGTACGACCCGAAATGTATGTGATGTATGTATGGGAGTTAAACAGCTTTGTGTGGTTCCTTTAATGCCAGCTGAACGTTCCTCTCCCTGTAAACGTTCACGTAAACGTCTCTGTGCTGTGCTATACACTCTCAATCATGACCCATAATCCTCGACCAAACTATGGGATGCGGAAAGTCACACAATTGATGAGGGACTTCTTTGACAAGGAGAAGGGTCAGAGGTCAGATAGGCTTCATGATAGGCTTCATGACTGACAATGTACTGTGGTGCATTGTCAGTCAAAGACACACAAAGACACATTGAACTTAGAAAAGTATACTAAGGGTAAGGGTAAGAAGATATAGCTGCAGTTAGCTGCAGATAAACAGAATGGAGATAAACAGTATAAACAGAGAGTGTTCAGCTCTTTACAGCTTTACAGCCCTCTGTCCTGTTGGGAGCAGGAGCAGACGACTTTTTGCCTTAATACTGAGAATTGTATTATTAAAGAAGCTCATAAAGTCGTTACCGCTGAGAGCTAGAGTGGATCAATAGAGAAAAGACTCTTTGTTATGTCTGGCTACAGTGCTGGGCAGAAACCTTGGGTTGCTTTTGTTTTCCCTCCATCAATAGGCATTAATACAACGCTCCAACATTACACAGGACCCTCCTGTATGTTTTAACATGGAGCGAGGTTCTTCTAGTTTGGTGGAATGCCAGCTGTTTTCATATTCTCACACTGTTTGCTTTAATTTTTAGCTTATAGAGTAGAGTTAATATCCTGTATTGTGTTGTTACTTAGTGTGAGGGCCAATAGAGTTGTGTGGGGGTTGAATCAGTCAGTCAAAGCTAAATGATATCCACCCCGAACAATACGCTCCATTTGGCAGCCACCTTTCCAATCAGCCATTAGCGACTCTCCCAGAGGACAATGTTGTGCAATGAGCTGTTCTCCATCTATCTCCAAACACAGGGCAACATTTTATCAAAAGATCAAAAGCTGCTAAGGAAAAAGGCAAAAACGAGGGGAGGGGGGGGGTCATTAAATGTTAGTCTTCATTAAGAGCAAATTAGTGATTTTCATTCAGCAGACAAAACGTAGAGGGTGGGAGGAAAGAACCGGCAAAAAAAAACAGCGTATTAATATGCATGTGTGTGTGTGTGGACATGTGTGTGTTCATGTTTGTGTGTTTGTGTCAGAGCTAGAGAGCATAAGGGTGGGAGACGACAAAAAAAAGGCTCAAATGACTTTTTAATCACGTCATTAAAAGGACTTTAAATTATGAATTTGTCACGATGGATGTCTGAAGGCGCGGGGGAGAGAAAGGGTCATATTTCATTCATTCATTCATTCATTCATTTATTTATTTGTTTGTTTTTTTTATTGAGAGTGAGGCCAACATACTGCTCCCACATGTGAATGTGTGTATACGTTGTTCTGGATAGTGTAGGGTATTAAATAGTAGTGTAGGGTAGTGTATTAAACCTGTATTAATCATAACAGCAAGTGAAGAGTGGATGGATGGATGGATGGACGGATGGATGGATGGATGGATGGAGTAAATGGTCAACTGGCTGCTGTTGCTGTGGGACAGAAATACAAGCTAACAGTCAGATCAGGGAAGAAATGGGCTTATGTTGGCAGAGAGACAGTGGGTGTGAGCAGAGGAGAGAGATGTGAAAGCAGATGAAAAGCAACTGAGGGTTGGAAACAGGGGAGGGGGGGAAGGAGTTAGATCAACATAGTTTTTTTTTCTGCTTCATTGTTGGTTGGTTTTTTTTGGCTCTGCCTCTCCTGTCGCTCTCTGTGCAAAAGACAACCTACTCAGTGGAAATCAAATGTCGATAAAGAGAAAATTGCAACGGATGGACGAGAGCGGGGAAAACAGGAAAGATACACCCAGAGAAGCCTCCCAGGAGCAGTCAGCTGGGAGAGAGGGAGAGAAGAAGATGGCGGAGAAAAGAGGAGAGGAGAAAATGTGCCAAGCACCACAACATCCATATTATTTGCATGTAAACCCTCTATCTCACACAAACTACTCGTGCAGTCAAACACACACACACACACACACACACTCTCTTGATGTGTTGACAGTATTAGGAGCCGACACGTAGAGAGAAATGGTTCAGGGGGGGAACACAAACAAATTTCGAGAGAAGAAATTGGCCTTCTCGTTGCACTGCACCACTCCTCCACAAACACCGCACTCCTCTCATTACACTCCATTACAGCAGCCATCCACACACAAAAGGGTTCCTCCAACACGGGTAATAGGAAATCTAGTCAACACCGCATTGTGCTTTGTCCCCCATCAGTCCCACAGGTCTGAGAGAAAGGCTGTGGACGGCGGGGCTCCGACCGAGGCGGCGAACACGCGCTGCACAGATAGGAATTGATTGGATGCAGTAGAAGGTAAATAGACGGAGCGTCGATCGGGATTTAAATGACAAGCCAGGCCTATGAAAACCAGATAAGCCAAAACTGCAGCGTGGGTTTAAAAGCCCTCATGGTAAAGAGTCTGACTTGGACTCTGTAAGTTATTGGATATTAATATAGTGTCACCTTGGTGTAAGTCACGTTAAATATCTGTATCAAGCTGTTTTGTTTTGTGCCAGCGACATCTTTCTCTGGACTTTATGGGCTATATTATATTATGTGACATGTTTTTGGAAACTGGAACTCTCTCCCGTCTCTGTTGAGCATAAGGGACCTATTCATTTTATCTACAGCACATTAACTTTGCCAGAGGAAAAGGAAAGTGAAGTGTCGAACCTGGGGATGAGTGGGAATCATAAAAGCCTGCATGTCTTAATGCAGGCTTCCCAGCACTGTGCCATGGACCACATCACTTAGGGGAGAACGTCTGAAGGTGAATGAGCTGAATGCAGCTCATTCACCTGAGATTTTCCAGCGATACAACGGGGAACAGAACATTCCGTGACTGTTCCATCCATTTCTAACTCTGTGGCTGCTTAATGCTCCATTTTTCCTTGTTAATATAAAACTATTGATTATATGAGAATCCTGTTTGCTGTCTATAAGTCAGCTCTATACTAGCAAACTAATCTGGTTAGAATAGAATGTCAGCTGATGATAGGGTTTATTGATGAGAGAGCCCCGTATGTGTTAAGGACAATTGGAAAACCCATTCATGTTAAGGAAGGAGCTCACATGATCACATTTTTAAAAAGTGTTTTTGTTTGTGGTCTGTTTTAAGGCTGAAACATTATAATGCTGTAAAGATACAGTTCACCATGTGAATTTATTCTAACTTTGTATTTTTATAATATTCCTCATTATTTAAATTCCTTACTGACTTTAACCTCTAGTCCAGTGTTGGTCTAAACCAGGAGTGGTTATATTGCGTTAGACTTGTTGTTGTGGGCACCGCTGCTGTGTCAGCTCTACTTATACCAGCATAACTCAGGGATGGTTAATGAGCCAGAGCCTGAACTGCAATATTTACCATAGAGGAAATGTTCCAACATTATGTAGCTAAGTTGTCTCCTTCTCCAAAGACGCACTTGGAGCAGGTTTAACACACATCAGCGATACGTGCAGGCTGAAATGATAAAGCAGAGAATGTGGCACTGAACTTTTGTTCACTCTTCAACAGTTTACACAAAACTTCAAGCTCAGCTGGAGATGTGTTTTTCCCATCGCCATCGCTCTGCCTGTCCTTGTTTAATGGTCTTTGTCTGTTCTCTGCATAGCGTGCAGTCCCCCATCACAGAGTCGCACATAATGCCAGACATTTAACTGGAAATACCTGCAAAATCTAAAGTGCCAACATTACAACCCAACATCAAGGCACATTTCGGCAATTTCCCTCACCGTCCTGGCAGGTGTGTGTGAACAGACGCTGATAGATGCAGATGAGCGGACGAGCAAGGGGGGGGTGGAGGGGGCGTTAAGAGCAAGTGTGAGTCACCATGATGATAGAGTTAGTATAGTGTTTAATGCAGCAGGTGCCCGGTGAGAGAGAGAGAGAGGCAGTGGGTATAAAAGCAGAGATTTGGCCGAGTATTACACAGATTACTGCATCAAACGGCTTCAGCACTGCTTCACAGTCCCCATTTAGAAACAGAAGGAAAGAAAGTCTCCAGGAATCTCCCCCTCCACTTTGCTGCGTGTGAACATTCCACATCTTTTCCATCTGTTGTCAAAGGAAGATACAGATACGACCGAGTTGGTGTGAATGCACACATCTGGAGTGATTGTGTTCTTTGATTGAGCTATGTGTGTGTGTGTGTGTGTGTGTGTGTGAGGAGAAAGAAAGAGCACACATGTTTGAGAGTGGCGAGGAGTAACAGACAGCAGGGTGTGTGGCCAGGAGCCATCTGAATGAGTCATAAGTCAGCTTCATTAGCGAATATGTCTCTTGACCTATCGACATCCACATCGCACCGTCTAATCCCCGCACATCGATCAGCTGACCTACAGAGCCGCGCGATTGTTACCACTCCTCATGGCTTTAGCGTATACCAAAAGCTGCCCCGCGCCGCCTCCGCGCCGCCACCCGCCTCTTTTCCATTCATACTGAACTTCAACAAACGAGTGCAAAGGTCAGGATTTGTTGAGTAGAGTGCTCAAAATGTCGATCTCAAAACGCTAAATGTTTAAAATCAAACTTGTTCTGTGTCAAACTGGAAAATATAAGCGTTTGACCTGTGGTGAAAAGCGGTTTTTATATTATGCTTTGATTAAAGGCCATTGCGTCTGTCGCAGGTTTAAAATTCAGTTATGACGCTTCATAATGTGTTGAGATTAGTAGTTCAAGTGAATCTCATTATCTGTGTTTAACTTTTGGGCCTTCAGTGCAGTGAGCTACAGTTTCTAGGCTAAAATCAATGCATTCTTTTCTGTGCATTTACATTAAAAAAAAATTTGATCTATGCTCATTTTCTTCAACTGCCTTCACAAAAAACTCCTTTGTTACACACTACGAATTGCCGTCAAATTGTCAGCATTTTATCTGTCATGAACAAGGATAAACGCAGCCTTGGAAATGTATTGTTATCTCTTACTGCCAACACAGGTTTGAGTGTGTTCTGACTCGAGTGAGTGTTGCATGGAATAAAAAGTGAGGTAAACCACAATTTCCAGAGCAAATCCAAAAAAAAAACCACAAACAAAAAGTATATAATGTATATAAATGTTGCCAGAAATTATTTTTAAACTTTCCCTTGAAAACAAAACGAGGATATTATTTAAATTAAAAAATGCTAACACACTGACCGATATTCTCAGTCATTTGTTGTAATTTCCCTTAAATGTCTCTGCGATCCTAATAACAAACATATTCTGTTTTAGCAGCAGAACGGGGACGTGAGGTGAGGCGTCTTCGTCTGTAGGGAGCACATATCACAGCTGTCCTCACAGCTGTCCTGCTCCCGGGAGCTACATTATTTCCAGCATGGCACATATCCATTCAGTTGAGTTGTATGGTAGTGCGACCGAGTGGGAGAGCCATCCCGCTTCTGAATCAATGACCAATTCAATTTCATGCACCATGCTGACATTTAACCAACACAGGCAGAAAGGTTAATGGAATTCCATATGTACGCACAGACGGCCTGTACAGTGGCTGATTGTATCAGTGCTACTTAGCGGAATACGCCAAACTAAAGGGTGAAAATCCTTCTCCGGCTAAGCCTCATATCAGCACAGTCACACACACACATGGCCGACTGGAGGAGAGAGCTTTAGATTAGCTCCTTTTCTCTCTTCGTCTGTCTACAACCCACCTTTTCACCTAATGCCAGGTCTGCTCTCCTAATCTCTGTGGCCCTGATGGTCGTTTTCTCTTTGCCACATCGTCTGCGCCGGTTCATCTTTCTCTCACTGTGCTAAATGATCTGTCTGTTTTTGTTTTTATTCCGTCGGCAGCCTATCTATCGTTCTTCCTGACTCTCTCTCGTTTGTCCGTCCGCTCGCGTATCTGCCTGGCCTTGTATTCAATCTGTCCGTCTGCCACCTCCCAGCCTCCTTCATATCGCTCAGGTCACGCAAAGACAAAACACCCACCTAATCATGATGTAATCGTTCAGCCGCCCCCCCCCCCTTCAGCCCCCCCCCCCCCCCCCCCTTTGTCTCCATCGCGGCTTTACTTCTCGGCTGAGAAAAGCGAGTGTCAGTAGAGCTTCAGGTTTAGCTTAAAGTCTCTCGTTACATCTGACGCAATTTCAGCTCGTGAGAACGACTGGCATCGGCACAGGAAGGTGGAAGCGGAGGTTGCTGCCAAGTGTGTCGAGCCCCAGTAACCGTAGTGATGAGAGAAAGGTAGACACCAGGCCCTGGCTGTGGTAATGAGGCTGGACAGTTTATACAAAAACACAATTATCCAAACACAACGGAGGGGAGCTTACCCCGCCTCTCTGACCTCACTGACTGCAAGAGTGTGAACTGACCACAGGCTATAGGGGGTGTACACAACCACGTGTTTAGGCAATACAATCACAATGAATAATGGCTAATATAGCAATCTAGTATAATCTAGTAGTATAGTATAGCTCCACACACAGAACATAAAACATATATTATACATACTCTGCAAAATAGCTATGAACCTGCAGCTTGATTCACAAGAGTTCATAGAGCAGTGGTGGAAATTGAATCTATATATATTTATATATACTTGATATATAATTTTACTTTACTGCATTTATCTTTAGCTTTTGTTCCGAGTTGCTTTCAAGGCGTGTTACAGGAGTAATAACTTGATTATATGGTGTATATGGTGTGATTATAAGGCAGTGTAACACTTTAGTTCCATTGTTGCATTGTAAAAATGTATTTTTCAGTAAGTAAGTAAAAGATCTACATACTTTACGCGTCACTGTCCTTTGCATTGTTTACCGCAGCTACAAGCCAAGAAGAAGAACTGAATCCAGATCTGCTAAACCACACTGGCTTTGGTTATATGATGTTAATATGGCTGGATCATTCACTAAAGGTTCAATCCTTGTTTTGATACTGTTCTGTAAGGTGGGTTTCAGATGACTGACAACATATGAAATCAAGCATCATTTGACCCCCGTCACGCAGCCTCAGCCTCAGAGCACTGTGTAGTCTCTTCCCACATGTTAATGTGACAGCTTCATTAAGCACAGTGTCCTTTAATTACCCGATTAGTTTAACAAATGTTTGTGCAGCATCAGCTCGACTTGACATATTTAGACAGCAGGAACAATCGATTGTAAAAGCTGCAAAACCTTCATGCAAACACTGAAGTTAGAGCCGCACCTGCTATAATAATCTGAACGGGCTACCTCACATCATAAACACACATATACAGGGGGTCCTCGAGTTACGACGGAGATTCGTTCCTGAGAATGTGTCGTAACCGAATTTCGACGTAAGTCGGAACATACATTCATATGTAAGGTAGATACTAAGTTGTGCCACCAGATGTCGCTATAATACCAATCTACAACAAGAGTTTACTATGGTGAATTGCCTTTTGTCCCTCTTGACCCTCTTGACACACCGTAGGGGTTGATATCGCGAGTGTAATGAGCATTTCCTTTAGATTTCTGATATCAACCTTGTAGACCCTGTGTTGTGAATAAACCTACGGTATCGCCACGATCCCCAACCCATCTCTGTCCGTGTGCATCTCCTTACTGGCTGCCGCTGCCCCCTCCCACCCCCCACCCCCCTGCCAGCCGTCCATTTCACATAAGTAAACACAACGCAGAGTAGCCTAGCTGTGCTGTGGAGGTGTTGGAGAGCCGGCACCAACTAGTTCCCGTGCGAAGTCTGTACGTATTTACGGGGCAAACTGTTTAAGCCGAAACAAGGAAGTTCATGGGAGATGTGTCGTAACCACGAAAACGTCGTATCTCAAGACCGTCATAACTCGAGGACCCCCTGTATATTGTTAGCAGTGGTGATTGTGGCAGTGTTGTGGCAGTGACCAGTCATAAAGTCCACTACTACCAGAATATTTCAACAACCACAGGATGGATTACTATGAAACTTGACATTTGGACCCCAAAGGATATCTGCTTAACTCTTGAATGTTACCATTATAACTGTATGCTACAATGTATAGAATATTTGCAAACCAATATGATGTACCCTTTTTCCGGTTTAAACCAAAATAAAACTAAGAAATCAGCTGTATTCCCTCATTAGCGTTATTGTGTGTATGCTGGCTCTTCCTCAGTTCATGTTGGGATGGCTGTCAGCCCCTTACAAACAGATCAGGATTATAGTGACCTTGAATCTGTTTTGAAATGCCAAACACTGAGCCACTTATATACACATCACTGGAGTAAGACTCTATTCAAGTTCCCTGATTTATAGATCCGAGTGCGTGAGCGACTGAGAAAGCACTTGCTCGCGACAGTAAAACGTTAAACAGTGTGTATGTTATGTCTGAGACGTGACTGTGCAGACACACACTGCAGGAGGAACCGGGAAAGTTGTCTGCGCGCAAGGGAAAAGTCGACCTCACATGCACACGAAACGTACCCGCTCCCTGAACACTGACTCAACCGAGAAGAAACAACAAAGCAACTGAAACAAAAACCCGGTTGTTCATGAAGAAAGGATGAAAAAAGGGCGCAGTAAGGCAAGAACACACAGATGGGGGAGGATGGGGATCAGTTGGCCTTTCTCTTACTGGGGCAGCCTCTCTGTTTATGCTATAGTCCATCTGTATCGTGTTACAACTCGGTGCCTGTGTCAGCCGGGAGAGGCTTAACGAAAACGAGTCGAAGAAGGAGAGGGAGAGGCCCAGCAGGGAATAGCAGGTCACAAAAGATTTACTTCACCCCTGTCCAGGAACCAGTTTTTCAAACAAGAACAATGGAGCCACTCCAGAAAGAAACGGAGCAGGTTAGGCAGGGCCAGGTGGGGGTGGACTGGAGCGAGGGAGAAAGAGAGGTAGAGGATTGATGACACAGTAAAGAGAAATATTGAGTGGAGGGGGGGGGGGGGGGGTTAGGGGTC
>JAFBJQ010040601.1:0-61327 GCA_016785345.1 Trinectes maculatus | reverse complement strand
GGGGGGGGGGGGGGGGGGGGGGGTTAGGAGTCCCAGTGTACGGTCTCAGGGGGGATCCAGCGTCTGGTGATGACTTCAAAGCGTTGCGAAATTGAAAAAGCGAATTGAGAGCAGGATGGGATGAGATGGAGAGGTGGCGGTGGAGGGCAAGAGGAGAGACACAAGGAGGAGAGAGATAGAAAAAACAGGTGGGGGGTGGTGGGGGGCAGGTGAGGATCCCAAAGAATATGTGCATTTGAATGAGCAGTTGGAAGCAGAGTGGCAGGTCACTGCAGCGTACACGGCTCTCTATCTCTCCATCAGAGTCTGCTCTCTCTCTCTCTCTCTCTCTCTCTCTCTCCTCCTCCGTGTTGTGAGCAGTGCAGATGGTGCAGCGTTCGCCCGCAGATATTAAGAAACCCAGGAGACGGAGCACGTGAGCATGGACTTTGTTCTCCCCCACCTTCACAGTCATCCAGCGGTGCACTCACAGAGTCAGCCATGCGGGCTGCAAGTAGCACTCAAACAGCTTTGGAGCTTGAAGCCCATGATCTCCATTGTTTTACACACAATGAACACACGCTGCTATGTGCACACGGAGGCGCATCCGCGAGAGCGCCGCCGCGTTCTTTCACACACAGGCATGCATGGAGGCGCTGGAGTCTCGTGCCTCTGCTGGTAACATGCAATTATGTGGCTATGATGTCATTGATTTTCTGCATTGGTTGGAAGCTGCGCAATGCCGAGCGATTAGAGAGCGCTGGAAAGTGCCTCGCTGTGTGGAATACTAATACACTCATTTGTGAGCAGTGGCTAAATGGGAAATGTTTTTCCATGCACCCCCTCCTCTACCCCCGCTAATGTTTACCTCTGCAGAGCTGAGACTGAAGGAGCGAGAGACACTGACTGACTGACTGACTGACTCATCCCTGACAGAGATGTCAGATCCCGGCTGCATGATAGACCTGTCCAGGATCCCAGAATGGACGGAAGAGAGAGGAGGAGGAGGAGAAAGTAAACGAGAAGAGGAAGAGAATATAGGCCTGTCTGTGGTAAGAGGCACTGATGGGTTTCATTCCAAAGAAGATATCTGCTCTGACAAAGAAAACCAAAATGTGACAGCTTCTCTTACAGAATGATCGCAGAAGGAAAAAAAAGGGAAAAAAAAATAATAATAGGATTTTCTGAAAGGAAGCTGGTGAACAAAAGTTCCCTAGTGAACACGGTTAGTCCATCAAGGCGCAAACATAAACGTGAATGACAATAGGATGGAATAAAAAACATTTTTAAGCTGCCATACATCTATATCTGTGGCTCAATAAACTGTTTATATTAAACCTTCTTCTGTGAAGGAACATGATTGTGTGAAACATCTCCTCATGATGGATCTATTCTATGGTTCTTAGAGCACAGTGGTGACTTTGTAGATGTTTCTTCGTTTTATGGGTATTTTAATGGCCAATTCAACGAAAACAGCTGAAACCTGCCAAGTGTCCTAATAATTTTGGCCACCACCACTGTAACTGAGCACTGTTGTGCAAATTACTACTTAGAAAAGAATGAAGCTAAATTATGTCTGAATTAGCATATTCACACATCATTTTTACATTCTGCTGTTCTCATTTACATGTTTTGTTTTTCTCTTGCCAGACAACTGTCGTCTAATGTTCATCTACAGTCCTTATTAAAACCCTGATTTCATAACCACAATGGCGCCCGGCAAAATGGCCGCACACAAAGACAACCGCAGAAAAACGATCCCTCAGAGAGAGAACGTTAGAAGTTCATTCACATGTGCCTCAGGAGTCATGCACTCAGCTGAATGAGGATCAAAGATGGAGACTGTGTTCACTGGTGACGACGCTCTTCTGTGTTAAAGTCAGTGGATTTGACATGAGGTGCTTTCTCTTTGGAGAAGATGAACTCACTATAGCGAAGTGAATCTTGGCAAATTTCACCATCATGCCTGACTTTTGTAGTTCAGCCAAATGCTTAATTTTCTCATCACGCAACTTAGCAGGCGCCGAGTGGGAAAGATAACATTTGTAATTTGCGTTTGATGAACACCTAAAAGGCCCCCAGTGGCTTTTCCATGAACAACAATTTCCAATGAATGAAAACTGCTGCACATCACATGACCGCTCATGTACACAGGACATGCAGATATCTATTCCTTTACCTGGTATAGTACAGGGACATTCCATTCACTGTCACAGAAAACAATCCAACAAAGTTATGATATTTGTTGTTGTTAAAAAGCTTTACACAGCACATCCAAACAAATGGAGTAAATGAAACACGAGGAAGGGAGACGGAGGAACAGAGTGAGGGATGGGAGGGTGAGGCCACAGATGGCAGGAACAGGAAGGAAGTCGTCAGGAAGAGCTGGCGACAACAGTCAGGAGGTAATGAAATCAAACAGACGAAGCCAGAGGTGAAAAAGAGCGAACAGTTGTTTGTTTAATGGGGAGATGCTGGGACGGTGGACGAAAGCACATAAAGCAACAGGGAAGAATGGTTCTGGAGTGAGTGAAGAGAGAGAGGGGCGATGAAGCAGACTGCCCCCTGTTGATGGAATGAAAAGACAAGAAAAAAATAACACAGAGAAGCTGTTTGGGGGCTTTTTAGATCCAGAATGACAGAACAATAGACGGAATGAGACGGACAGAAAAGCCCTGGGGACAGAAACCAAACGCACAGTCCTGTCAGCATGTGTCTCCTCCAAAGTCTCTCCCATGTGCTGAGGGCGGGAGGGAGGAAGGAAGGAAGGAAGGAAGGAAGGAAGGAGGGAAGGAAGGGAAAGAGCAACAAAGGGGAAGAGAAAAGAGGCCGCAGTGGTATTAGAAGGAGGTTAAAAGAGAGCGGGTGGGTGGGGGGGCGGGTGAAGAGACAATGCGGAGGTTAAGTGACGGACTTGGAGCGAGACAGCAGGTTAAGACACATGGAGGAATGGTAGTGAGAGAGAGAGAGAGAGAGAGAGAGAGAGAGAGAGAGAGAGACAAGGTAAGCTCATGCCTGACAGAGCTGCAGAGAAGTGTCCTGTCACCACAGTCAATGTACCGGCCGACTCGCAGCCATCTCCTGCTCGCCACTACCGCAGGAGATCAATTGTTAGTGCAACTGAGTATGACCGGCTAATTCTTAAAGAGCAGAGACACACACACATACACACAGAGCACAGTTCTGCCACAGCAAGGTGGAGGAAAGGATGAATCCATTACTAACTACCAACAATGTGCAGAGTTCAACTCACTGAAGTTCAGTAACATCAGAGGCTGGCGCCCTTTTTTAAAGGACGACTACTGCACAGAGTTATATATGTGTGTGTGTGTGTGTGTGTGTGTAGGACTGTAAAGTTCCCCACATGTTAAGGCCAGATGTTTGAAAGCCAGACAGCTCTTTGACATGAGGTCTGACTGGAGTTCTTGTTTTTGTGTACTTGCGCCTTGATAACACAATCCTTCTATAACACATAAAAAAAAGTTGAACGCTGTGTGATCTATAATTTAGGCTTCAAACTGAGACGGTACGCTGGCTGGTAGAAGTCAGACAGAGAAAGAGATGGGAAGTTTGATTTGAAAACTTTATGGGATGGCACGCTCAACAAAGCGAGCCCTATTAGTAGTAAACGTTAGGCTGAGTTATCAGTGAAGTACATCCTGCCAAATACAGTCACCCCTATTTCAAACCAGCCAATGAGAGCTGCAGCCCCGGTGATCCCAGTATGCAACAGACCACGCTCGACAATGCTCCACAGCGAAAACAACAATAGCTAATGGTAGCTATTTCAAAATGGAATGCCACTGCATGCGGGCTAATTTACATTGTGTAGGACGACATTATTTAGATCGTGCCTAACAACACAACGTATGAGTGTTGCCCTTGAGAACGACAGTTGTCAGCAGGATTCACAAACTGTGTGAGACAGAGAGAGTAAAACTAGCCACATTGAGTTGGAGCTCACAGAGACGATCGTGCTTACTGGGGATTATTGGACATAGCTCAGGGAGGGCGGGCGGGTTGGGGGGTGATCGGGCAACAGGGGTCACAGCCCATTGTATCGATGAACAGTAGAAACTGCATTCTCACGCTCTGACAGTCGGGGACAACATTAGATTCAACATTGAAAATAAAATAAGTTTAGCACACACAGATAAACCTAAAACCCCCTTTGTGTGGTAACATTTCATCTAATTGAATATTATATAACTTTGAGATGATTCACAATTAATTACACAAAATAAAAAGGCTAATCATGATGGAAATTTTTATTTGCTTGACAGCTCTACTTTTCAGTAATAAGAGAAACCCAAGGCTCCTGATCGTTACCTCACAGTAATATCACCTAAGAGAATCGGGCTTGGGACCAAGAGGTTTTGGACCCGGAGGTCGCCGGTTCGAATCCCAGCTCGGCCAGAAAATTTGGCTGATGCGCCACCATCCCAGACCTGGTCTACAATCAAGCTTGGGAACACACGGCTGCCGGTTTATACCCCGGAATGGCCAAAAAAAAGGCACTGCCATCTGTCTGCCTTGGGCCCTTGAGCAAGGCCCTTAACCCCGAAATGTGCTCTCTGTGAGCGCTTTCTGTAGGGGGCAAGCCCGCTGCTCCACATGTGCATGCTATATACTGCTGTGTACTATGTACTGTACTGTCTGCATGGAATGCAGTAGAATTAACTTCCCAATTGTTGGATCAATAAAAGTGTGTTTCTTTCTTTCTTCTTCTTTAATATTTGTTACGGTGTTTCAGACTGCATCAAAGCACTGGACTGACTGATGCATTCCCTTTTCCAGCCACAAGAAGAGCATGTTAGGTTTTTCTCTATAATTGTATAAGGTGATTAAGGTGGTAGTGAGGGAGGGGTATTATCAGAGGTGATGGTGTCAGAGGACCTCATTACTGTTAATGAGTGTTGACATCTTTGAAGCTGCTCAGACTGCATCAGGAGGATTCCTCATGATTTCACTGTGGAAACAGTCTGCACAGAAAGCACAGAGTGGTGCTGTGTTGTGAGAGACCTTAGTACCATTATGGAAGATTAATACAAACACACGCAGGTTATTGCATTGAGCAAATCAAACATGGGTCACCATATGTCCCAGTGCAAAAAATGTATGGGTGTGCGCCCAACCTATTGCCTGTGTTATCTGTGTTAGCACAATATTGGCACAGAATGAGAGGGCCAATCGAAAAAGCCATCACAGTGGATGCCCGCTCATGAATCGTAACGCGGACCGGGCCCCAACCGCCATCAACTCACTGCTCATCCAGTTCAAAGCAATTAAATAAAAACACGGGGTTATTCCAGTCAAGGTGTACTGCAGCATCCCCTGTCATCACAGGCTCACTGTAACAACCCCAGTCCAGTGAGGCGGAATGCTGACTGCACATTTACAATGTGAGATCACATCATATGCACACGCACGCACACACGCGCGCACGCGCGCACACACACACACACAGAGTTCAGGAAATAAGCCATACAAAAGAAAACAAAACAAAGTGCTTTCAAGACATATGCACAGTTATTTCACACACACACACACGCACACACACACACACACACACACTTGTTCACTCAGCAGTTTAAAGCAAACCATTAGTCGCTCAATCAGGCAGACCCCACAAGGGAGAGAGAGCTAATTAACGGCCGTATCGAAACACCAAGCCTCGCACTTTATCAAGGTTTTGGGAAACACGATGGGTCTTCGCAATCCCATATTGTTCTCTCTCTCTCTCTCTCTCTCTCCCTCTCTCTCTGCCTGTCAATCTCCCACTGGCTCGCTGTCTCCCTCATTAATGCTTACTAATAAAGTTCAATTGCAACAAAAATCATAATTATGCAACATTTATTGGACAATACAAACAAAATTAAAGTCGAATTTAAAGTCTATTTAAGCTGTCTTATTGAAAAGAGGCAAGTTTTGAGAATGCAATCATATGGGTTTGACTTTTGGTGTTCGCTGTTCTTCCGTACCGGGAACTGAAATACAGTGACCTGGCCAATGTGAGGTCCAAGCAAATGATGTCACCGACATCCAGGGACCAGGTCTGAACAACAACTATTTGGGAGTCAGATGCTGATGATGCTTTTGCAAAATTTTTGTTAGTTAGCATTATACTAATATAAATGAGCATTTTGATTATTTTTAACAGCAAAGTCACATTTGTCCATATGGTCTCACTGTCTGTTTAACAATGCATGAGACCATCATGCCACATTTAATGCAGATTTAAGACAATATAGTGGGGGGGACAAAAACAGGACCATAAAAAGTATGCACAACTGTTCAACCATAAATTGTTGTTACAAGAGAAACACAATCCTTCCCCACTTCGAGCCCAGAAACTCTACAGCTGCTTTGTGAAAGTTTAGAATATTAGTCATTTGTATCATAATAGATTATGTTGTGCGTCCTGACAGCCAACAGGAGCCAGCTGCACAGCCTTGTATAGCTGCTGGATGATATGACTGACTTGTTGTCCTTCATCCTCCTCCTCATTATGTACCTGTCCTCAGCCCCATCATGAATGCAACCGTTTCACACATAAATCACCAGCATGTGTACTGTGACTAACAACAGCAATGTTTGTCTCTGTTGACACTTCAAATCCAGCTAAACTATGAAAATCCCTCCAGGAGGAAAAAACTGAATGAAGCAAATATTAATATGATTATTGTGTTCTTGCTGCGAGATGCAAAATCTTTCACCCAATTTTTTGTTATCCAAACCCCCCACGCTTACAACATTTCTAATTCTGACTTATTGCAAAGGCCCATGAATCCATATGACTCGACTGTATCTCTGTTTCTTCAAACCACTGATCCTGGACTGATCTGACCTGTCAGATCCAGTTCTTCCTCTGTACCAACACTGAAAACAGATTCTAGCACATCAGTGTTTTGATTAAGAAGCAGCAGGTATTTGCAGACACACAAGTTTGACAAACGTTGATGGGTGAATTTGCACCGTTGCCCTGTGGTAAGCTGCTGTGACAGTGCTGACCTTTGAGGAGATGGTGAGCTGGAGAGCGACGATGGAGGAAGCTGCTGTAGCTCGGAGAACGTGTCGCGCCGTTTGCTTTTATTTAACCTCCTCTGTAGGAGTAAAAGTGTCTCCAGCGCAGACAGTTACGAGACAGGAGTCAGTGATAGAGAGACAATATGTCTCGTGGTGTGGGTCTGACTAGCAGCTTGTGGTAGCTTGAAGTTGAAGTTGAAGTTCTGGCCTGTGTCACATGCACGATCCAGCCTGTCTGAAAAGGACTCAAACTGCGACCTTGGCTTAATGCTTTGATCAGGGTACACTGCCCCTGCACTTATTTCAATGGGAGAATCTGAGCCTCCTGCTGCTGCCACGATTCACAGTGCTGCACAAACAAGTCCGAGCTACTTAGCCTAATCAAAGACCGTACATGCACTCCAGGGGAAGAACCCACTGGTTGGACAGCGTGTCCATAAATGACACAACAGGGGAACAGGTCAAGTCATGAGCTTTCCCAAAGTTGTATGAGTTAAATGGGAAAAAAATGCACATAACAGGCTTCAATTAAGAGCAGAGTTAAGTGAATATGCTAAAGAACTTTAATGTTATGGAAAATCCACAGCTGGTTAAGTTAATGTTCTCTCCAAGTGTCAGCTGACTGTGACACACGTAACGTCTGACTGAGCAGCGGATGTAATTATTTGTAGTGTAAAGCTCCACAGAAAACGCAGGCGCTGACTGAATGCATCTGTAATTTATTGAACTGACACGGCCCTCATTTCCCACCTTTTCTTCCCAATGGACTCCTTAATTATACGCGACAGCACAGACAGGATCTTTCTGTATGCTTCAGAGTTCATCTGGCTGCCGTGATCAGTACCATCAGCCAGGTCCGGACGCAGCCGAGCGTGCTGCGAACCTGACGCCCCCCCCACCCCGGATGCTTCACAGCTGAGGAGGTGCGCTCTGCCATGTAATTCTGTTCATGACGCAGGCTTTACATCCTGTGGTTTAACTTTTTTTGTTAACTCGCAACTGTTTTGTTCTGATTGCACCTTCAGCAGGTCTTTTATTTTCATCACAATGAGCATGATTGGTTTTCTTTTAAGTTTAACTTCTTTTCGTGCAACTCTAAATGTTTTCCTCGCCCATAAAAACACAGTTCTGCTGTTGTGATCCGACTTTTTTGTGCAGTGTAACTCAAAATGCACTCCGCCTCTGAGGACTAAAACCCAAACGGAGACGTCCGCAGCTTGTGCGCGCGTGCATAATTACTGCAATATGGAACACCTGAGCTGCAGAGAACACCTGTCTCCACCACGTCCCAAAATTTATGACCGCCTGAGACGACAGCAAATAACACCAGTGTGTTCATTCATGATGCCAGCCACTGAAAGATGCACTCAGAAGTGAAGACACAAAATAAAGAAAACAAAGTGAAAAAAATAGAACATACGGTTGGAGTCGATTTATGTGCCCACCCTCCATTTCCCTTCTACGTGACAGACGGATGTTTGGAGTGGGAGGAAGCTCGTTATGAATACTGGTGATGAGAGTGATTTGTCTCTGACAAACCTCTGTGCTGGGACACTGACAACAGGGCAGCGTGAGAGGAAGGAGGACAGGAAGGGAGAGGAAGAGACTGAGACTTTGTGTGTGTGTGTGTGTGTGTGTGTGTGTGTTGTGAAATGGATGTCTAGATAACTTGCAAACAAGTCAGATTTAGCACTGTAATGATTCATAATAAATAATAATAATAATAACTATAATTACTGTCCTCAACATGTAAATATATCAGGAAAATGTAATTACTCAAATACTATACAATTAGAATTCTACAATACAATACAATACAATATACAATATTGTATACAATATTATACAATTCTATTTCTCCGCTGTAAAAACATAACACAGACTGTTGTTTGACTATCAGTCCCACCACTTATTTTTCTCTCTGTGTTCTTGATTCCACTCAAATGTTCTAACTGTAATGGTCAACATCAACAACCAGAGGTCAGAGGTCATTTTCTTTTTGACTCACCACTACAGCAGTTAAATGCAGGACCTTCTCTCGCTGTCTCGTGGGATCCACATTGAAACCAACATGGCGGCCATCAGAAAACAGTCAGAAAACGGCACCTCCATCAGACAGACAGGCTAATTGGGCTGAAACCAGAGCGGAGCTCTTGCCACTGCTGCGGAGGCTGGCAGGAGAGAAAACATGTGTGTGAAAACATTAAGGACTAAGAGACGGATAGATAGAGAGGTTAATAAACAGGCAACTTGCAAAGCTGCACGTACTTGAGAGAAGATGTTTGTATGAGAGGCACTAAATTTGTGCATTTAAGAGTGAGTCACTCTCAGAGAGAGAGAGAGAGAGAGAGAGAGAGAGAGAGAGAGAGAGAGAGAGGCTGTGCATGGGGTGGAGATGTGAGACAAAAAGAGAGGTCGCGCAGGAGAAAATCTTCATGGCATAAAACAGAAAGCGTGATCAATGGATCCCTCAGTCACCTCGTTAATAAAGACCAGTGCTTTTATTAGACGCTGAGCCTTGCAATATTTATAGCATAAATATTTCAGAGGCCCCGACAGGGGCCCAGACACAGAGTGCAGCCTTTCTGCAGTGAAGACACAGTCTGTGCACCCACACAGCCAGAGGAGCAGGAACTCGGGCCCTTCATCATACACTCTCATTTCACTGCAGCAGACGAACTATCTTAACCATTTCCTCTGAGTGGAAGCATTGTGCACCGTCACTCTGTGGGGTTTCAGGAAAACACGAGCCGAATGCAGACACATACAAAGCTAAGTTTTAAATGTGAAGTCGCTTTTTAATAAGGGAGAAAAACTTAGAGTCTTGTATAGTGTATAGTGGAGGCCGGGAAATCCAGGAGCAGCAATAACAGCAGCAGGAAAAGTCAGGACGAAAGTAAGTTTGGAAAGTTTCTTTTGTGTCGCATGTTTCAATGAGCAAATTCACAAAGTGCTTCAGGATTAAGAACAAAAACAAAACAGGAGACCTAACGTTGAAACAGAAAGACAATAAAGTATATGGTTGCAAACACAATGTGAAACATAGGGCAGTTTGAAAAAAAACATGCCTTTTGCAGCTGTCTTTTAAAGATGTCTGCAGATGCTGTGGCGTGTGTGTTGATATAAAGTGTCCATGAAATCCACGCAGGAGGACGTGAGACAGCTGGGAGTTAAATGCACAAGGTGGGAGGATTACCTGACAACAGGTGAAACTCATGAGCACAGGAAGCAGGAAGACAAAGACAGGAGGCTACCAACAGACACACTTCAAAGTCATTTCAAAGTAAAACAGGAAATGTTCAGAGTCTAGTAGAGGGACAGATATGGCTGTCACCATGCTAAGGTGGAAATACATGATATAAATTATATAAACAATGTGCAATTTAATTGTTCTTATTACAATGACAATAAAAGGCATCTATTCTATTCGAATAATAATGTAATAAAAACACACAATTTGTGTGACATTGTGTGTCAGAGCGTCCGTTAGGTTTAAACATGTCTTTCATGCTGTTGCCAGCAGCCACATCCTGATCTGTTTGCTGTGCATCATTGACCACAGTCTCTGCAGTGCCACAACACAAGCTCCCAGGCTGCCGACAAGCATCTTTGACATCAACAACTTCCAAAGTGCATGTTGCTTTTGTTGCTTTACAGCGTGACATCCTTGTTCCCGAAACGGCTATTCATCCACACTTTGAACCAACCACCAAGCTTTTATATTTTTTTATTCTTTTGAGTTTCACATACATAAAACATTGAAATGTACTTGCCTGTCTGGGCAAACTGATACGAGCGCTGGCACAGGGAAGTGCGTGCATGTCAGGCCAGGCGCACATAACAAATAGCCAGCTACTATCTGGAATCCCTGTTTAGTCGGCCGCATATAGAAACGTTTTATTATGGCCTGCCTGAATTATGACAGGACAGTTACAGATAAAGATGCAACGCTGTGAAATATGTGACTTTGTGCAAGTAAGAGAAAGCTTCACTGCTCGAGAAGAACACAGAGAACAGGGAGAGACCCACTCATGTGGGCAACGCCAGGTTCATTTGCACAGTTCGGATCGTACATGTATGAGCATATGGCAGTGATAGCAATAGTGATATGATTTTTTTAACAAGTCTGCTTTGTGCCATTTTCTTTTTCTGGCCCATCTGTCTTTAAAGCCGATAAGGCCTTTCCATAGAGGATGTGATATGATCAGGGTTTTGTGCTATGTTTCCCAGCTCTTTATTCAAGCTGCTCTATGATGTTTGTACTGAACAAAATAGCCAAAGCAGAGAGGCTGTGTTTTTATGGTTGTACCGTTCCATTACATAGAAGCCTTGGGTCATTGTCAAGGAAGTAAAATAAAGTGTCTTCTCAAACAAAGCTCAGCTGCAGCATGTGCCTGCACTGACAGAGAGAGGTAAGGAAATAATAAATGGAAGAGATTCACGTTGATTTCTTAAAATAAAGACAATTACATTTTCAACACTGTACTGTACTATTTAATATTTCATAATATTAACAAGGTCTCGCAAACAAAACCCCAACATTCTGGTGACTGCAGACTTGGATGAGTTATATCTTGTTTCAGCCAAACAGACCCTGTGGAAATTATGTAAATAACATGAATAGACACACTCTTGTTGGCTGACCCACAGGGACATGGACACAATGCACACAACCCTGAACATGATGATAAACAAGCTATATTTATATACAACAGACACACAGTGTCAGTAGTGAAGGGCTTTACTGTACATGGGCAGATGTTCATTATAAATCTACAGCAGAAGCCGTACGAGTGGATGCTGTTTACCATAGTTCCCATAATAAAAATCTTGTGTTTTTGTTTTTTAGCCTTTAGCCTTATTCATTCGAGAGTGAGTGACCAGCATTTCTGGCCTTATTTGCACTTCTTCAGTTCACACGTCAACTTTCTATCAATAATCTATAGTCAAAATGTTAAAATGGAACAAACAAGTATTGGTAAAGCTATTTAAAAAACAAGCCTTTAACAATACATATCCAACTAACAAACTATTGTAGTGAGATTTGACCGAGTGTATCCTATACCACCACAGATCCAAGTGTGTGTGTGTGTGTGTGTGTGTGTGTGTGTGAGAGGCTGTGCCTTGAGATGAGAGCACAGAGAATGAGGGCAAACAGGAGAAGATCAAACAGAGGCTTTGTATTAGAATGGGCCCGACTATACATATCAAACACAGGGACTTGGAAATAAAGGCCATGATCCAGCCTGTCCCAAATAAAAGCTTCGACTATGAATGAGGTCATCATTTTAGGCTATGTTATTTTAAAAGGAAGAATCAGGTTAAAGTTACTTTATATGCACACACAGGAAGATTTGACACAGAAACATACCAACCTGTAGACCTAAAACCTAACAGCATTTTCAAGACATAGACGGAGACTTATCTTTCGGCACATCAGCACCACATTCGCTTAAGTATTGGGATTGTGCAAGAAACTATGCCTGTTCTGAACAAAGAGACACACTGACTTGGAGGAAATTGCCTCTTTGGTGGGGGAGGAAATGGTCGGCAGTGGTCGTCTACAGGTCTTTCATTTGTTACATCTGGTTGTTATTTAAAACACTTTCATAAAGATTTTACAGAATGAGTAGAACTGCAGCCCTGACGCCTTTTACCATATGGTCTCATATGATAAACTAAAGCCGTATGGTATTGCGAGTAATGCCTGCCACTTTTCTGTTCTATTTGTTGCTAGTTCTTTCCTGTTTTTTATAAATATGATTATAGCCACATGTACGTGATCATGTAGAAGAATGAGAAACCAACAAGGTAATGAGTTATAATTAGATACAGTCAATCTTGTGAGATAAAGTAAGATAATTATGGGATAAAGACACATAATCCACTGAATATACTGCAGTGAGCAATATACAGCTATGTATTGTTGATTTATGTGCATTCGTTTAAATACGTCAACCTGAAATATGAAAATATAAGGATTTACACAGTGGACCTGAGGTTTCAAGATACTAATAATTCCTCTGCATCTAAACGCACTGTCTTCCACTCAGTTCTCTCTTACACGACATCATATAATATCATATAATATCATAAGGCTGGTTATCATCTCTCTCCGTTAACACCGTGCCTGTTCTGCTGGTAGCCGGTAACTGCGTTAACCTCAGTGCTACAAGCCACATAATCAGATCCACGTCAGACCAAGAGATTTTCAGTTTTCAGTAGCAAGTAAACGACAAAACCTGCTTTTCATTTGTTGATATGTTTCCAATTATTGTCCCAACGATTTACAGCCACATAAATCGTCCACATCCCAGCTTATTTACACACACACACACACACACACAAGCCTTTTTTTTTTTTTACCACTGTGTATAACACTGTCTTCAAAATGTGCAGCAGTCTCATACAATTCAGGGGGGAAAAAAAATCATTAATTCAATTCAAGTAATGTAAAGTTGGAATCAGGTCTGGAGTCTAACCAGTCGGACAGCTTGTGTTTATTTTCTCTCACGGGCTGATTTCTGAAACTGTTCAGGCAGATCACATCCATTTACCTATGAGGGAGCAGGTTTGATTTAATGATTGACCGAGGGGCACTGAAGCACTCTGGTTAACAACAAAAATGGCTGCTGCCTCCGTGGAGAGGTTGGATAAATGAACTATGGAGGCATTATCAAACAAACCAGACTGTAGATTTTTCACTAGAAGAAGGAAAACCAGACCAATCAAAGCACTTACCACTATGGTTCACATTCAAGCTTTCACTGCTTCCATACAGCCCGCTTCTCTATCACCAGCACACTCTACACTCCCACCCGAGTCACTGCCACACTGTTTGCTATAATAACAACAAGATTTAGCAATTTACATATAGTCTGGAACCATTTACAAAATCCCTTGGAAATAAACAGTAAAAAGTTCAAATGCAAAATCAATTTGCAAGATAATAAAAGGTACAGGCAAAGTCAGATAGGTGATAGCATATGAGTGTCCTTCACTGTGTGGCTGAGGTCAAGTATAGGTTCAGCAGGAGCCCATACAACATGACTGAAAATATCTCATTCAGAAAGATGACAGCATCGTCTGCATATCGGCAATAAACTCATTTTATAGGATAGTTTATCAAACTGAATGTTTTCTGTTGACGGTGTGACAAATTTGATTTATCATGTTTTCGTTTTTTTTTTAGATAAAACAGAAAAGTTATTCAACCCTAATTGTGCCTTAACTGCATCAAATCAGCTTTGAATCACTGAATTTTTCCCTATGTATCTGTTCTGCTTATATATGTACATTGTTCTAACCTTGCATACGGTGTGGCCTTCACATGAACGTAATAGCTGTGCTTGGATATATAATGTACAGTAAATGTTACAAGGTCCGACCTAATGGAGTTGTTTAAGGGCTGATTCAGCCATTAGACATACAAGTGAAATTGCCATTGCATTTATAAAGAAAGGTGCACGTAAGGTCTTGATTTGCACTCACTGCTTCTAGCTCTGGGTCTCAGGAGATGTTTTAAGACTTAACTGTAGGACATGAAGTTTAATTTCCTTTTCAGACAGAAGATGGGAAGAGCATGTTGGAGAGGAGTGTCGGTGCACTTATCTTCTAATGGAATAGACCTACTTATTCAATCCAGCTCCTTCCATGGTTTCCGCATTCAGCAGATTTACATATCAGTGAGGACGTAAGAAGAGTACATTCACGCAGTCTTCATCTCTTAAAGTGACTTTTACCTCGTAGAGAAAGGTTCAATATCAAGTTGATTATATGAATATTTTAAATGGAGCAAAAGCATAATGGCTTTTCCTTAACCTATCACATTGTGTTGGCGTGTTTTTTAAACAGCCTTGGCGATAAGCGTTAATAGCTGATAACCATGATCGATATTGTACCCTTCTCTCAGTCGAACGTTGAAAATATTGTGAAGATAATGTTTAGCAAAATAGGCTGAGACCAAGTTTCTTATCGGACTTTTCCATGCAGAGTAAGTCAAAGTCTTTGAATCCTTGCGGTAAATGAACTGTGGCGAGTGCGAGCGCACATACAGGTCCCACAGATAATCTCTGGCCGCTCCTTCACCTCACTCCTCATCAGTATTCATCACCTCTCTCTCTCTCTCCGCTCTCTCGTTCACTCCCCTCATCCACTGTGGATCCAGTAGGAACCTGCGGGGCCGAGCGCCTCGCTCGGAGCCGTGTCCTCACAGGACCAATCGCTGTCTGGGGCCAAAGATGGATAGATGTAACAGACTCTCCTACGTACATCTTTCCCCATCTATTTCAATACCAATTTCTATTCATGTCTCTCTCTCTACCTCTCTCCTACTTCTCCTTCTTCCTCATTCACCTCTTTCACTCCCCACGTCTCCCCCTGTGGACCGTTTCAGGCCTGTTTAGTTATGCATCATCAAGTGCACATTTAGAGATGTCAGAGAATTGATTGTTCCTCCCTCGCCTTCATCTCAACCTTTTCTACTTATTGGTTAGTACCTCTCTCTCTCTCTCGCTCTCGCTCTCCCTCTTTTCCCAGAATGCCCCGAGGGCGTGGCAGTCACTGCTGACATGTGTGACACCGTCGTCATTCCCTGGGAAATGAGCTGACACGTGCACGTTTTTATGTGTCCGTGTTCTCATGTATAAGTCTGTGTGATTTTCATCATGTGTCGATGCGTGCGAGACGATGATCTGCCGTGTGCACGTCTGGGAGCCAGTTAAATTCAGTGTTTTAGTTGTTGTGCAAAATGCATGTGCGTTTATGTCCGTGTGGGTTTGTTCAGAAACATACATGTACTTACGAGTGAGCCCAATCTTTCTATATATGTGTTGCTTGAACATGTATATGTTAGAATATTCCGGGTTTTTAAGGTTTGAGGAATTCAGTAAAATGAAAGCCTGACTGTGCAGAGGAGAGGAAGACTTTGCTCTGTGTCTTCTGCTTTTCAAACGGGTTAAAACACAGAGCCAAGTGGGTATTTTGGGCATTAGAAGTAATTCACTAGAGCATGAGATCCAAACCCACAAGTAATTATGCACTAACTTCCAAAATGCCGATGTCCACTTTTATTTCATCACATTTGAGCGCCGCGCACTTTCTTGTAATACTCAATTTACTGGGTGGAATGAATTTCCATTATCTCCGACCCTCAGCCTCTTCTTCATTTACCTGCTGTGTGCAGGATATGAAGGCACAATTAGCTGAAATAGGCTGAAACATGGAAAAAACTGAAATTCTTTTTCGTGACTTCCTGCTAAATGCAATCAATGTTATTTTGTGAATTTGAAGTGTAGCTTGTTGCAAAAAGAATCTTACAGTGTGTGATTGTCAGAATATTTCTGTCTGTTATTATAATGTTTTACTCACGTACACAGGAACAAAGTGAAAGTTTTGCAATAAGTCAGACGGACGAGAAACAACAGATTTCTCATCCCATTCATTTAGAAGATCTAGTTGAAAACAAAGCTAAATGATTGTCTGCAACAATCCCGACTACAGTGAGAACAGTAGGACAAAATCTGTCATGGAGGTTTTCAGGATAAAAACAGTTCAGGAATTTTAGCTTCCCTAAGAGGTAATTTGATCAAAGCAGAAGGACAAATAAATGCCCTGCAAAAATTGGAATATTTATTTGTATAATAATTTGTTTATTTGTTTAATCTGATTGTGACATTTAAGAAATTAAATTCTCAAGTCAGATATGGTTTTAATGTTATTTCACAACTCTTATCATAAAGTCATACTGAAGAGATTTAGCCTTAGGGGACATGATCTCTTGTCTCAAAGAAGCTTCTCCTATCTGTTTACTGTCGAAAGATATTCTCTTTTCCCAATGGAACATGAAACAAAAGTATTATATAAAAGAGAAATTCATACTACACGCACACACACACACACACACACACACACACACACACACACACATGGAGTAGTGAGTGATCCTGTCATTGATGTCATTGACTGTCAGTGATTTCCTTGCTATGTGGGAATATTCCGATGATTCTTGATGAAATGTCCTGAATTGAGAACCATCTTGAACCTGTTGCTATGGAAATACAGACTAAATAATGAAGAAATCCAAACCATCATAATGCACCACATCACATCTTAATTAAGATAATTGTGCCGTTTAAAGGGGAAAAAAATTGCAAAATAGTTTTCAATTTTGTTCCAGAAGCGAACAGGTTTTTTAAATGCATGGACTGATCAACAGTTCCTCCCACGTTTTATGTCAGGAAGGAAAATAAGAGTAGGAATTTAAAGTAGTTCAATGCATAATTTTCAGCAAAAACAATTGAAGTATATTAAGTCAAAAGCAGCTTTCAGGTGAAATATAACTACTACCACAAAGAAAAACATGACTGTGGCTTTATAACTGTTTCACAGTGTTTACTGGTAACTGTGCTGACAGACACTGTTGTTGTGTAAGGACGTTGGCTGACAGAGAGAGGAGCACAAACACCTGACATCAACCATTAACTACACACCAACACAACAGATGCGTTTTACACTTGTGATTGTCTGCAGTATTGTCCCTTGGAGTGAATGTGTGTCCTTTTAGGGCAAAAAAAAAAGACAATCAGGTTTAGCCAAACATAGAAAAACATTATTTTGGTGCACAATTTTAATAAAAAGAAAGAAAAATGCATTAGCACATATTTAGTGAACTTAGAAAATCCATCCACAGGGGATGTAAATGTCTTTTTTTCTCTCTCGCTCTTGTTTAATGGTGGTTGTAAAACAACTTTCAGGTGCATTACCATCAAACAACACCACATTACAACAATCTCACTCCCAAACACACACCCACACACATTTACATCACATTACATTTTTCTGACTTTCTGACTTGGATGCAGGTAAAAAAAAAATAGTACTTATTCCTATTCCTATTATTCCGATACTGATTTTGTTTAAGCCGGAATACAGAGTTTTCAAAGGTAAATAGTGGTTTCATTTTAACTGTGATGTGTTTCGAAAGGGATTGATCAATAAAGTTTTGAAAAATAAATCTCATTGTCAAATACTTCAAATAATGAGAAAAGGTACAATATATTTTATTCCAACAGTGTATATCACATGTAATATATTTAATACATGTAATTCTGTTTAGTTTACGCTCATATTGCAAGTGTATTCCTCTGTTTCCTGTTTTATATTTCTTGTGATACAGGAAATAGGCTGGAAGTGGATTCTACACTGAAGCCAGGTTTGGAAAGCAGTAAGGAGGGAATACCAAGCAGAACTGGAAAGGAGAGGACGTGCAGTATTTGTGTTAATGAGAAATTCCGTTTGTTTTGGCAGTGGCTGCTGGTATGGAAAGTGTGACAGCCATACGCCTCCTGTGGAAGGCAGGCTGCCATGTGTGACTGCGTGCCTCCTACCCCTTTTAGCTGGACTTATCACAAACAACACTTACTCAGAGATACTGTACATACACACACACAAACCAACAAGTAAACACTCACACACTCTGTACCTTTCTGCTCAAAACATAAACATACTTCAATATATACTTTTAAAGCCCAGGGAGAAAGCGGTTTACAAATTAAGACAGACAGATACTAAGTTACATAACAAATTGTACCAATAGTTCCATTTAACAAAGCAGTCACAGATGAATCAATGTAAAGCTGGTTTCAGGAAAACATTCCTTTATTGGTCACTAAAACTGCTTTGCTTGCACAGGCTTCATATAGAAAAAGACTGAGGCTGTGTCTGAAATCGCCCCCTAACCCTTAACCCCTACTCCCTACTCCCTACATAGGGAAATAAATGTAGTGCACTATATAGTGAGCTCAACAGAAAAATCTTTCGGACACTACTCTCGGCGCCGGTGGAAGGCAGGCTGCCATGTGTGACTGCGTGCCTCCTACCCCTTTTAGCTGGACTTATCACAAACAACACTTACTCAGAGATACTGTACATACACACACAAACCAACAAGTAAACACTCACACACTCTGTACCTTTCTGCTCAAAACATAAACATAGTTCAATATATACTTTTAAAGCCCAGGGACAAAGCGGTTACGAATGAAGACAGACAGATACTAAGTTACATAACAAATTGTACCAATAGTTCCATTTAACAAAGCAGTCACAGATGAATCAATGTAAAGCTGGTTTCAGGAAAATATTCCTTTATTGGTCACTGAAACTGCTTTGCTTGCACAGGCTTCATATAGAAAAAGACTGGAGTGATATGTTCTGGCTCTTATACAAAAAATAAAAGGCCATTTCCTGTACAACCTCACTGGCCTATCAGAGACCTGATGGGTCAGTTCTCCCGTAGTCATCATATGTTATAACGTTGATGACATAATCTTAATATGACTGTCTTAATCTCTTTGCACAACTAAGTGTGGCGGCAGCCAAAAACTGACTATTCATACTATTAATACCTTTAATAAACATGACATTTTTATCAGCAGGTGTAAAATCAGCCCTGACAGTAAGGTCAGCCAAATAACAGCTACACAGTGAAAGGAGCCGTTACACTAGTTAGGACGTCGTCTCTATATGTATATGTATATGTGTGTCAGCCAAACTGCTGTAGTGAGCTTTGCCAGCTCCACACAGGCAGCCAGCAATAGCATTCACAGGCTGAACAGCATAAGCTTCAGTCAGTGTACACGTTTATTTGAGTGAATCTGATAAGGCTCCTGCATAGATGCTTCAGTATTCATCAGCATGCTGGCAGATGTTTATGTGCAGGAATTGTCAAGCACAGCAGGTTGGTGTATTCCCAGGATGTGAGTCATGCATACAGCATAGGTTTGCAGGAGTATTCAATAACCCGGTGCATCAAGTCTTTTACAGCTGCCATATATTGGGGAAAAAGTGATTCTGTAATAAATTTAGGGTTGTGTTGTTTTCACCTACCACTTGAAGTTTACTTTTCACCACACAAACGCTGAGTCGGCAGGAGAAATAGGAGCTTTTGTCGTTTTCAAGTCGTAGGAGCTTTTGTCATTTTCAAGAAGCAGCGTTTACCATTGATTCTATAATGGATATAAGTCATGGTGTGAAATTATTGAGCCTAGCCAGTGCAAAATTTCATTTTGAGGAAATCGGACTTTAAAGGCAAATGCAGTATAATTTAAGCACATCATGGCTGAAACCGGTTTTCTATTCAGTGACAATTTCGGTTTTCTTGAAGTACATATTTAACTCAGCAGTGTTTTATGGGAAGTCAGAAACCTGGCATCCAGCATCAGAAACAGCAACGTGACGATACAATGCAGAGGATATTTATTCGAGAGCTGCAAAAACAAATCTCAAATATCTATGCAGATCGGGCCGTGCGGAGGACTGACAGAATTTGACACTTCACACCCACTTCACTCTGAATTTGAATTCTTCCTCCAGGCAGGTGCTGCACAGCTCACCCAACCACCCAGAACTTGTTTTCAAGCTGTTAATTACATTTTGTCTTCAATCTGATTCTCCACTCGCTTCTTTTCTAAATCCACGAGTCCTTGTTATTCATCGCTGATTTTCAGTCGATTCCATACGTTATCACGTGTTTAAGTACGTTAGACCACCACACACTGAACAAACCACCTGGATTCAAGTCCTGTGTTGTTTAGCTGAGGATTGTGTTGTTATAAATATAACAAGGTAACACATCAGCGTTGTATCAATCACCTGATTATTTTCCTTCCAGTCAAAACACTGCAGTTGGTCCAGAGTTCAGCTGCAACACACTAATTACTGATGACATAACAGCACAACCCCTGCTGGGGTTGTCCTTTTTAGTCAGAATACGTTTTAAGACGCCTTTAATCACGAACAAAGTCTTAATATGACATGGCACATTCTGTCAGTTACTCCATTACACTGCAGCTTCGATCCTCCAGCTTCAAGTCGTCCATAATTCCCAGCTACAAACTCGATGAGCTCAGCTCTAAGTGGGTCTTAAACGCTTCTGTCCAAGTCAAACGAGGATATAATCTTTAATGTCTGTGTCGTTGGGAATTTTCATTGTCAGCAGTCGGATTCTCTCAGTTTGGATCCCTGTTAAACGTTCAGGAACTAGAGTCAGAGTCAGAGTCAGAGTCAGAGAGACGGGCGGCTGAGCCGCTGCAGACGACTTCACCCTCTTTCTCTGATAACTCTGGTTCAAACATACTGCTCAGACAACAACGACACCAGGAGACAAGCAAAGAGACATGAGATGTGACGACACTGACAGGTGACCAAAGAACATGGAACTTTATGTCAACAGCATGTAAACACAGCTCTGCAGAGACACAACAGACTGCGTTAGACAGCTTTAAAATGACTACTGTAATTTGTGCAACTTTTTTCCATATGAAATTGTGGCCAGATCTTCTCTTAAAAAAATAATAAAAATATGTTATATATATATATAACATATATATATAACATATATATAAAACATATATATATAACATATATATATAACATATATATATATATATATATATTTTACTACTTTACTACTACTTTATTATACTCTTAATAACTAAGGGCAAATGGACAAGCAAACCGTGCATGAACGACAATAATGATCAGATAAACAAAGCAACAATCTTTGTTCTGCAGTAAAGGAGCAGAGAACCTACTCCACAATGCAGCCTTACTTCAGTGCTTCCCATGCACAAACAGTGCATGTGTATTCACTTTGGTGTTGATGAATTATATAAGAGCTTGAAGGCAGAGGACTCGACTGAAATCCCTGTTAAGTTGCTGCATAGCAGGAGTTTGTTCCGTCCAATAAATATTTTATGGCTAAAATCCCACACCATCGATCATTAATTCAAACTAACTGCTCATTGACGACAGGACTGAGACCTTCGATTTACCACTGAATCTTCCCATGAGTTTTACTGAGGAGGCATTTTGCTCATTTGTCATAAAAATGCTTGTATGAAAATAACTAAAAGTCCAGTGGCTTCTTTAGGCTATAATTCTCATTATAACCAACATTAGAAAAACAACCAGGTGGAACAAACAACACGGGGGCGATGTTAGTGTGTTTGGAGTTTTTAAAAAATGACAAAGAAAGCAGATGGATATGTGATGTTATGTTTTTTTAAAAAATTGAGAAAATTAGATATACAATTAATGGATCAGTGACCGCGTTTGATTTAACATGGCGCCCATTTATTTCCCATGTAAAACAATTAACTATGCAGTTTGACTCTGAATAAGATGTATTGATTGTCTTTTGGATAACCACTGTGGACCTTTTGGTTTCGTTTCTGTTTTGCGTTGCGTGTTTTTTTTTTTTTTTTTTTGTCTTGTCACCTGGATAATGTTTTTTGTTTGTTTGCTCTCTCCTCCTTGTATCATTTCCTGTTTTGAGAATTGTCTTGTTTTTGTTTGAAAAAGAAAAAAAGCTCAATAAATATACTTTGACGAAAAAAAAAAAATGACAAAGAAAACACTGTTGGAGGAAGAAGCCCCGGTGCCACATTACTCTGTTGTAGTGATTTTGGTGAAGTGGACAACAGTTGAAATTGCAGATCTGAAAAATGCCCAGAGGACAGAGCAACATTTTGATTGATTGCACCGTGCACAAATACATTGGGAAAAAATAAATAAATAAATAAAATATGTATATATATATATATATACACACACACCTTAGGTCAGTTTTCTGACCTAAGGAAGGTCAATCGACAATCATTACCGTGCATTTTACCGACACTAACATTGTTTAAGCTTAATTAAATCATGGCATCAATGTGATGTAATATAATGTGATATAAATCCAGGGCCACTTCTTTCAGGAGATGATCCTCTGGAGGCCTGGTGTGAGATTACTTCTCCCCTTGTGTCTCTGGGCCTGTTATTTCTCATCTCCTCTCTTCGCATCCTTGTGTTTTTTGTAATCAGGCCTACACTGGAATTAATTGATTATTTGTCCAAACCGACAAACGGACCAATTAATCTGTATATGGCTCAAATCAGTGATCCACAGCTCCATTACATGAGCCTCGGGAGAGGCGCGCCGAGACCTCGCAGAAACATAATAATGGCTGAAGATGATAGCAGCCGGGCCCGGTGAGACACATGCTGTTTGTTCTGCTGTTATTAGCTCCAAAAAATACGGCAAAGGGTTTTTTTTTGTTAGTGACAAAAAAAGAAGGTGAATGTGATGGGGGGGGGGGCTGTGCTGCATGGCTCAGTGTACAGACACGGCAGAAGAGATATTTCAAGATGTTCCAAAGGTGTTGGACTAATCTTGCGACTGGTCTTTTTCCTCCTCATCTTCCCACTCGTGGCTGTGGGAACGAGTGGTGACATTTTCAAATTTCATTTCGACTGACGCCGCAGCATCAAAGCACACTTAACTTTATCAACATTAGGCCAGCTTGCTGTATGATTACTGTTATGGCAGCCATGATTATTTTTTTCACCTCCACCACATCGTGATCATCAGCGTTCGTCATTTACCACTCACGCACTTCTCAACATTTCCCTCATCCCTTATTCCCTTCCTCATGTCACCATCCATCCACCCTGCTCTCATGTTATTCCCTCACCTTGTTATTCCCTCTTCCTCCATTACAGTACTTCATCCTGCCCTTCCCCGTCATCGCCCTCACAGAAATCACTACTCTCCTCTACACTCCTCATTTCACTTCCTCTTATATTCTCTCTTTGTCCTCCCTGTCCCTTCCTCTCCCGTCACCTCCATCGACTCCTGCCCGCAGTCTTCATCACCCTCATCATCTGTGTCCAAGTCCCCGTCCGCCGTGCAGCATTTGTGTGTTGGATGGCGTGTTCTCTATAAAAGCAGTATGCTAATGCGGCAGAAGGCTGCCGAGCATTACGGAGGGTGGACCAATTTCAGGAGTGCTTGGCCACGTTTTATTACAGCTCATAAGCCCAAGGTCAGCGGCGTAAGATGAAGAGGCGAGAGCGTCCTGTGCAGCACTCGAATCATTTATCATGCCACTCTGGTCCGCTCTGCCTCACTCCTGCTCCCTCGCTCCCTCGCTCCCTCGCCCCCATGCCCCCGCACCCTCTCTCCATATACTGCAATTTATGTCTCACCCTTTTAATCCTGTCACATCTTTCGCCACCGCTTGTCTACGCGTTTCTCTTTATCTTTCTGCACCCCTCTCCCCGGGTTTCTGGTTACAGTTCTCATTCTCACCTTTTCCTTTTTTAACCCGTGACCTCTCCTTTTCCGTCCGACTGTCAGACCGCGCACGTTTCCCCTTCCGGCAATGTGTTTTATTAGTTGGCGACTTTATTGGCATCGTTTTCTTTTATCGGAGGAAGCAGCGGCAGGTCATTACACAAAATGACCACTTTAAAGTTTCAACAGGTGGTCCTGAAATGTCAGATTAGTCTGCCTCACAGTACAGACGCTGTATGTTAAACAATGTTAGCAGACTGTACAATTTACTACAGGGCCCCATAAAGCCTTTGTTGGTGAAGGTTAGCGAGATACTGTGGTTTGGTCGTTCAGTCTAATAACAATAATAATCATGATAATAATGATTATGATGATGGGCAGCGCAGCACTTGACATGCATTTTGGAATGGGGAGTGTAAATTGTTGCTTGTCTCTGTGCGTTGCCCTGTGATGTCCCCCCTGACCTGTCCAAGATGAATCCTGTCCAGCTTCCCCTGTGAATGTAGGTTTGCTTTTTTATGTACACTCCTGATTGTCTTGATGCTGTTTTTGCTGATTGTGTGGTGAAATGTGTATCTTGGACACTCATTGTGAAGACCTCGTGTTAAACACAAAGCGATGCGGTAGAAAACTGTTATTTACTTCCTCCTACTATTCTTTGAGCAATTTCCTATTGTTTCCTATGGTTTTTCTTCTTTCTTTCAAATGAAATAAATGAAGACAATGTCAATTTGGTTCATGTGTAATTGTGAACACTATATTCAGCCAATAGTCTTCTACTCACACTTTGACTGGAGCCCCGCCCTCCCTCCCTCCCTCCCTCCTGCCCCGTTCTTCTCTCTGTCATGAATCTATCTAGGGCACATTATGCATCTTTTTGTTTCAATCATTTTGTTTGTCTCTCCTCTCCAATTTAGCTCTTCTCTTCTCTTCTCTTCTCTTCTCTTCTCTTCTCTTCTCTTCTCTTCTCTTCTCTTCTCTTCTCTTCTCTCTCCATCTCTCTGCCTCTGCAGGGGGTAGTTAGTGTGATGCAGCTCCTCCGCAGCCACATCACAAGATGAAGCAACACACACACACACACACACACACACACACAGACACACTGTGTGGTTTTACACAAGGGAGTGCGGTGTGTGTGTTTGCGTGCATGAGAGTGGGAGTGTGATGTTTTTTTTTTCATCTTCTGCATGAAATCAGGGGGTCTGTGTGTCCTCAGAAGTGGGAATGGACAAGAAGACTGTGTCTCGTCATACTTTTTAGTGACTGCAGTAGTAGAATGATGATGATGAATGTGCGTGTGTGTGTGTCTGTGTGTGTGTGTGTGTGTGTGTGTGTGTCACTTCATGTGTCTATCATTTTTTAAGTGACAGTGAGAAAACTTTACAATGAATGTGCAAGCGAGAGAGTGAGAGAAACAAAGGAAGACATGAGACAGACAGAGAGGGAGAATTAGAGAGAAAGAGAGAGAGAGAGAGAGAGAGAGAGAGAGAGAGAGAGACAAAGAGTGCTGACACGTCCGTTGGCCAGATGCCATTTTTTCTTTTTAGGAGGTCGTTTTGAGGCTCATCTGCTAAATGGGCTCTTCCATTCTGCAGCTCGTGCCATCTCATAATTATTATTGTCACGGCTTAAGCTCAGGCATAATAGCTTGTAGCCTCTGCTGCTAAATGACTTAACACCAGCGAGAACACTCCCTGGTTCACCCTTTCCATCCTCTTTACCCCCAGTTCACTCTGCCCACTCAGTTACACCCCCCCCCACACACACACACCCTGCACACCAAGCTAAACCAGACACTGCCTTCAGAAACAGTCAACATACACAATATGCGTTTCAATGCATGAAGGTAAATCTGTTTTTTCTGCAGACCGGAGCCAATATCGGGTTTACATTGTTTGCCTTTCTCACATTCAACTATTCCTTTTTCCGCTTTAGAGTGCTGACACGTCCGTTGGCCAGATGCCATTTTTTCTTTTTAGGAGGTCGTTTTGAGGCTCATCTGCTAAATGGGCTCTTCCATTCTGCAGCTCGTGCCATCTCATAATTATTATTGTCACGGCTTAAGCTCAGGCATAATAGCTTGTAGCCTCTGCTGCTAAATGACTTAACACCAGCGAGAACACTCCCTGGTTCACCCTTTCCATCCTCTTTACCCCCAGTTCACTCTGCCCACTCAGTTACCCCCCCCCCCACACACACACACCCTGCACACCAAGCTAAACCAGACACTGCCTTCAGAAACAGTCAACATACACAATATGCGTTTCAATGCATGAAGGTAAATCTGTTTTTTCTGCAGACCTGAGCATCGGAGCCAACATCTGGTTTACATTGTTTACCTTTCTCACATTCAACTATTCCCTTTTCTGATTTCCTCATCCTCTCCTTTCTCTTTGTCACTGGTACCAAGTAAACATGTACATTTACTCAGGTACTGCAAGAACACTTCACACAGGAGACCAACTTTATGAAAACTTCTAATTGACTGCATCAAATCAAAAATACAATTAACAAGTAGAGAGGGATGCAGACCCAGCAGTGTGCAAAGTCATTAACATGAAATGATCTCTATCTCTACCAGCTAATGAAGTTTTGTGTGCATTATGCATCAATTATTGGAATCCATCAATATAAATAATTTTGTGATTCCAATACGTACCTTCTTTCACCTTTGAATCCAGGACATTCACTTTCAGTTTCTAAACACTTGCTTTGCTACCCTTAAATAAAACGGTTATGTTGTCCACCAATGCTGCAACTTAACATCTCAACAACTGAGGACAACATAATAAGCCAATAACAGCAGAAGTGGAGAGGTTCAGCAGGTGAATCATGCTTTGATAGGAAACATTTAAAGTGCTGTTCCTGCCCAGTTTCAAACCAAAGTCTTTACTTACACATTTGGGCAGATGTTTCAGAACAAAACAAACTAGTTCTCACATACTAAAATGTATTTTTGTATTTTTGATCATCTGTGAGTCAGTGATGCCCTCTGCCTCCGTCATTTATATTTATACTTATGTTTGTCAGTGCCACTGATGCAGTTATTCCGGCTGTTGAGGTGATAAATGATAATGATCTAAACAGTCTGCCTGGTTGAAGGTTGATCAGCAGTGAACATCTGGCTGAGGTTTAAAATTAGTTTGCGAAAGAATTTTTAAATCCTGTACGGTTTCACTGTGACTGTTTGACAGCAGCACTGCCAGTTAAACAGCAGTAGTACTCTTCTAGGAGTGTGTGTGTGCAGGTCAGTGCTTTACTTTGTTGAATGACTTTCTTCTCAGTCAGCAGACAGATGAGAACACGTTTTGAACACGGGTGTGAATGCAGCCTTACTGTGCACAGGGGGCTGCGACTGAGGGGAATGATATATAGTCAGACTCGGTAAGGTCAGTCAAACAAGGCCTGGCCAAACGAGCCAAGAGCCAATGTATAGCTCAGGTGAAGGACTCTGTGGAGAGAGTGACCCACTCCCAGTGAGACAGGAGAGTCTTGCTGTGCAGCTTTGTCCTCAAACCACAGGAGGCGCACTCACTACCTCCATCTCTGTCTCACAGTCTGTTACATCGCTGTAAACACAAACACACACACTCACATCCACTTCAAACACATAAGGCCTTACAATGATCCAGTCTCCCCCTCTCCTGTGTCGCCACCACCGACGATGCCCAACCTCGTCTCCTCCCTCCACCTCCTCCCCCACTTTGTTCCAGCACCCCCCCAGAGACTGGAGCTCGCTTTTGATGGCACAGCTGGGGACCGACCACATCGGAGCACCGGGGCTCATACAGATGAAGCCGGGCCTATCTAGGCCACAGGAAGCGCACGCGCTAATCAAGTTCTCTCTAATTAGAATTCAATGATAGTGTGGGTTTGGAGGCGAAGGGAGAGAGGAGCTCTGTGGAAAGACTTCCACACAAAGAAGGAGAAGAATGTCTCATTAAGGGCTCATTCTTCTCTCAGTCTGATTACATTACATCTTCCATGAACCTGTACCGGCCTTTCTTTGGTCCGTGTGGGCTGGGGGTCGTTATCGCTGCAGCTCTGGGGTGTGAGGAGACTGACAATGCGTGGGCTGGTAAGAGAAGCATCAGTGTTTGTGTTTGTGTGTGTGTGTGTGTGTGTAGAATGTAAGAAAGAAATGAGAGGGGCTGATTGCTCTCTGATCAGTGTTTGTGTGTCTGAGTTTGCATATGCAGAAATATCAGTATCCACTATCTGCTGCTGCAACTACAGCAGCCAGCTCACACAGTCAACACAGCTCATATATTACACAAAGCACTCAACACGTTGGGTGCTAACAAACAGGAGACAACTGTGGCAGCGAGGCAACACTTAGTCGAACAACATCTGAAGACAACAGCATATTAAACCAACAACAACAGTGTGGGGGTAAGGATCAATAGGTAGATGTGTTTTGAAAAGTCTGATCACATGACACACACTTCCACATAAGAGCAGTTGTAAAGTTTTGACACAAAACCACAAAATCTTTAACTGCATGGCTCTGTACATTGTGTCTGGTGTTTGAAACATTTGCTTTTTAGTGTTTTACTGAGGCTTCGCATTAAGGTGGCACTCAGTGGTTTGTTATTTTGACCTGAACTCTCCCTGAGGTTCAAATTAAGCCAAATAACGAATAATGTGGAAATGTACAGACTGACTCTTCATTTGTTCCTATGTTGATGTGGTAGAAAGGCCATCACAGATACAGATACCCCCCCTACACACACACACACACACACACACACACAATTATGCTATGCTTACAGGGTTGGCTGCAGGTCTCCAGAGAAACCAGCCAATGGCATGATGTCAGAGGGCGACCCTGAGCTGATGCCTGCAAAGCCTCAGGAGCAACATGCATCACCACATGTTTATTTCATTCCTAAATGAGTGAAATCAACACACAGACACACAATTCCAATTCTGCACATGTTCTGCGCAGTAAAAAAAACCAAAACAAAGCAGGCTCATTAATAGTGTCCTGACATAACACTGCAATCAAATCCCCCCCACCACCACCGAACGAACATCCACCTGTTTCCAGCTGACTGTGAAGACGGATGAAACCACAGAGCAGAACAGCCTGGTGTCTGCACACACCTGATGAGCCACTCCTCTGACTCATCGACTTTGTGCGTTGTTTCTCCAGCTACAGTTCAAATTACCTCGAAATATTCAATCATTTTAATTTAAACGACACAGGGAAGAATAGCTGCAGATGAGTAATGGTTATGTAAGTGGCCTCCAGACTGAACTTGAATCACTCTCTCCTGGTTCTCAGCGTCCAGTCAAGGCAGCCTGAAATGATGGCGCTTCAACTCTTCCTCAGAAAGAAAACGAAATAATTCCACAAATGAAGATTATTGATTATAAATCTTCAGACAAAGGGTAATTTAAAGAAATGTATTGTGTGTGAAATGACTGGAGAACCACTCTGCTGCCCAGCACCTTAACTCATTCACCCATTTTCCACACACACTTATTCCCACCTTATATAATGCTTCAGCTATGCATTTGGACTGAGTCAGGTAAAGACCCTGAATAATCTGACAGCCCGTTACTATTCAAATATTATTCAATCATAAAAACGAGGTTTAATTTAGCTTGAACGTAATCCTTTAGTCGTCAGTAAAGTCCTGGAGTCTCAGAGAGGATTGGATGGGTTACTTTAAAAAGACACACATTCATGTTACTTAATCTGCCCTCGCGTTAAATATAGCATCATCATCAGTTTCAGAAAGATCCATCAGCCTCAGCTTTACCCTGTGTCCAGCACTAGTTTCTATGTGCTTTCAGAAAAAAAAAAAAGCTTCTTGTTTCCACTTCCTGCATAATGCAGCTACTTTTACAACAGTGTCTATGATCCTGCTCCTCTCCCATAATGCTCCTAATGGCCTGGCTCCACAGTGAAGATCAGTCAAGCTCTCCGTTTACAAATCGAGCTAATTTCTCAGGTCTCCAGGCACCTAATGTACCTTTCTCATATCCCTGGAGCTCAACATGTCCGGTCGCACTGTTCTAAGCAAGGTGGCGCCTGGAAGTACGAAACAACCCACCTGAAAACCCGAGACATTTCTTTTTTATCCGTCTCGTAAAACTATTTGTCCTAATTAGTTTAACCGCTGGTGTTTTCATTAAAATGTACTTATTTTTCCTTGTTCCCTTATTCCCTTTATGCTTTGCAACTTTTTTTTAAATCCTGTAAAGGGGTTTGGCCTGAAAGTTGTACCAGTTGGTGAACAGGAACACATTTTGTTCTTTAGCTTGTGCGAACTTCAAACCTGTGCCACTGAGAAGTATTTATTGCAGTCATAAAAACCAGCTCATCTTATGGATCAACAGCCTGCAGACTCCTTCTCTAATCACTTTGAGTACTACGACTGTAGTGTACCACTCATCTTTAATCCAGACTTTGATTAAACAATAAAAAGGTAGTTTGACATGCAGGCATTCATCCCCAATGTCTGACATCAAAACAATTATCAGCATCTTCAGTAAAATAGCACCGTGATGCACAAAGTAAAACCTAACATAGACACCTCAGACTGGATAGCACATAACTCACGTCATAACACAAATTCCTTCTGCAGTACCTTATTTGTTTCTGTAAGCTACAGAGGTCAGTGTAAATGAGTACACCCCAATACATTTGTCAGAAAACCATTTGTTTCCTTCCTAAATCAACATTACCTACAGGATACTATACAACAAAATACTCCCACATTTGTTTTGAGTGAATTTACACACAGTGTCAGGAATTAAGTGAATAATTTTCCTGACAATTTCATTCAAGACCATGTTGCACAAACCCTAATGAAACCTTAACGAAACATTCTAATTAAAAAGAATTCAACCACAGATCATTCTAATTATTCATGAGACACATGTCCTGCATGATGTTGGAGATTGAACTTGCCCTCTGTGTTTGGCTTTCACAGGGGGTGGACTCATATATGCTGAGCACTGTATATATATGCCAGTTTATTGGTTTTTAGCTGACATGAGGTCAACAACGTTGGTTTACACCAGTTCTATTGAACTAACTTTGGAAATGCCTTGACTTTTTCTCCAGCTTCAGCACCAGGTCAAACTTTCAGGTCACATTTAATCACAAGAAACCTGCAACAGGAATAACATTTCCCATCAGCCTCAGCTGCTCTGAAACACTCTGCATCAAGAAATGGACGACATTTACAGCCAGAGTTTGCGACAAACAAACACATTTTGTTGACTTTTCAGATGAAAAGAAATAAATGCAAACCCCGCCAAGTAAACATACATTACAATAGTCATAATAATACAAGGCAAGACAACAATGCTTCTACTTGACAGATGCAATGAAAACGGATCTCTCCAGTCACAATCACAACAGTGTTTACAGAAATAAAAGCAGCGGCCTCTGATGAGAGAGTGAATGAACGAATCATTCAGCTGTTACACATGAGCCTGCTTCCACTTCATCATGTTCGCTTTTGGAAATCGAATCGAAAATGTTGCCAAATAAACACTTGCTTTCTGCTTTGGCGCCAAATCCTCTGTATCAAATCTCTCTTTTTGTCAGCGCTCGCTTTCACTTTACAGCTGTCGTGTCACATAGAGGATCAATAAACAGTTACTCATTCTACATGAGAAATGCAGAGAAATAAAAATGCAATTAGTTTCTGTATCTGTTGCGTGAGCGATGCCGTTTTAACCTATATCAGAACTTGAAGTGACAGAGTAAGTGAAACAATTGAAGCTGCTGCAAAAGGTGCTATCAAGCTGCCAATGGTGTCAGTAAATAGACACTTACATTCATTCCCACTCACACATGGCACTGCATCTTACCCACGCTCTCTTACGGCTGTGTGCGCTCTGCTTATTGAAGCAGCCCTTAAAGGAACCAAGCAGGAACTGAACTCTGCTGAGACAGCAGGCGCATATTTATGAACATTCCATCAGGACAAAATTAAAACGAACTAACAAACAGGGAAAGTAAGAGGGCGCTGCAGCGCCGAACGGCTCTGGCATGAGCTTCATCAGCGGAATAACAAGGTTATAAAAAGTCCATACTGAATGAGTCGACAATGTAACCCCAAATGTTGTTTTGTACAGTGTACCCACACAACACGTCATGTCTGACGCCGGTGGCGTCAGGAAAGGAATCTGCCACTGTGCATGTATAACAGTAGTGGGACAGGTGTAGCAAATTATATCAGTAATGCCATAACAGTAATACCATTTAGGCTTGATGTCAGTGACAGAAAGCCCAAGAGGGTTTGATACAAAAGTAGTTTCAAGAACATCTCATTCACAGCGAGGCGGTCGATGCCTGCAACTGAGGGGGGCACAGGGGAAATCATCATCACTGATGTGGATTAAGAGATACAGTACATAACATGTGACGCGGGCTACATGAGAGCTCCTGTCCTGTCTGCTCTGAGCCGGGAGCTAAAGCATAACCTCAGTCACAATGCAACCACATGCACTGTTCTGCACCATAAAGGAGCTGTGACCATTTAGCAGATATATGAATAAATATAGAATCAACATAAAACAGTAAAAAGTTTTTAAAAAAAAAGAACAGTCAGCACAATTATGTTAAGTAATTAATGCAATTATCCATAATTGGCCAATATACACTGATTTAAAAAATCCATTAGTGAAGCGCTTGAACAAATAGATTAGAATAAAAACAAACTCATTTCATGAGGCTCTTACCACAGGTCTGGAGAACAGCTCTGCTGATGTGAATGGTTCTTGCATAAGGCCCACTGATTGTGAAGTGTACTGTTGATTAGCCAGGCCAGTACATGTGCTACTTAAGGGCACTGCCTGAACTAACTATGTACCTCATTTGCATTTGGGAGCACATTAAGACGCTAACACTTTTAATGAGGTAGGCGAACGCGGTAAATGTAAGTATGTAAACTCTTCCACTGTGTGCATGTAGGCAGACGTTTAGCGTAAACCAAGCCTCACCTGGCTGCCTGCATGGTTGCAGACTCTGTTTGATATGACTGTTAAACAATCTGATCAAAAGATGCAACCTGCAGTTACAGTAATAGCATTTAATGAAAATCCAAATTAGTGGATTTGTAGCCCTCGTAGTTCTATCTACATTCAAATTAGCTTTATGACCCTGTGGTGGGAACAGCTATGGTTTTATTTTAAAAAAAAAATCATGACTCTATCAGACTGGGATATGACATGTTCCCAAATTCAGAGCTGAACCAAGATCACAGGACTGACATTCATATGAATTCCTTTTGATGGCCGGCGTTGTGCGATACATTCTGTGGCTTTTATCGCCATAAGGAGCTTTATTTCTTTAGTAATCATTCTATTAATTCATGATTACGCTCTATCCCCTGAAGATTTCATTGTAAAAAAGGCTGATAGTCTTTTAATTAGACCCTGAGGGGATCGGAGCTGTGCTTTTACATATTCCACTCGTACAATGAATTATACAACTCTGCCGTAGCGCCTCGTACGGCACATTACGTAACCGCACACCAATTATTCAGGTCTTTATCTGAGCGGTGAACTCTCAGCCTTTTCTCGCTCACATCATATCGGGCACACAAGTGTGCGCCTGGCCACAGGAGAATGCAGGAGCGCTCTGCACTTGACAGGCTCATCGCACTGTGTAATAGTCAAAAGGAGCAGGAGCAGGTCCCTGTAAACCAGCTGGTCACCTGCAGGCAAAAAAACGCCGCCCGTCATGAATTTTTATTTTATTTTATTTCCATCCATATGTGCACTCTCTCTGGTAGCGACACTGCTGCAGTTCTGACAGGCTTTGGCACAGATGATGCTGAAGCACTGACGTTGTCCTGGTAACAAAGCCTAATAACAAGATTTGATATGATCCCCTGATTTGGGCTGCAGTCTCTTGCTGGGCATTGTGCAGGAAGATAGTTTCATACAGACGTCTGAGTGTGTGTGTGTGTGTGTGTGTGTGTGCAGGTGCACGTGTGTGTGCATGCAAAAAACCTCATCCACAATTATAAAAAATGACCACGTATATAGGAATACAACATTAGAAAAATGTAAATCCGAGGACAAACTGTGCGGCTTGCGTCGTTGTTTTTGTGATAGCTTAGTCTTACGACTGTGGTTCAGGGTTAGGGTTCAACCTAAGGCTATGGTTAAGATTGTTTATCTTCGAGGACGAGATTATGAAAAGACAATAGGATCTAATTTTGCAATACAATAAAAACTGTTTGCTACTTCGATAGCAATAACAACTGCAGATCTCCAGCGCCCTTCAACCTTCACTCTTCCAACCACCAACACACCCTGCATGGGAAAGAACGCAAACACAAGATAAACAGTTCTTCTGCATCCTCCACAGCCAGAGAAACCATCTTTTCTTTATGTTGTTTTTTTTAAAGGTAACACCAGTAGAGGGTTGAAAGGAAGTGCAGGAGAGATAAATAATGATCCCCGGTCACACTGGAAAGGTTGTGGTTCAAGGTCGCCAAGTCAACTCCAAGCCCTCAGGGGATCCACACATCCAGACAACAATCCCACTCAGAGCGGGTTGTCCAACCTGGAAATCCCCTCTACAGATGTACAGTGAGAGCTGTAGGTACTCTATGTGGGGACGCAAACATTTAAACCAAGTCCTCCATCCACCCGCTGCAACACCAGCGGGCTCAGTAGAGTTATTATGTGACAGGAAGCCACAGTGAAGTCATTACCGGCACTGATAGAACAATGCAGGCACAGTTAGTCTGAAAGCCCTGCGTCTGAAATAGCACACATCCTGTCAGCCCACCCTGTCTCCCCCCAAAACCTTTTCCCAAACTCTCCACCCCTTTCCTTTACCCAGCCAGGACTCCGCACCGCAATCAGGACCACAACCACCGCAATGACACTGGAGTGGGGGGTGGGCGAACGCCACACTTCCCTCTTCCCATTGCCATTGGCTTTATTTACTCTGGTGCAAACTAAAAGCAAGCAGAGAATACCACTCGTGTAAAAGGCTGCCGTACACCTGCAGTTCTCTGATACCTCATGTAAGCAGCCTGTGCTGCCATGTTATGGATGTGGTGTGCTAAGCCAGGCTGTAAACACAGTTTGGAGGATGTGCTGGGGAGCGGAGAAAGGCAGCAGACCTTGATGAAGTCCCACAGAGGGAAAGGTAACAGAGGTTTCTTCTCTGCCAACAAGGCCCCAGGAGTTAATACGATCCGGCGGAGGCAGGCGGTGCTCGTTACCCGTCCTCCCTCACCCCCCCCCTCTACAGCAACTTAATTTATGCAGCATCTTGCAGTGCCGCTCAGCTTGAATTGCAGCCGCGACAAGAATTTGAATTTAGTGCACTGGGGCGTTGCTCGTAACAGCGTGAATCGTGGTGTTGTTGGTGTTGGTGGGAGCAGGCGCAGGGCGCCACGTGTGTGCGGAGAGGGGTCCGCTCCAGCAAATGCAGACGGACGACTCGCAGCACCGTGACACGATCTCGTCTCTGAGATGGGACTTAATCTCTGTGGGTGGTTGGGAGGAGAAGCGATGGTGATGTCTCTCACTTCAGCTCTTTAACTGGCAGCCCCAGAAAAATAAGGGCAACTTTATACAGTTCAAATTTTACTCCGCGCTCATTCGTCCCCTTGGTGCAGCGAGAACTGCTCGGCATGGCCCCATTTCATCCTCCTCCTCCTCCTCCTCCTCCTCGTTCTTTCCACCTTCATATCTTTTTTTCTCCCTCTCCTCGGGAAGCAATTTGAAGCAAAAGATGCTTGGATAAGGGCTACGTTGGCACACTCTGCTTTGATATGCTGCTTCGCCTTATGAGCTGTCAAGATATATGGACAGCAGTGGGGGTAGGATGGGTGGAAAAGTGAAGACGGAGAGAAGCCAGAGTGAAGGGGAAAGGAGCTCAGCTGTGATTCTGGAGAGGGATATGCGGGAGAGAAAAAAGCTGAGCTCAGTGGCTTCCTTCCAAGCGAGTCGGCGTTGAGATACACTAATTAACGAAGCCATAATTAGATTTAGGCCTGACACACAGAAAAAGGTTCCCACCCCTCTATTTCCCCACATCCCCACTTCCAATTTGAGTGACTTGGTGCTCATCCATATCTACCCACCATGCACAGTCACTGCTTTTGCATGGTGGATGTATGTATATGTATGTATGTATATGTGTGTGTGTGTGTGTGTGTATTTTAAATCATCACGACACTAGTTTTATTTGACGAGAGATACAAACTAATGGACTAATGGAAACTCACACATTAACTAGGCCAGTGAATATTCCTCCTGGCAGCCCGTTCCCACTTTCCCATTACTCATCGACATTCTCCCAATTGGGATAGTTTTCATGTAAAGAATCGCCACAATTCCATGCCTGACTAATGACGGCGGCGATAACGCGCCCAGCCTCGGCGCCTGAGGAGGACAAAGCTAAGGTGAGTAATGTTATTCCACTGTCACTACTGCGAGGATCTAATCATTAATCACGCCGCCTCATAAACACTGTGTGTTCGCGCAAAAGACGTGATGCATTTGTTCCAAATTAGATTGTGCCTCTCTGTCATTTATCAAGTCTTTCTCATATGTTGAAAGGCCAACGTGCGTAGCGACGCCGACACAAAGGTCTCAAAGCGCGGCGCGCTGTCAGTATGTCCCGCAGCCATGTCCCGTCTTGGATTACATTTGTGGAGATGGGGGGAGAAAAAACCCGGCATTGGGTTTCAAAGGACTGCGGTTTATTTAATGAATTCCCCGCTCCTCTCATGTTGAGGGGATGGCGAGCATCAAAGAGTGGCGACAGTGACACTGAGATTATGTTGGTGTGCGTCTCTGGAGAGGAGCGTGTTTGTGCGCACAGTATATTAGCATGCGGCCGTGCAGCCGCTTTGTTAGCGACCTGCTTTAAATAAGAAAGAGGTGGTAGCAGAGCGGTGGTCAGGGGGTAGCAAGTCGTTTGTTTAGATAGGATGGGATTGTTGAATGGATCATTGTTGTACAGACCCACTGCGTTCAGTCTCTTTTTGTAAAGTCAATGAAACTGTCAGTAGATATCTGTCTGTCTCTGACTTCTGTCTGTCTCCAGTTGCTCATTGTCTCATTATGGACTCTGATGTTACATCAATCAACTAAATTTAGCAATCCGCGTATATTTGCCATTTCTTCTACTGCAATAACGCAACTATTGATCACAGAAAGTCACTGCCAAGAACCAGCACTAAAAAGTCATTGAGTCATTTTATATGTTTATAACAAATCTTTCGCTCCCTCCCTCCATTTCTCTTTCTCTTGCACACAACAAACAGAGCACCATGGATAACCAGTATCATTTGTGTGCATGTGCTGCATCAGAAAGACAGAGGGTTACTTTGTTGTCGACCAGCCCTGTTGCTCCACCTCCTCCTTGTATCAGCTCATCTTTTCCTCCCTGACTGCTCGGGGCATGGAGAAAGACGGAGATGAGTGTGTGTCACTGCCGCCGGGTTCTTTGTGTCTTATTCCACAGTCCTTGTGGCCTCAGAAGGATCTGCGCTCATGCTTTAGCAGTCATGAGGGGCTACATACATGCGTCACAGTCTGGGACACCAAACACAAACCGTCATGCTCAGCACATGTAGAATGTATGTATGTATGTGTAGGGGGGTATGGGGGTAGGGCGTGGAGCGGGGGAGATGACTATCAGCCAGCCAGTTTAGGTAGCTGCTTCCTGAGTGCTGATGTGGCCCCTCTGATTCGATTGGGCGAGCTGCTGAGTGACTGCAGGCCTCACCGCTCATTCAGCGGGGCTCGGCAGCAGCACAGCAACGCCACCCTGTGGAGAACAAACCCAACACAGCAGGAGGACCACAGAATGCTGCTACGCCTGCATGAGCTCCAGCTGCAGCCTGCGAGACCAAACCAAAAGTAATAAGATGAGGCAGGGTTTTGTTTGTTTGTTTGAGACAGATTCCCTAAAGGCCACTCTGCACTGCATTTACACAACAGGTCGGATCCTGGTTACATTTCCAGGAAAGCTCCAGTCTACTAATGTAAATATCTATGTAGTCAATATAATAATACATCTCATTGTTGCACAGATTCATGTTCACATCTCACCCCACTGCATATTACGTGAAATAAACTGTACACTGAAATAAGAAAAGCCAGACTGAATGGCCTTCTTGCACCGAGTTCGGGATGTGCTCCTTCAACACAGCTCCTGATATTGGTATTCTGTGAGGGGAGTGTTCACTGAGAGCCAATTCCCAAAGCCCCTGGCCCCCTGCTGAGACGCTGTTACCAGCACTTGCAGTAGATGGCGTCAGACATCTGAGTCAGGGGCGATAAGAGCCTCTCAGCAGTGTGGTCTCCTTGAGACATGCGGTCAAAACCTCTCCCGCCCCCTCTGCTGTCCAGATAGGAAAAGGAGTTGAGATGTTCTGAGACCACTCTCAGAGGTGTAGATGTTCCTGCTTCTCCCTCAGATATGCTTGTGTAGAGATATCTCTACACAACTAAAAGTTCAATGTGTTGTTTAATATTTACCCCCTGATCTACACACTGTGATAAATGATGACTAAATGAAGTACAACTCTGGCATCTTGCTTTTGCGTCATAGACAGATGATTTCAAAGGGGCCTTCACTCACACAGCTTCATTTGTTTGCAACAAGTTTCTTCTCTCCTCAAAATCTGGAGCGGATCGTCAGGAGTTATGCATCAGCAGGTGAAAAAAGGGTTTACTAAATATTTCCATGCGAAACCTCAACATCACGATGAAACCGGAGCGCCCCACGGAGACCTCCCCCTGTCACAGCCTTACTGATTGGCGTGTTGACACACCGGTTGACATTGAGTTCATTGTTACTTTGTTTATTTGACAATCACATCGGCTGCTCCCCCACCGTGTCATTTGTCTGCCATGACACAGTATTATGCTAATTCTTCGCGGCATGGATAGTGCAGTGGCAGACATCAGTGCTGTCACTGTTTGGACTGACAGCTGCAGAACATGTTGCTCGATGGGTTGTCATCTCCTGCAGAAACACTGGTTCCTTTTAGACATGCTGCTCTTTATGCCTCTGAGGTCTCACATGACAACGCTGGCAAATGATATCCACACACACACACGCACGCACACACACACACACGCGCGCAGAACTGTACGCTACCTACAAAAATGGCAAGAGAAACAACCCTAAGTAACACGGGAAGACAAACGTCTTGGTCAGAAATGATGACCAAACACATCAGAAGAAAACAAACCATAAAGGCTTCGAGTCTCCAGACGTAAAAGCCCATCAGCCTGATTAGAGACGACGTGGACAAAAAGCCAAAGTTAAAAACGATTTAGAGGTGCGAAACATCCATGGAAACTGCAAAAGTGTTAATGACGAACTTTCCAAACAATTCTTCATTGACATTGTACAAAGGATTTTATCTGTGGTTGACGACTGATTGACATAAAAATCTTATTTGTATAAATAACTTTCATAAGATTCATTTTTGCTTTGATTCATTCGTTCTTTGCCTCAGAGACACTGAAATTCTATTACTTTCCATATGTTTCAGTAACAGCATTGAAAATGGGTTTGTTTTGGAGGAAAGAGAGGACAAAGACATAAATTCATAAGTCTGTCACGTTGAAAATGGTGCTTTAAATTTCTTGTATTTATTTCTAACATTCGCTAATTGCAATTCCGATGTTTCGAAGCAATTAACTTCTTTAAGACTAAATTAAATAATAAGTTGGATGATCGCGTACGGTTGTTTAACAGCAAGTTGCAAGCTTTCACAACACACTCACAAATCATTTTGATGCTTTCAATGACAATGGCACAAAGTCATATTCATGTATTTTTAATTCAGTAATTCAATCTACAGTAAAAACACTTTACTGAAATTATCTGTTATACTTTGTATTGTTACTGTGGTACTTTCCTTTCTTCCTCCAACTCTGACTGATATTCAGTTCAATCCAACACCTACTTTGCTGAAGCAGACTCAGACAGGTGAAGTCATTTTCTCAATAAATGACCCCAACTTTTTCAGGTTAATAATAATAATAATTACACATCATGTGGGACTACGCATCAGACTCATCTAGTTACAGCGCGGTTGTGACCATGACTTTTCTTGGAGCAATGAATTCAAACATAAATCTGTCATCTGGGGCGTGAGTTTCCCAACCGAGGTGAAAGTAGCACAAATCCTCAGTGTGATCATCACGTAGCCTTGAGCTTCTCTCAGTCTGTGCATGGGTGTTAGCCAAAATACCCCCCCCCCCCCCCCCCCCCCCCCCCCCCCCCCCCCTCCGTCCACCCCTTTTCAAAACCTGTCACCACCAGCTGGAGTCATTACCCCTGGATAGGCGAGGGCTCATATCGTCATCGGCCAACAGGGACAGATGTTCATTCCAAACCAATTTCCTGCCTCCGACATAATATCTATTAGCAATAAGGCCCACTTAGTTGAGTACATAGCTGCCTATTGTCTCTTATGACATTGGCATTATTTCATATAGCAAATGGTAAATGGGATGAGTGTATTTAGTGGCCACCTGCTGGCAGAGACCGGATCAGAACAATATGCCGGATGTAACCGTGGGATGACTGTGAAATGATGAGGCTCATTAGCGGCTGATGGCCATGGCTTTTCATTCAGAGCTTTTTTTTGGGTAATTTAAAACCCACAGGGCCAGGAGGCTATATACTGTATATTGTAAATCATCCACACAACTTAAGAATCTCTGTAGAAATTAAGGAAACTTACAAAGAGAACAATAAACCATTGAAAGTACAACATTCGCTAAGCAGCAAATAAGCAATATTTATATGAGCCCCACTAAATCGACAGAAGATGCTTGATAATGATTGTTAATAAGATGATAAATTAAAACAAAATAAAGCAAAAAGTACTTTTTCAACGGGGGGGGGGGGGGGACAAAGTGTTTAGCCAGGGGGGGGGGACAGGGACAGATGTTCATTCCAAACCAATTTCCTGCCTCCGACATAATATCTATTAGCAATAAGGCCCACTTAGTTGAGTACATAGCTGCCTATTGTCTCTTATGACATTGGCATTATTTCATATAGCAAATGGTAAATGGGATGAGTGTATTTAGTGGCCACCTGCTGGCAGAGACCGGATCAGAACAATATGCCGGATGTAACCGTGGGATGACTGTGAAATGATGAGGCTCATTAGCGGCTGATGGCCATGGCTTTTCATTCAGAGCTTTTTTTTGGGTAATTTAAAACCCACAGGGCCAGGAGGCTATATACTGTATATTGTAAATCATCCACACAACTCAAGAATCTCTGTAGAAATGAAGGAAACTTACAAAGAGAACAATAAACCATTGAAAGTACAACATTCGCTGAGCAGCAAATAAGCAATATTTATATGAGCCCCACTAAATCGACAGAAGATGCTTGATAATGATTGTTAATAAGATGATACATTAAAACAAAATACAGGGGGTCCTCGAGTTACGACGGAGATCCGTTCCTGAGAATGTGTCGTAATTGAATTTCGACGCAAGTCGGAACATACATTCATTGTGCCATTGTGCATACATTGTGCCACTAGATGTCGCTATAACACCACCCTACAATAAGAGTTTACTGTGGTGAATTGCCTTTTGTCCCTCTTGACCCTCTTGACACACCGTAGGGGTTGATATCGCGAGTGTAATGAGCATTTCCTTTAGATTTCTGATATCAACCTTGTAGACCCTGTGTTGTGAATAAACCTACGGTATTGCCACGATCCCGAACGCATCTGTGTCCGTGTGCATCTCCTTACCGGCTGCCGCTGTACGTATTTACGGGGCAAAGCGCTTAAGCCGAAACAAGGAAGTTCACGGGAGATGTGTCGAAACCACGAAAACAACGTAACTCGCGACCGTCGTAACTCGAGGACCCCCTGTAATGCAAAAAGTACGTTTTCAACGGGGGGGACAAAGTGTTTAGCCAATCCAGTTCAGCCCTTAGCCACATCACTCAGAAGGATTCAATGTGCCCAAAGATGGGACGTGGAAGTGGGATGGTGAACTGTCCCTTCTCCCTGGGCGGCTGATCAGAGCTCCTGCTGACAGAGGGCCCTCCGCTAGACCAAGATAGTTTTGTGTGGGAAGCTCTAGACTTCCTCTGGCTAGTGTTTCATTCAGAGCTCCCTGCTCTGTCTGGTGCTACTCCTCTGTCTGTACAATCACATCTTGTAGGATGTATGTTTTCCATTGTGTCTCCATGCACACGTGTGGCACTGACTCATTGTGTTTCTTTATGAGGATATGAGCACTTATCTCTCTCTACACATCCGTCTCTGTTTGTTTTCTCTGCTGCCCTCTGTGTGTTCATCTCCTGCAGTTGGTGTTATCACTCCACAGGGAGGATTCGCTCTATGAGTAGTGATTCAACTTGTCCTCACAGATGTATGCGATCTGTGAGTCGCTTCTCAAAGAGGGAATATTAAACCTGCCGACTGCACTGCCTGGAGGAATGTTTTGTGTCTGAATGTATATGAGCACAAATTCCAGGCCGCACTGCAGAGGGAGGGAGTGAAAAGACGTCCAGAGTCAAACCGTATGTACTCAAGATGGAAGAACAGGAATCTGCTCGCGTGAGGTGTTTCCAAACCTCGGCTCATCTTCAACCTATAACATATATATAACCTGACAGATTAAACTCCTGAATTTGTTGTCCCTGTGGTCGTAGCCATTGTGGAAAGAGTATTGTGGGAAAGACTCGTATTCACTTTAAAGGAAGACAAATGCTTGCAGTAGGTTTACGCTGACATGGTCATTTTTCAGCTCTGGAAGTGCGTACTTTTTCCACATTTCAGCCAGACTAACTGTTGCTAAGCTACAGTGTTTTTAGCCTGACTTTTACTTTACAGACATCAGTGTACTATCGATCCAATTTATTTCTCAAAATGTTGCCATTCTTTATACAATTTGTGATGTCCCTGGTTTTAAATGGTTGATTTTGGTGGAAATAATATAATAAGGAGTTTTATACATTTCTTTTCATATTTCGGCTTTTGGAAAGACAAAGAGAAACAGCTAGAGATGACTTGTTAGACTGAGTATTTTTCCAATACATTTTATGCTCAAAACTGGCAACGCTATGCTGCACAACAGCCGGCAATAGTTTATTGGTGGTAATTGCTGGTTTTCTGGCATTTTATCAGCCCATCTGCTGCTGTCGACTGGAGCATGTGGTCTACTACTATCCACACACACACACACGCACACACACACACCCCAAAACATACAGATATATACATGTTTAGCTCCCATTTACCTAACTGCACAAACCCAAACAGGTAGACAAACACAAACACACATAGGCATCTGCCATCTGTGCAAATATGCCAGTATATATACACAGCCTCACATATAAATGCACATTTTATATGAATCTATGCATAACCAGTGCACATGCTGCGCTGCATAACAGAGCACATATGCCCACATTACACATTCTGTTACATGGGAGCAGGCTGGAAAAAATGAAATGACAGATCACATGGACAAGCACAAAGAAACTTGGCCTCAGCGCATACAAAACACAGACCATGCAAAGGCACATTCATGCAAACGCTAACAAACACCCACACTGATGCAATAAAAGCCTGGTTTATGACTTTGATAAATGGATTTTGGATATTGTATCCTTTTAAGTGGGTGCAGAAATGGGGCACAGTCGGGCACTGGGGAATGACACGGAGACAAAAAACACACTTACTGCTTACATATAAACCAACCAGTACAGATATATCAACACTGTATTATACATGTACTGTAGTTGCATGCATGCAGGGATGTATAAATACACACTCGGGGATCCTGTCCCTCTGCCTGGGGAAGCCCAGGCTTTGCTATGATTAATAGTGGTAGGGTGGCCCCCACTCGTTAGCTCATACTATCTCTGTGCTGAAAAAATAAGCAAGCAGTCAGCTTACATGACACAGACAAGAAAAACTCTTTGCTCAGCTAGTCCACATACACAATGAGCATGATACAGCTTAGCATGCAATGTGCTGAGGCCAGTGCATCTTGGAGCCAGGTTTAATTTAACATAGAGCTACATTACTACTGTTGACACTGCCTTGTAACGCAAAACTGATGTTTTTCAAAAGGTTTTAAATATACGATAATAACGTTCAGACACATAACAATAACACACATCTTACTTCAATGTGACACAAGTATCATTTTAAAGTAGAAAGGTTCGGCAGAATGAGAAGAGCTCCATCTGTCTTTGTGTGAGCCTAACATATCAGGAGGGCTCTGTGGAGACCTGGCAGCATCTGCTGACTGCCTCTGAGATTTCCAATACAAACTGTCCTCCTGAACCTCCTGAACCTTTAACTGACCACAAGGTGAGGTCATAAATACAGTCTGTACTCATAAGCATATGCATTTCCATGCATTTTCGCTGTGACGTTAAGTTTCACTGTCACAGTTGCTTATATGTGACTATTTTCCTTCTTGGCGAGTCCCGGTTGTGCAACTCCATGGTTCCATTTGGGTGTTTTTATTGGGTGTGTGCAGGACATAGTTTCACCCGGGGCCAGGTGTTTGGCTGCTTGCCCTTCAAAAGTCTGTCCAGGTTTTCAAAAATACATGAAAGGCCCCTGGAGCGTATGTTTAACTTCACCCCATCAACTGGCACCGATTGACAGGTTTTGGAGTTCTGGGGAGGCGGATGGAAAGGAGGGCGAGGAGGGTCAGGTAAGTGTGGACCATGGATGTCCACTTTATTTCCTTTACTTTATATCCTTGTAGATACAGACATTCATGTAACAAGAAAAATATTTGCTGACTGTTTTACTCTGGCTGTGTCCGAAATCGCCCCCTAACCCCTACTCCCTACTCCCTACATAGGGGAAATAAATGTAGTGCAATATATAGTGAGCTCAACAGAAAAATCTTTCGGACACTACTCTCGGCGCCGGTAATTACGTCATCGCTGTCGCACAATTAAAACGTACCACATTATTGTCGTCTCACAAAATACTTGTTTGTTTACCACTGCATTTTTATTAAATTAGAGGCTTTTGATTACTGTCCTGTACTTTTTATTTTCGTATTTTGTTATATTTTATAATATTTATGTATATTTCCCTCCCGTCCGTCCGCTACTTTCACTTCCACGCATTTCTGGCAATGCATGATGGGATATCTTGGTCCGGTTAGTGACCATCAGATGTCCACTACATTTCGCGGTGAATTGTGGGATACATTGAGTGCACTATATAGTGGACATGCTATGATCCCTAAGGTTTCGGACACCACTACAAAATGGCGTGCTCACTATATAGTGCACTATATAGGGGTTAGGGGGCGATTTCGGACACAGCCAATGACATGACCAAAAGAGTGTGCACAGCACCCTGACATGAGTCACTGTCCTTTGGTTTGAGGGTTTGAGGGTACACACTCACACACCTCTCCACTAGGCAACTGCCACAGATATCTACTATGCCATTTGATGAAACGTCACCAGCTGACAGAGACGCCTGCTCACCCAACTCCAAACTCCTGCAGTGAGCCCCCCCCCCCCCCCAGGCCTGGTGACCTCCAACGCTCACTAACAAAGCACAAGCAACCTGCAGTAAAGTGGAATGAGAAGAATTAAAAGGCATGAACCAGCAGTTTTCCGGTTAAAGTGCCTGTCTAACTTGCGCAGCAGAGGGAAGGGAAGTTGCTTTATTATGGTAATAAAATGTCATAGAGTGAAAAAAGAAAAGTTCTGTATGTGTCAGAGGAGGAGCGTGGAGGAGCTGAGCAAATATGCTGAATGAAACATCAAGGCTCAGGTAATTATTCTATTCCCACTTGAGAAAGAGATAAGAACAAATCAGAACGAGACTGAACGTTTCATCATTAGACTTCACCCTGATCAATAAACTGCTTATAATTAAATGAAGCCTCCATCTGAGGTAGAACTCTATACACCCGCCCTCCTCTAACCCGCCCTGTCTCTTCTCCTGGTAGGTCTGATGCCGGCATCCAGCGCCAGCCTCGTGCCGCATGGAAAAATGATCAGCCACGGAGTTGAAAGCTGCCGGCCTCATAAATAAGACAGAAGCAACGGTTGAGAGGGCGTCCTGACACAAGGTATCTGACCGTCCAGTTCCCTCCATTCAACAGCAGGGGTGTAAATCACACTGCTGCTGGTCTGGGGACAACAGGCCTGAAGGACAGGGGAAGGAGAACATCAGTCCAGGAGGCTCTTCCTCTGCTTTTTAGCTTTAGGATTTACTGAACATCCTCAGCACTGTTGTTTACCATCCAATGCCAGATGACTCCAGATACGTTCACTGACATCAGAGGGCTGATGATTAAAACTAGAGTGGTCTGCTGCTGGCAGCTGAGCACCACCAGGGGCAAAGCTGGCAGTGAGGAAGAGGTCAGCCGGCACTTATCTGCAGGGAACAGAAACGGACACACACTACTGCCAGGGGCTAACCAGCAGAACTCAGGTTCTACACTCACTCAGCACACACATGCAGATGAAGCACAAAATCCGATCATTTCCATATCACTTCCTGCTGCCTGTGCACTGCCTGGCTCCCATCTTTCCCCTCATTTATCTCTCCCCCGGCTATCGTCGCTAACCACACACTGAGAGTTTATACTGTTCCACTTCAAATGCACGGAGTTGAATCCAAACGAAAGGTCCGCTAGCACCGATTTGACAGCTTGAAGGTCGTTACAGATGTCTTTGGACTGAATTTACAAGTAAGAGCTGCACACTGCTTCGATCTGAGCATCTAATGCCAAAAACGTCCAGAGAGTGTATTTGTTTAGGGATTTTCCCATACCTTTGTGCACTGACGTGTGGAAAATGGGTCAGTTAGTGAAAACGATTCTTTCAATTATTTGTATTTTAACTCCTGTAACTTCTAAAATTACTGTTAACAGTGATCAACTCAATGATTTGGGCTCCGTGGGGCCTGACGTCATACAGGACCATTAGTGATCTTCTGAACTCATCTTTAAATGTACTCTTTTGAGAAATCTATTGAGCTTCACGTCTGGTCTAACTGCTAAAGGTTCCACTATGTGAACTGTTTGGTGCTGAGCAGCTCATGTACAGTGAAAAAAGTCTCCTGTGACACCATGTGATCTCTATGTGGACTCCATGTGATCTATTGTTAATATAGAATTATTCATCAAAATAGCACCAACGACAGCGTAAATGTGTAAATATATTACATACATTTACACATTTTAAATTTGTATACCTGATTAAAAGCTGCTTTGGTCTTAAAGTCAAACCATAGAAAGGACATGAGTGACAGTATGTATAATTGGACGTCAGCTGATTGCAAATGTTAGCATGAATAAAAATAAACTAATAAAGGGAAAATGTAAACAGCTGCATTCTATATATAATTTTAATGACGACAATACAAACCTGACAAGCATTAAATGAAGATGTATTACCGTACAACTTCTACATGACGCATTTACATTTTGGGTATTAAGCAGAAAACGGTTTATCTACAGATTATTAAATAATCAATGTTACAAAAACAAGTGAAAAGTCGAATCATCAAAGCCTCAAGACCGAGATCTACAACCTCTAGAGTTCCTGTTTCCAAACCTTTCTGGACATGCTGCTTCAATGTGAATTGATGAACAGAGAAGAGTTGAACTTGGGAAACTTTGGCCAGTGTCCCTTCTACAGCCCAACGCTGAGTTGACCCCGAGGAAGCAAAAGCAACATCATTCCAAAATTACTGGCTCAAGGGTAACAAGGTCTAGTTGATAGGCAAACAGCCTGTCCCTGGGATGCCGTAAATAAAGTTAAACGCCACGGTGCGAGGCCACGGGGTCTGTGTATGTACAGTATGTTTGCATCTGGCCACTAAGTATTTTCATGCATCTGGGTGGGTGATGTGTGTGAGGGCTTCTGAGAGAGAAGACAGACTGATCTGAGACTTGACAAGGAAAAGTAGATTTCCCAATTCCAATTTTAACGTCCATTCAGTTTATCTCCACCTTCATTTTAAAAATCTGATGTGTACAGTCCTAAAAAAAGTTACAGCGGTCGTCTTTGGAAAATATTCATCTATTAACATAACCAATCCTGCTTATGTATACTTCTGTCTAGTCTAGTTGATGATGAGAATAGAATTAAATAAAATATAATATCTCATCTTCACAGATATTTATTTAGCTCAATAAATGGACAGATAAAGTCTAAATGTTTTGGTATCATCCAGTCTAAAACATGTACAGACTGAAACATCCTTTTAGTGCTGTGAGCTGTCAGAGTCACACGAGTGCTGTTTCTGTGTGGTTTCCATAATGGCTGCTGCGAAACTGAAGATTCTGTTTATCTCTCCACCCCCCTTGTCCTTGTGTCAATGCAGCAATCAGAAAACCACTCGCGGGAGGTGGGGTGCAGTTGTCAAACAACAGAGACAAATGGTGAGACAGAAAGACTGACTCTCATCTAAGTAGCAAGCTTATTATCTGATAGGAATCTGTGTGGGCAGATTCGATTGCGGTGCAATTTTTTCAACTTCATCACAGTGTCCACCCCCCTTCCTCACGGAGATCATCCCCCCTTATCATGGAATCAATTTGGCTGTCACTGAAATATGGCCCATGACTCGACAAAGGAAGGAAACTGGAATTCAATTATCTCCCAGGGAAGAAATCACAACTGGAGTCATGGGTGTCAATGTGTGTGTCAGCTAGAGGTTGATTTGACTTTGTACTTTTAGCTTCAAGTGCCATCATAAAGTTTCAGCATCATTTCAGTCTCAATTGCCATGAAACATTCATCATATGTTTCATGGCATAATAAGCAGTGTAATTAGGTTAATACAAGGTGCAAATGCACATAGCAATGGATTCAATGTCATTATCTAAATAACACATCAATTATACAGCTAGGTCGAAATAGTAGTTTTAGAAAGTATTTATAATAATAAATCATCCTGACAGCCTCTTTATCCCCATCAAAGTGCTTTTCTATAACTTTCACACTGACATGTTTTGTCAGTTAATGTCCTTCAGTGAGACACTAAATAATCCACATAGCGACCTGCTGTCCATCACAAAGACCTTTGGTTGACCTGTTACTGACCACTACCAGTCAATTAACATTTTCCCGACTCACTGTTGTCAATCACACACACACACACACACACACACACACACCGCTTCTGCCCTGGCCCATCACCTGGCCCACTCATGCATGAGACATTTGGGGTCGACGACCAGTCCAATAAATCTGAGCAGAAAGAGGAGACCAGCTCAGCCTGTTTACTTAAAAGAGCCCTCTCTGACTTTAAGTCTCTCCCTCCATCCCTCCCATTGATTCATTGCCCCAGGCGTGAAGGTTGATAGCAGCCAGGAGCCAACAATGAGCACCTGTGTGCGAGTTTGTGTGTGTGTGCATGTGCCTGGCCATGCAGTAAGAATGACCTTCCCCGCTGGAGCGTCCGCATGAGTCTGTTCTGGTTTAGGGGGAAACCACACAACTTGCACTCGAGTGCATAAACATGTGCAATGTGCGTGTGCAGACACCAAAATAAAGACAGTGCAGGTTGACTGTGTCTTTCAGGTGTGCTCAGTATCTGAATGTCATCAAAAAAGGCTTTGAACATATAAATAATCAGAGGTTTGCTGTGCACATGATGTAAGACATTTGTGGATACAAGAAAATGACATTGCTGGGTAGGGCACAAAGATAAACACTACCATAAACCTGGCTGTGTTGCATCACATTTATCTAATTAAAAATATAGGTCAGACACAAAACAGAACGTGATCATTATGGGGAAACAGCAGTAACAAAACAATTCTGCTAAACCGTTTGTCACAGTCAGATAATTTATGACACAGCACAAAAAGTGTTTAGCGGCTTCAGAGAGAAGGTGCCGAGAGCGATCATTAATATTGTTGGTAACGTCTGAGCACAGATGGTTTTACCAGCAGTTTTAAGGATGGGTCTCTCAGACAAGTCTAAAAATGTTACAAGTGATGGTTGCATTTTCCACACCGGACCCTTTTGCATTCTCCAATGAGGGCTGATTATTGTCTTTATACTGTGACCACACGTGATGTGTGTGCTCTCATCTGAAGCCAGATGGCAGGTACAAAGAGATGCAAGGTGTTGTGCTCAGTTCTACCTGCCTGCCAAGGACGAAATAATCTCACTGGATGTTTTGATGGTCTGCAGACGCGCCAGTATCACAGGGTTTGTCCTGGTGCTGCCAATGGCCAGTCCAACTCTGGAAGACGGGTCAATGTGTTCGCGAGAGATAAAACAAAACAAGAGAGACTTGCACTATAGAGCACATTGACAACAAGCAGCATGGTAAGTTAGCACGAGAAGTGTAAAGTTCTGTGAGTGACTGTATGTTCCTTATAAATGATAATTTTAAAAAATGGTTTTTGAGGTTTTAAAAATGTCAGTTCAGACAACTATTCTAAATTACCACTGAGACATTATTTTATAAATAATGTGTCCCCTGACCCAGTTAAGTCCGGGCACACAATATTCATGACACAATAATAAATAATTGAAAAAAAATCCAATCTTGATGGTTCACTGGTAAAAAATTAAATGTGCACCCCTTCTTTTGATATAACATTTGCGTGTTTATTAGCGTGGTATTAAAATGACATATCTTAATGTTCTCATTGCAGGACAATGAAAATGTAAAAAAACAATGTAAACAATAATTATGATTTAAAATCAAGACAATTATTTGTCTTGCAGCCCTGGTGTCTATTTATTAATTCATTAATCCAATGTTGATTTAGGATGGGCTGATCTCTGTAGTATGGTTTTACACATTATAATTAAGAAAACGCTGATGTGCATCAACATAAATGTACAAGCCATTATCACTGGAACTATTATGACATTATCACTAGAACTATAATGAGTAGCTCTGGACATTCACTCAGCTCCTCTCTCTCTCAATCTCGTGCAGGTTGAAGTGCAGTTGACCCTCCTCACTGTTGCTGTCATCACCCTCTCTAATGTCACGCCCTCCGCTGTGCTAAACGAGGCATTTCGCCACCGCATCAGGGGCCCCACGCCGCGGACTTGACCGCCTGATGCTTTCAACTTCCAACACACCTGCGCGTCCCACAACATCACAGCTATTTCCCCTGTCCACTGACAAACAAGGACAAATGGGGACTTTTCTTTTCTCAGTTGGGAGGGGAAGGTGTTGTTGATGAATGATGGAGGTTGTCTCTATAGTGTGGTCAAACGTATACATGCTTTGGGTTTTCATTAGGCTGGTCTAGTCAGAGGTCGAAACACTGTTTGTTGTTCAACAACACGCGATACACGCGATTCAAGGTAAACAAATCACTAAACACAATATCTATGATGATAGTCAAATGAAAGTTCCACAGGACTTCTGCTTACTATCCATGGTGCATATGCAAACATTTATTCTCTATGAGTGACAGCTTTTCTGTAAAATGATTCAAAGTAGCAAATATTACCAAGTTGTTTATTTGCTACCAGAAATGTCAGCACCTATCACTATAATTGGACCGGCTACCAATTTTAAACAGGATCCCTCACGTCTTGGTTTATCAGTCAAACAGCTGTCGCTCAGGTGTAATTGTGCGTAATGCAGGTATATAATGTGCGCACAACAGAATGAACCACGGCTCCATAACCCTTCACAAAATGTCCTTGGTTTGGTCATATTTTAAACAGGAACAGAAAAGCCACCAATAATGAGGATAACTGAACTCAAGCTCAAGTTTATTTAAACCAACTCAAAACTCTACCAAAGCCTGGTCAAATTATTTAAAACGCTGAACAGATCTTCTGTAGCATCTCCCCTGCTGTTTCAGGGGGGGGGCTATGAGTTATTTGTCACCTGAGCAGGGACCCAGCCTATATGTTCTTATAAGGTGCTACTGTATATTCATCCAAAGCCCTGGAGGGATCAATTAAACTTTGCACTACTTTGCTGCTGTATGAAGGTTACTACCAGGGCGTGGTCTGCACCATAACCAGCTGCACGTTAAACGTTCTCACACTCACCTCTCTGCGTCTAATACATATTTCAACAGCTTTAATTTAGCCCAGTGAATAAAATCATTCTGGATTTACACATGAGAGAAGGTCAACCAGAATATGAATGCTTTGACATTTAAGATAAAGAAAACATTTTCGTCCACATGCTTACACACACACACACACACACACAAAGTTTCCTTGGCAGGCTAAGAGACTTTTTGCTTGGGTTAAATGTAACTTCAGAAAGACCATGGTGCACAGGCCTTCCTGTCTCCAGCACTGCCTACATCATTCTCCATGCATCATTACCGTTGCAGAAACCTTGAGCCAACAAACAGCTCAGTGGCGGTACGACGGCATTTGGGGGAAAAAAATAAAAAAGCATACCCCCGCACACAAACGCTCAGACTGGCAGTCCAGACTACACACACTTCTATGCGTGTCAAAAAAGATAAGACGCTTCAACTTTTGGGATCAAAAACATCCAAGTTTACCCACACACAGCAACACACTGCAAACACACACAACACAAACTCCTCATTACATTTAAAAAAAAATGGCCCTAAATTCAATCTGAGAGCTGTAATCAATAGCTGCAATATCCACTCAATACTATCAAAGCCACTCGGGATTTTCCCTGCAGTGCAACTTTCAAATAATTAAAACCAGTCAACAGTTACACGCACAAGTGGCCAGTGTGTACCTTCAGATAGATGTGTGCCGCTTGTTTTCCTATATCCCGAAGACAATATTCATCCCTGCATAGGAAAGGAAATGAGGAATAAATAAAAGAGGACATTGGCAGTGCTGGAATAATTATACGCCACTCTTTCCAATCTGCATAAATAAACACTCACTGGGCAAGAAGGAAAGAGAACGCTCACAGTTATGGTTAAAATCATTTTTCAGGCCGTGGCCCACCAGGTTGTGAAGCGTGTTTATGGCTGCGAGCATGTTTTACACTGGAGATGAAATATTTAGTTTAGTTTGGCGAGGCCAAAGCCAGTGAGTCACGGTGCAAGATTGATGCAGAGTGTGTATCCGAGTGTGACATTTAACATTCATCTCTGACAAACAGCACAGCAACACCAGGAACTCAACAAGCTTTTCCTAAAAGCATTAATGATGACCTGTGATCATTGTTTTTTAAAAAAAAAAGACCAGCTTGGAGGTTTTAATGCAGGCATTACTGGTGGTCTGAGGGGAGGGGTCCTCACTGGATGTTGACCTCACATCACCCAGCTCTGAACACATTACCAAGAACTACTGTGACAACAAATGTATCACAACACCATTCAAATGGAAAATATACCCTTTCCAAATAATAATGTTTCAGTGTTGCACAGTCATGGATGGATGGATGGATGGATGGATGGATGGATGGATGGATGGATGGATGGATGGATGGATGGATGGATGGATGGATAGATAGATAGATAGATAGATAGATAGATAGATAGATAGATAGATAGATAGATAGATAGATAGATAGATAATGCACCTAGTTGTTTGCTGACCACCATTAAACAACAGAAGAAGAAGAACTAATCCTTTGTAGTGACAGTATAGTTAATAATAATAATTTACAGCCTATTGGGAATAGGTTATTGCTCATAAACTCCTGACAATCAAATTGGCAATAATCCTGATTGAAACTGGTCACTGCTGTAGCTACAGTATGCTGATATTCACATTATGAGGGAGCCTGGGAGGCTACGCTTCCCTCAAAGAAACCATTATCTCATTTTAATGCTGCGATAAATGCTCGCCTTCAAGAAATAATTATAATCAAATTAAACTAATGTCCCATCATTGAGTAGTTTTATCACTATGCTATAGGCAAAGCCATGGTGAATTATGGCTGCTGTAGACACACCATGTGATCGATGCAAGATCCGTGATTGGCCAGTCTGAGCTGGTTGTTATGATTTAATCTTCTTAATTGTTGTCAGACAAATCTATCAAATACATTTCACTCTCTATCAGACTAAAAGAAAGGACAACTAGAAATGAATCTGAAACTGATTCTGTGTGGTTTGTTGTTGTCGTTCTCCCAGACTTTGCACACATTTCCTCCAAAGCCCAAAACACATTCAGCTCTGGCTGATCAGAGTCAAGCTGCCTGTGTGTGTGTGTGTGTGTGTGTGTGTCTGTCAGCTGCATTACAGACAGGCATGTACAAACCTATCAAGGCTTTGTAAGTGTGCAAATAGGATGAAAAAGCATAAACGCACAACACCACCAGCTTCAAAGACACATTCTTCCTTTTTTTTAAGTGACAGTCTTGAGCATGAAAAACTAGTTGTTGTTTTTTAAAACGGCTGAAACAAGTTTACCTGTGGTTAATGTCTCTTCACCAATACACAGGCCAAAAAGAAATAGATTTTGCCACTCATTTACACAAATTGCTTCATATCCATTAATCGACAACATGAACACAATAACCAGTGACTTATGTCTAGGTCAAGCTGCATGGATAAATCAATGCAGTAAATGCAGAGGGTGAAGCGACTACACCGTGGCCTCTTGTTGCATTATGCTCCCTGCTGGCACCACACGTCCAGTTTATCTGATCGGATGCAAAGAGTCAAAGTCCTCGTTCACAGCTGCTATCTGTTTGCCTGATGGAAACACATGTCGCCCTTAGCTGTTTACACTTATTCTGCAAATGCCACTGCTCCAGCTCCAAGCCGACATCATGTGGCCATGCTGCTCTCTGGGGCTTGACAGAGCCATGATCAGATAGCAAACCACTTAACGTCTCCGCACACATTCATTCACACACAAACAGGCCTACATATAGACACGTGCTAACTCAAACACAAATCTGTCACATTTCTTCATACATATACAACATCTGGTGCACACTGTGGCATCTGCATGCACAAATCTAATGGCCAATATTTTCACAAATCCACATGCATACAAAATCAGACACAAACCAGAGGGGGTCCCTATCTGCACCAGCATGCATGGGTTGACTTAAAAAGCAGGACTCGTTTGGCTTGTTGGTTCATTGGCCACCACGCTCGATAAGCCCCTCCATCAGCCTGTCCATCTGTCCATCTGTCCATCTGTCCATTTGTCCGTCTGTCAGTGGTGAGATGAAACGCTCCGCCATCCCATTCCCAGTTCAGCTGACAGACTGAACAGGCCTCACTCCACTGCAGCGCAACTCCATTTAAGCACTACTCCATGTAATACAGCTGCTCAACAACATAACTCAGGGTAACAAGTAGATGGTGTCGAATGTGTTTGTGTTTGGGCTGCACAGCAGAAGCTTGGTTTAGACGCATGCAGATGAAGCTGATAACTGGAACTGTATTAGTGTTGTTTTGCTGGTGCTTCATGTCATATCTACATAAACAAGAATGGATCAAACAACCTTTTCTTCCATCTATGCAATATGAGGCTGCAAGGACAGATTCTCTCATTTAAAAGTAATGGATCAGCATCTGGGATTAAAACTCATGATCGGCTGCATTAAAATTTGTCGGGTTGCAAAACGATCAGCAAAAGAAAGCCAGGTCGTCTTTTTTTTTAAATTATAATATATTATAAGACATTTTTTAATTGTATTTTTTTAATTTGCAGGCAACTTTTGATGATCTCTAATAAAGATTAATATATCAGAAGACAACCACTTAATCCTCAGAAAGATCAGCAGTACCGATCTTTAATTCTCTGCATCACACAACCAGATTTTTTCAATGATTATGTAAATTATTAACCTTTTTTTTTCTTTTCTTGTGAATGACATCTTAAATTATTCATTTAAAAAATAAATCTTTCTCGTCACATCTCAATTATACAGCTAATGAGTAGGGGTCACGAGTAGAGATCACTTCATTATGAACTAAGAAAAGAACTAAAAAAAGTGATTTAAATGATTCTCTCCTGGAGGTTAATGCAGTTTTTCCCATGTTAAAGGGGTTTTTTTGGCAGTGTGTCCTCACACCTGCTGAGGGCGTAGGTCAGAGGATGTCGCACCCTGTACACCTAGTTTAAGCCCTATGAGGCAAATTTGTGAATATGGACCATACAAATATATTATTCCAGTGTGAAGAAGGTGCAGTACAATGCATAGTGGTGCTGCACAGTCAAGGTTTAGTTGTGCAACCACACTAAGTAGTTACACATCACAATATACCACTGTGTGAAATGCTGGGTATTAAAAGAAAAGCAAATACATATATATTTACATTTGTTAAAAACAAATTAATCAGAACGCAGAACGAGAAGCGATGTTGCCATCACCAGCCAGAAGGGGGTGTGAGAGCCCCATGTGTGGCTCCAGTCTGCTGCCCCTTCATCTGTGAGGTCTTCACACTCCTCTGTGTGTATGGTTAATGTGGAACACCCTCACCCATGACTGTGTGAGTATTTGTGGTGATGGAAGCAGGTAGACTGGAGATGCCCTGTGGCTGAACCCCGTCGTTTGACTGACACCAGCAGCCTGTCCGGCCAGTCTGAATTCCAGGCGGCTCTTCACTCAACTTTAAATTGCCGCCTTACTCATTACTGCAGCAAACAGACAGATATTTGTTAATGAATCCATATGCTCCAGTAACCCTAGCTTCCTCCAAGGCACCAGCTTCTTCTCAGTGGCCTCATCCTGGACCGAGTAGAGGGTAAGGTGGAAGGGGTCGGGGCAGAGGTCAAGGGCGGGGTCACAGGGTTTTAAGCTGCTAGGGTTCATCAAGCAGAGGTTATCTGGGACTAATGGACTGGTTAAAAGCAAAGACATGCAACAATAGTGGGTGTCACTGTAGTACTTCTTAGTTCTACATGTTATGTGGAGGTGCAAATGTATGTATTCTATCATTAGGTTAAGATTTCCTTTTCTTTGACATTCTGTTTATGCGTTTTATGCTTTGGTGTGTTAATGTTAATAGCTGTTCTGGGCGTTTAACTCACTTTTAATGATGCGTGTTTGCAGCAGCTGTTTCCTGCCATTCCAATAAAGCTAATTAAAAAATCAACTAGTCACAGCGAGAGACAAGCCGAGCAGATGCCACTCGCACTAAGCTCATTGTTGCCGTGATACGACTGTAATGAGTTTCCTAATGACATGTTTGTGTTCATCTCAAGTAAATGCGGGGGAATAAAGAAAGGTTCATTTTTGATATTGCACTGTGGAAGAAGATTACACACAGTCCTGATAGTGTCTCAAAGCACGCACGCACAGCAGTGCACATCACAGAGCCACACATCACAAACCACTGCACAGACCTGTGTAAACTGATCCTGAAAGACAGGTCTACCTTTGATTCGAGCCCGAGGTGAGAATTTGGTCTAAATATAAGCCACACTATTTGTTTTGCTTTTACATAAATCTCAATCACCAGGTGCCAGGTGGTAATTTGAGGATGAATAATGAGAATGATTTGGTTTATGTGACAACTGTGAATGTGAGCACTTTGAGCAACTTTGTTTAAAGGCTCGACAACATTAGTCAGTAAATCACTTTGGGCCTAACTTAAATACCTCGACAGTTTGCAACAATTTGATGGATGGTCATGAAAATGAGCGCAGACCTTTATCGTCTCCTGGGGATGAGTCCTAACAGCATATCACTTTACATAATTTTTTATTTATCTTAAGGAATATGTCAAACTATAGTTAGATATTGGGAAAAATGTTGGTGCAGACATGAATGGTTTCATGATTTATCCTAATGGTGGTTGTGAGCCCCCAGCTCTCCCTTTAGAGGGTTTTTAGATAGAGCGCCAAGGAATGTTAAAGTTTGAACACCAACATCCAATATTTTTTATGACCTAAAAAACAAAAGCCATGTGCTTCGGCTGCTATCAGTGTTCAGTGCTAAATAAAGCATAGAAATGTGCTAACACAATAAACAAAGATGGTGAACATAGTGAGCATTACAACTCGGTAACACCAGCATGTCGACATTGTCGCTGTGAGCATGATAATGTGCTGACATCGGTACATTTAGCTCAATGCTACACTGGCCGGAAACAGAACTATACATGGCTGCCAAACTGACTCGCTCACAGGACTTTTACAACTTTTTTTTTTAGACCTCAGAAATTTGAGAACCAAACATCTAATCGAGCGATTTCATGATTACTGATAGCACTTGTTGAATTATACATTGGTCTTCTATATTCATGAGACTGCCGGGATAATATAGGCTATAGGTATAAAGAGACTGGATATATATTGTAGTAACAGATATTTAACTTTAGAAGTTCTTTATTCTTTCAAGGCTTTTTTATTGTACTAAACAAACGTGAAGTGTTATTAGCCCAATTGCTATTAAAAGTAGCTGGGAACACAGCAGAGTCACCATTATGGCTGTCTCTGATTCCCAAACTACAAATACAAAGTACAACAACACAAAAGCAGCATCGAGGGTTGTAGTGATGTCTTATAGGGATGTAACCGTCTAACAGGAACCACATAATAATGTAGGGATGGTTTTGGATCAGCAGCCAAATAAATTCTAATTTATCTTTAAAGCAACAAAAGAACAAGCGCCTTCACCATTACAACCCAATTATGGCCTTTTTTTTCTACCCCTTTTGAAATCCAGTATTCATTGTTACACAATGTCAACAAAGCCTCTGTGCTCGGAGGATTACGTTATTTCACATCCCATGTCATGCATAATAAAAGTAACCTTTCCAGCACGGGGACAGGGCTTGGGAGCAGTAAGCAGGAAAGGGTTTTGGTAGCGGATAAGGCCAGACATAAATGGCTACAGTGTTGGTGCTGAGAGACGTATCAAACCCTTGTTCCACCAGCAGACTAACTATAAAACAATGTTTTTTGTTTTCCCTAAGCTTTTCCTGGCTGTAAATTGCGCTCAAACTGACACTATGTCCCCACAACACACTACACTCGGCGCTTTTAATCTTTTGATCACTGGGCCAAATAAATTCATGTTTCGCTTGTAGACCGCAGGGTGAAAAATAATAGGAAATGGTCCCAATGCACAGTGGGTAATAGCTCACTGCATACCAATATGGTGTATCCATTTGCTGTATATTTATTTGTGTGTTTTGTGTTGTGTGTGCACTCACTGTGTTACTCAGTTTGCGTAACCCCGCAAATACCTAACAAATCATAGGCGCACATTTATTTCGAAGCGCTTGCTAAATTACCACTGTGTTTGCATAAAGCTTTGTCGCAATAAAATACAAAACAAATAGAGAATGCCGGGTAGCAGAGTTTCAGCATTATCACTGTGTAATGTTTCAAAAACAACACAACTTCTCAGTTCAGTGGCTTCACACACACACACACACACATCAGCAAAACTGCAGTGTGCGGCTGATGAGAGCAGATTTAGGGTTTTTATACCAGCAGATGCAGAAGCTGCAGACACTGTATTCTTTCAGACAGTGCGAATACACACTGACATATGATACAATGATACTATTTGTCATAATGACATGATCCTTTTTGCTAATATCTCAGAATGTATAGAGCATACTTCTCTTCCCCACTGTAATTTCAGAAATGTACCAATACTACCACAATCAGAATTCAAAAGGAGCCATGAGACTCACAGGACCTGATCCACAACTTTCATTCAAACTCCCAGAGTGTCCCAGTTGACCCATGGGATGAGTTACCTTATGATTTTCTGATCCCTAGATGAAACCAACAGATTGTTGCATCTCAAGTAAACTCCCTTTGCAGCTTGAACACAGAGATTTGAATGACTCCCAAAGGATGACGCCCTTTAACAAAGATGCAGTTTCTGAACACTGCAGGTCAAATAGTTCATCGCCGTTTTACTTGCAGATTTAATTTGTTCTTTTCAGTGTGGTCATGGTCACGAGTACTGGAGAATTGGATCACTATTTTTGATTAAGCTAATTAACTCTAATATTTTCCAAAACATTATTTTACTAAAAATAATCCTATGACCATGGATTTTTTAAATAAATAGTGCAGGTTATAATTTATTATTATTATACAATTTCTCTATATTTAAGAGTAATTAAAGGCTTAATCTCTTCATTAATTACGTAGTAAATACATGCCTACACAAATATCTGCATAATATTTATTTAGTTATATTTTTTGAGGAGAATAGATTAAATATACTGAATATATTATTAGTATATTGATTAATTGTTAAATTGCCATTAAAATCTGAAATAAGTTGGTTATATCAATTTAAATGTGGTGCAGTCAGCTGATCTCCAGCATTGCCTCTCTGAGACTCAGTCTCTTGGCACAGCTCGTTTGTCTTGGACGTGAGCAGAGGTTGCTGTGGCCTGCATCAGAGAAGTTGGCCAGTTTGTCTTTGGTGCACGGGGAAGGTGAGCCAGCGCTCAGGAGGAGTGAGGCTCATCCATCCAGGTGGCTGCTGACAGGGCCAGATAAGCATCTCACCCTGGGCAAAAATAACACAGCGTCCCATTGAGACCTGATAATTACACGGGCTCACTGCCACACGGGCCCTGATGTATGGCCCCAGATAGCCATCTCACACCCCGCTAAGCTGCTGCACACACACACACACACACGCGCGCACAAGCGCATACACACACTTGCACATAAACCGCAGTTTGAACGAGCACATACTCACACGCGGGGAGACGGCATATCACTTCTGTTACAGATCGGGAAAGAGCATCCGCAGCTAACTTTAGGTGTAACGGAACAGAGACGTATGATGTTTCACTTTACTGAGGCCAGAAGTACAAGTGGTGAAAAAGCAGCGTTAAATTGTGCTGCGAGACCACAGGTGTACGAGGTTCTTTCAACAGAGATAAGAAATATCACTGACACCGAGCGTGACGGAGGCATGTTGGCGAGGTATCTCTCCCTGTCACCAAACACGCCACTTACTAACACTGCACACTCAACAACCTGTTCAGAGCCTCACAGCCTCGTCCCAACAAATGACCCCCACTCAAACAATAGCTGTGGCAATCAGCCATAACTTTGTCCAAGCCCCCTCCCTCCTAAAACGTTCATTATTACAGTTAGTAACAACTGAGACAAAATGATATGACCTTTACATTTCTATTAAAGTCACATAAACTATTATAATCTGTGGAACTTATTCGAGAATCCGCTTATGATTTTACGTCCACTTGAGGGCAGCAGAAACGTTGCGTCTAATCGATGAATGCGTCTGATGCTGTGGTTCTTAACCTGGGTTCGATCGAACCCTAGGGGTTCGGCAGAGCCTCCGCCGCGGAGGTCAAGACACCCCCCCCACCCCCCCACCCCCCGCTTGGCCATATAGCATA
>JAFBJQ010040596.1:373269-436577 GCA_016785345.1 Trinectes maculatus | reverse complement strand
AAAAAAAAAAAAAAAAAAAAACGACAACAACAAAACAGATTGAACCCACCCCCTCCACCCCCCCACTGCACCTACCACGACTCCATCCCCAAACGATGGAGAACCCAGTGCAAACTCCACAAGGAGTCAGATACCTAAAACAAACACTAACGGTTCTTAGCATAACTAACAAACTTCGAGTTGAGCTCCTGCAAGCCTAGCAACATTTAACAGAGAGGCACAACCAATCAAGTCCAAGTAGAACTGAAGACCACAGCATGTAAGAAAAATGAGAAGTGGAAGCAGATGAAATGAAAAAGTTTCACTGTTTCCTCAGGGTAGTGTATCAGTTCACTGTTCACTCACTTTTTAAGCGTATCGATGAAAGCGCTGGCTTCCTCTGGTGTTTTAAACTCCTTCTCTGCTCCGTTGTGAGTGATCCGGAGGCGCGCCGGATAAAGCAGACCAAAGCGAATCCCCGGTATCCCGCGGAGCCGGCGTCGGACATCATTAAAGGCGGCTCGGGCACGAGCCGTCCTCGGAGTGTGGTCGGGAAATACGGAGAAACTCATGTCTCCAATCTCGATCTGCTGCTGGGTCCTGGCTCGGCGCAATATGTCCACACAGTCAGTATGATAGTGCAGGCGGGCGATTATAGGGCGAGGGCGTTAGACAACTCGGACTTAACTGCTTGAAGCTCAGTCTTGATGTTTGACAAGTTCTCAGTCAAGGCAGCTTGGAGCTCAGTTTTGAAAATAGCCGCCATCTCAACACGGAGTGACGAGAGTAGCTCAGCCTTGAAGTCGTGAGAGAGAGCGCCGCTTCCGGCTTCGTCCAGGTGAGTGGAGGGATCACTACGAGGCGGGGATGCGGCATGCGAAGCAGGCCGCGGTGGTCGTGAAAGCGGTTTAACTTTTGGAGGCATTTTGAACGGCAAAAATACAGCAATAAATTCGGAATGTGATGGTGGAAAAGTGTACAACGAAAACGGACACAAAAGTTGTGCCTGAAGTCGATTTTTAAAAGTTGTTGCAGGAGCTCAGAAAAACACGACCTACTCCATTCGTCGCTACACCGGAAGTGGGATTTCTAATGGGACGCTCCCCTTTTTCTCTCCATCTGCTATATACAGACTCACTGCCTGCAGCTGGGGATGAACACACACACACACACACACGCACGCACACACACACACACACACACACACACACACCCTGCTTATTAACAACACATATGAGACAATTAGGGTGTCGAGCAGCCTACCATGGGATGGCTGCACCACAGGCACCAGGAGGTTAATTATACCTGTTCACAACACAACTGGTCAGATGAAATCTCGCGTGGGGTTTGGAGACCAATGACGACTCAACTCTAAAGGAGTCGATGGGCCACGACTTTCAGCCCGCTCAAAAATACATGCCACTGAAGATGATTACCATAAACAGAACTGAGTCGACGGTCAAACTGTCACCATAATTGAATGCATCGTCAATTAATCGTAAATGGTTTGCAGTGTACCGTGAGATTAAAAAGGGAGATTTATGCACAGATATTCGTATGCACAGATATGCGTGTGCACACATGACAGTGGTAAAACATACCTGTATGCAGATGATTTATGCTGGAAATATTTTTGCATGCTAATTTGAAACACACTATGAAACACACACAATAAATGACTGGACAAAGAAGGTTCAGTGATGCTTTAAGCACTAGGAAACAGGCAACTACTAAAAATAATAGCATCTCTTTGGGATTCTTCTGACTTGTGTGATTTATTACTCGTGGCCCTCCCCCATAGGCTGTATTTGATGCTCTGTTGAACACATTCTGTGTTACCATGTAGGGTGGAAGAATCCTCCTTCTCTGCACTGGACCACACAGTTCTGTTTATGGCTCTTTCCTTGTATTTTTATTGATTTGTTCACCTAGTTCAAGGTCAGATAAAGCCTGCGTGTCTCCCCTTTAGACCTTGTGGTTATTTGCACACATATCGTGACCCACAGAGAGACAGGGAGAGAGAGAGACAGGGAGAGAGAGAGTGTGTATATTTAGCACAAGAAGCCACAGACACTAGTTTGACATGCCTGATTGTTTTAGTGGGTCATGGGATGAGGTTGTGCGAGTTGTGTGTTAGTAGAGGAAAAGACAAGTCACCAGGAGAAACAGAAGAAGCAGTATTTTATCTATGAACCTCATGGAAGTATTACGATAACTGTTGCCAGGGAAATGATAAACAAACCAATGAAATCAATATATCACCGGTTATTTGAAAACAGTGGAGGAAGTTGTATTTTGTAACAAAACTGAAAAACATATTATGTTTTTCTTAAATGTAACAGCTAGGGCCATGACAATTACATTAGTGGCCTAATCATGAAAATAAGATGTTCATTTTCATCAAGCTTTTCATCGTTTGAATGGGACTTTGCTTTGACATTCACATTTCTCTGACACAGCACTGAAGCGGGCAAGAAATCTGCATGGAGGCAACACAAACAAACATGTGGGAGAGTGAATATGAAACAAAATCACTTCACAAGAAGCAACTGCTCAGAGGGGCTACTTCTGCAATACCACAACAGACTCAAACACCACTAACCACTTTTACCACAAACACAGGATTATCATCAAATAGCCTCCAAAGCCGATGGCTGCTCGAAACCAAACCCAGACTCGCAAGAACTTTTGTTTGCAACGCAATATGGCAAAGGGTTAAAACGAAGGTGCTCCTGTGGCCCTGCTGCAGACACTCAGACATACTGCATGTTTTCAATTAGACCACTCCCTCAGTCGGTTTATGTTTTCAGTTCATGTCTTAATATTCTGCAAAATGAAAGCAAAAGTGCAGGGGCAAAGCCTTATCAGGAGCGAGGGGAGAAAAGAGTGAGGCTGATAAGGAGTTGGGGGTGGGGGCAGCGTGACGCGTGACTAGAGAGGCCAACGTGGCGCTGCACAATAATATCTGAGGAACAAACAAAAAAGTCTCAGCCTACATCAGGGCATTAGTTCAAACAGTGGGTGAGAGTTTAAGGTGGAGATGAGGATAAAAAAAACACACAGAAGATAGAAAGTAAAGCACGGTGAAGGAGGAGTCAGAGAAAAGGAACATTAGAGTGATGAGATGAATGCTCTGACACGGCCAAAGGAAATCAATGTTAGCCCTTAAATGAATCATCTGAAGTGGAGGCGTTATCCCGTCCGGATCAATATTTATTACACTGCTGCTCTGAAACATGTTAAAGTTACAGATGGAGGAGATGAGGAGAGATACACGCCAGCTTCTAGACTACTAAATACAAAAGATCGGTGAATCCTCCTAATCCCTGCCAGATCGTCTTGGCTGCTGCAGTTAAGAACATGAGCGAGATTTACTCTATCTAATCCTAATCCCTCTACACGTGCCGGGATGAAGATACCCACAGACACTCAGCCAAGGAAGAGGAGGAGACAGGATGGAGCCATGTGATCTCCATTTAAACAAACCTCCACCATCATTCATTTTCCCTCCTCATCACATACAGTCTGATGAATCATATGTGATGATATATAATTAAACCAGTTGTTCGTTTTCTAAATAAATCCACCTTCCGTTGCTCGTTTCTGCTCCTGTCCTCCATCTCCACTGTGTCCCTCTCTCACCCCTGCCCCCTCGGAGATCTGAGATCATGCTGGCATGTTTAGGTGCCCTCAGTGCTACAGTGCATTTGCTACGGAGGTGAGGGCTGTGCCAGTTGTGCCTGTGCCAGCACAAATGTGGAGCTGGGAGATAAAGGGATGCTGGATCCAAATCTGAGTAGACGTTATCTCAAAGGGTAAAAGAATGAGTGTCATGTGTGATTGCAGGGGAATGGATTCGTTAGGGTGGATACAGTGAGATGAACATGAGTCTTTGATCGTCTGTATTACAGATCTGTAAGGGAGCTGGATTTGGTACATCAGGCCCATATGTTTAAAGATAGACATGAAATAAGGTGAATCTTCAAACCTTTGTATGATGGATTCAGTAGCAAATACTAAAAATTCAATAAATGTTTAGATAGTTTCATCACATAAAACATGAACATTCGCTGGTTTCATACTGGCATCCATGTTTAGCAAAATGGCTATACTGAATTTTCTAACTTTTTGGCATTTCATAAACTAAATAATAAACTGATTAATCAAATAATTATTTGGTATAGCATTAAAAATGCACATCATCTAGTATTCTTGGAGGTGCATTCAAGAACACATCTGCCACCTTCCAAGAATATTTACTTTCATATTGAAAAGTCTATATAATTAATAATAAATAGACAAGGCAAAAATATTACATTAAAAATTTTTGCTTTTTGCTGTGTAAGCGGAACTGTAGAGAAATTAATGGAAAAGAAGTAATGCATGAAATGAACGTGAGAAGTTATACGAGGCTTTGGAAACAGATCTGGTAATGATCTGGAAGAGAAAACAGGAGAGCACATTGAAAACGTGTTGATAACATTAGATGCCCACTTTCCTCTTCTTAAAACAGACAGGCCTAGCACTCTGACATCAGGACACTGGCAAATCCTTTAACAAAACAACAACAATCTGGTTACCCGCAGCACAACACAAACTAATCCAATCAAACTGGCCCCTTCCTCCAGCTGCAGCTGATTCCAAATGTGATTTCACACAGAAAAAAAAGCTTGAACAAAGGATTCTCTTCCTTCATCTGCTGTAATCAGGGTGTGTGTCTGTGGGCCACAGTGTGTAATGGGGCTAATTTTTACATAGCCTGAGCTAACTGACCCCCTGAGGACAAAGCCTGCAGTCCACATGGGTTTCTGCAGTTTAGCTGACCTCGTCTCTGAACATTAGTCCGGTCGGATGCTCCACAACACATGGGACAAGAGAGAGAGAGAGAGACAGAGAGAGAGAGAGAGAGAGAGAGGGAGGAATAAATGACATCAATGAGAGCAGCAGAGGAGTATGATGTCATTCTGGCCTACAGGCCCATTGCACATACAAACTAACACATGCACACTGGTTCTGTGAATATGTGAACACGCCGCCGCTGACATGCACGCACAAACGCATACGTTTGTTTTAACTAAGGCTCATCCAATTAAGCCGTCTGTTGGAACAACGAACAAGGCACCGATCTCCCACACGGTGAAATAAAGTCTGATTTGTTATGTGTGTGTGTGTGTGTGTGTGTGTGTGTGTGTCTGAAGTAAGAGAGGGAGAGAGAAACAGCAAACAGGGGGTTGGAGGTTGGAAAAATCCCTGGCAACAGCCCCTGAGCACCATGTCTGACTGCATCAGCTTCCACATGGAGAGGAAACATGACATTGTGAAGGATTACATAAAACCTCATAACGTCAGACAGAGCACAGACTCTTTGTCTGCTTACACTCATAGTTAACCAAGTCTACACTAAGTGGACGGAATACAACAGGGATTAAATACATCTTCTTGTTGTTATTTTATTGCTTTGACACCAAACTCACGTTAGCTGTGACCAAACCGCTCTAATCTGATGGACGGGTTTTTATTGTGATGTCCTCAGAGGAGGTTAAAGGGTTTCTGTTACCAAACAGTGCTACACCAGTTTTTCTGGTCAATCCAACCAGCTCATCTCAGGTGTAACCACTGGCACAGGCAGCATATTGCTCATCACACAGGAATACAGCATGTAAGCAGGAGAGGCGCACACACAGTAATATAGCTGTCATGGCTTCCTTCTCTCTAGTAGGTATAAAATAGAATCATCCTTCTGTTTCCGATGACCTCTACGCTCCTCTAACTTATCTATTTCTCTTTGTTTGCATCCGCTCCTTTCTGATTGCTATAAATGTAATGAGAGAAATCCACGAGGGATCAAAGCTTTTAACTGGAATCACCACATCAGTGATTTATGAAAGCAGTGAAGTACACATTATCCATGGCAGGAGACATCACTATGCAGCTCCACATCCACAATTTGCTGCTAGACAATGGTGTTCCCATTTATGATCCCTCATCCAACTGGCAGCTCACGCTGACACAGCACACTAAATACCATTGATTTCTCCATTATCCTCCAAAGGCATTTACATTACACTACACTTTTACAATGATCGCTTACGCACGCTAACCAGCACCACAACGTCACTACAACTGGGCAACACTTAATATAACCTACAACAAATAAAGATAATTCAGGACATGATGAATAAGAACCCAAGTATGTGTTACAGCAGAATATTAATAAAGTACAGCAATTGAAGCATAGTAGTGGTTTTTAGTTTTAAGTAATAAATATTACTGCATAAAGGATAGTATTCCCAGAAGTAGCTCAAGCTTCTTGGAAATGAATCCTCAACTGATGTCATACTGATGTGTCACGCTGCTGTCTCTCTTTTCCCTGAGTCACTCTCTCCCACCCATAACATTAACCCTGCTGAAGAATGCTTCCTTCCTCTGCCAGCAAGTAACTTACGTTAGGACAGCGGGCAGAAAAAAAAACGAGCGATGGCATCCTGTTCTGTCATTCCTGTTTTGTCTCATTCAGCAAAATGATTGCAATCAGCCGACAGTGGATAAATATATTCATAACATACCGCTCACCACATCAAGCAGAACCAGGGAATCACGCCAGTGCTGATGACTGCCCCCCCATCTTTCCTCCTCCTTTGTTTATCAGCTGTCTTATCTCACTGTTGCACTGTTGATGTTATTCTGGCAGTGATTGTACAAACTTTCTTTTAAATCTATAGAGTTTTTTTTTAAACTAGAAAATTCTTTACCTTAAAAACATCAATGATATCTTCTACATGTAGAGGTTCATTTGTACCAGATTATAAACAGCCAAGTTCAAACAGTGAGGGGGAAATGGTAAAGTCATGACAGGAGCATAGAGGTTGAAAAAATGTCAATCCCCAAAAGCTGGAGCTAAAATAGCCCATGTCTGAAACACACACACACACACACACACATACACATACACATACACATACACAAACATAAGACAGCTGAGTGTCAAGTTTTGCCAGTCAGCTGACGACATGTCACATCCAGAGAGAGAAAACACTACGCAGCTGGAGGTGGAGGTGGAGGTGGAGAGAGGGATGGGGGAGGAAGGATTAGTTAGTTTTACCGTTGCAGAACTGCAGCAGTGATGAGGTGTCATACAAGCTGCTGTAGCTGGAGAAGCCGTCCTCCATTCTCAGCCTCTGCTCCGCTCCTCTGTTGTCCACCACTTCCTTTGCTCTCGATCTCCTTTCTCTCTCTCTCTCTCTCCCTCCGTTAGTTTATCGCTCACTTGGCGTCCAGGGCGCTCCCTCCATTCACACTGCACGGGTCAGGCTCCCTGGGTGAGTCACCATGGCAACCCATTCACTCTGATTATGTCATGTGAACATCCAAGCCCTCTTCTTTTCCCCCACATGCAGAAGAAAAGTCCTGAACTACAGAAGGAAAAACACTCCCTGCTGAAGAATGACTGCACCAGACACACACACACACACACACACACACACGCAGGAGTGAGGAGGCGGCCGGTGTTTTTATTCTCCCTCTAACTTGTCCTTTCCTCCCTCTTGTCTCCTCTTGTCCTTCTGTCTTCAGCAGAGGCAGCTGTTTGTCGTTAGCGTTCTGATCACCAGCAGAAAAACAGCTTCAAGAGGGCTTGAGCGCAGGCAGTGTGTGAGTGTGTGTGTGTGTGTGAGAGATAATGCTCGGGACAGCCCAGCCTTCCCCTGTCACACACACTGTGGACAAGTCAGAGCACAGGGGGCTGGGCCTGTCAGATAGATCCTCCTCCTTTTTGGTGGAGAGGAAATAAAATGAACCAAACCAATGGTTAGTCACTAAAATGACTGTGGGACAGTGAGTCTTCACACACACACACTAATAGTATGAAGTCACACGAGGACACACCATAACAAACCAGCGTCACATCTGTCCTGCAGCTGCTACCAGACATATTCAAACAGAGTGGTGCCAGGGGATCACGACTGTGTCTAAACATGATTAGCACGCTGTCCTCTGTCCGTCTTATCTGTCCCATTGCAGACCTGCAGACTGCTCAGAGACCGCGGGCTCCTTAAAACAAGGACAAGACAGGGAGAGAGTGAATGGGAGACTGATGAAAGAGAGGAATAAAAGTGGGACAATGGTGGGGGGGGGGGGGTTGCTTGAGAAGGGTGAGGGGAACAGAGAGAAGGAACAAATTAAAAAGTGAGGGGGGGGGGTCATGAGAGAGGGGTGTATGCTATCGAATCAAAGGGGGAAATCGCTCACTTCTTAATTCTGTATGGGGGTTTTGTATCTCAGTGTGTGGGGTAACTCTTTGCATTATTTATAATCCAAGCTTGCAGGGGGGAAATAATAAAGCTGAAGAAGACAGTCTGTGACCTGAGCGTGTCGGAAACAATCCCCACACTTCCTGCCTAGGTCACAAGACAAAATTACACAAAGGCAGAGATGTGACAATGAAAGAATACGTTTGTTTCTCTCACTGCCCCGCAGAGGAACTATTATCTGTCCATCTTCAGCTCTTTTAATGGAACTATCTGTCAGAATAGTTCTGGTTGAAAAGGTGGCCTGGGTAGATTTAAAATGTCCGAGGAGGATGAAGGGAGCGTATACAGTTTTAAGATGAATCTTGTTCACTTTATATTTCGAGGTTGTTGACCTCATAGCTGCTGCTGCTGCTGCTGCGCCCTCTTCGCTCCCTCAGGAAAACACTCTGATTCACTTATTACACAATGACATCAAGCCACCAACAGATCCACCAAGCTTAGTAACAGCCAGGATTATGTGAGAACACAAAGTGCTCTTTGTTACACAGTGTAAGGTCAGTGTTGCATTTGCACACTACAGTTCTTGTTAGGTGAAATCACAAGGATATTACAATTTCAAAACACAGAGACAGTAAGAAAGATTGAAACACCTTTTTTTTTTTTTACATAAGTCGCTCTTTGTCCTCGTGCACAGTCAATGACTTCACAAATGTCCCAGTTAATGTGTATTTATATGCAACCAATCCTCTGATGTTGTAAACCACAAAACGACCACAACACCAAGTGTTTTGATTCTCATAAAGAAAGGAATCTCATGCAGCTCCTGGCCCTGAGTCCAAGCAACACACAACATAAACATCCTTTGTGTTTTAGTTCTGAACCCGGTGGTCACAGTGGTGTTTTGTCTAAGAGGTTCAGATTACTGTAAATCTAAATCTTTTGATGGGGGGGGGGGGCAATGTGCAGATTCAGGATCTGGATTTGGGACGGGTCTGGTTTTTGTCTGTCTGTATAAGCATATGCTCATGTGGGAAGAGGCCACTAAAACTGGGTTATATCCCCACTAATATTCACCCCATGGGGCTCTAAACCCCACCTACAACCCAGAGGGTGGCAGGTGGTGGATTCACTGCTGCTCCACCCCCTCCCCCTCCACCCCCCCAGCACTGAATCCAGGGGGTGCACAACAAAAAGTATCTAACAAAAGAAATAATGTCGAGTCGATAGAAGCCCATTAAATAGTCAGATATTTCTTTTTACAACCAGCAGAATCAGAGCACATAGGTATCTATATTATTAAACCATAAAACAGCTGGCAGGAGTTCACAGTCTTGCTCAACATCACTTTAACGAGACTTGGCATCAGGCCGTCTCTGCTCTCTCGCCTGCCCTGCTGACTCTGTTTTTACAGCTTTTGTTCTGTGGAATCACGTTGAGGTTGTTTTCTAATCGGTTGGGCGCTGTTGTTCATTTTTGCATGTTCAGAAACTGCTGACACGCAATTTCTTTCCACAGATGATCAGTCAGTGTGTCAGCTGGGCCTGGATTATACACAATCAAACCCAGAGCTGAGGAGGGAACAGGGTCAATCCTCTGTATGATCCTGCCACCATCTGTGTGTGCGTCCTGGTTATTGGGCTGCTTTGTGCTGAACGCCACATTCATCCAACCTGGAGTCACTGTGATTTCTATAAACAATGAATTTTCACAAAGCCTCGGGACACGTAAGTCCATCTATATCTTCAATATCTTTGACACTAGGCCAGTTGTCAACATTATTAAATAAGAAGTAAGTTTCTCTTAACTCTCACTTACACTGTTCATTTTCACTACAGCAACTTTTAAAAAAAAGGAGACGCGAAGGCATTAAATCTAAAATGCAAATGTAGCAGCAAGTACAACAAAGGTCACCCAGAGTTGGTGCCAAAGCAAAGTGTGTGAGCCAACAGGAATGAGAGTGCACAGAATTCTCACCAGGAAACAAGTGTTATTCATTTATTTCCCCGGTGATAACGTTCACTCGGAGGTCATGGGTTTAATGGCCGTATCTGTCTGCCAACTCATTTTCTTACACTGCAAGCAACAGTGAAAGACTTCTGTGCTTCCTGTGTGTAAACTAATCACTTTGTGGCCACACTGCCAAAATAATGCCCTCTACTTTTTTAAGATTACAAATTGTAATTTACAATGAGTGTACAGATTTTGTTGACACATTACAAACATTACAATTTTACGTTTTATTATTTCTTATTATTTTAAGATCAACTCTCAAAATTTGACAGTGTGACACCTCACAACAGTGTCTGTGCTAATAATACACACAGATAGTAACCACAGCCTAGAGAAACAGGTTGTACTGGAATATACAGTATAATACTGTCAATGGATGACGGGTTTGCTGTTTTTTTAATAACTGTCTGCACAGGAGAAGAGAGCAGAGATAGAAAGAGGTAGAGGCAAACTGAATGTGAGAGGGAATAGTAAATCAGCTCTGTGCCAAATGAAAATACACAATTTCCCACCCGCTAGAGAGAATAAATTGTCTTTTCTAATAGAGTCCAGATTAACACATACTTTATTACCCTGAATTATGACCTTTGGTACAATCACATTGGATCTTACCGGCCTTAAGAACTGAGAGTAAAGAGACAATATACTGTGTGTTAGTGTTTTCAGTATCTGATCCATTTATCAGGTCTAATCCAAATCAGACCTAATTGGGAAAACCTTAAAAGCCACTGTCTGTTGTGTGTGTATAAATGTGTTTGTGTGTGTGTGCGTGTGTATGCGTGTGTGAGAGGGGGAGAGAGAAATTGTTTTCGTTAAACCCAATAAGATCAACTACAAACCATAGGGAGCCTTTGTTGGAATTGTTATGATCATGAATTATGTGGTGGCAATGTGACCTAGTTTCATTGAGGAGGATGCTGGTGATGGTGGTGGAGGAGTGGGGGTGGGTGGTGGAGGGGGTGGGGGTGGGGGGGTATGTGCATATTCAGCAGAGTGATAACATTTTGTTCACAGCTCTGTGTCAGAAAAAGCGCAGAGGCTGCATCTGGCAGAATGTGAGGACTCTCATGGCAACATAACTGATAAATGTAGCCTTCGAACCTCATACCAGGCTACATATGCTCTGTGCCTGACTCCACTCAACCATTTTACCTGCCATCCTTATCGCACTATCGCTGAGACCTGGGGTTAGCATGAGCAAAGACGCAGTCATGCAGATGGTCTCAAAGAGACTGGTATTCTGTCAAAGAAAACTGACATTACCACCGTATCAAATCATACTGTGATTCTTTCTTGAGCACTCATTGCTGCTGTGTTAAACTCCAGTCGACTCCGTCCTCCCTGCCTGACCCCATTGGTTACAGACTCTCTACATCTAATCTATATGTTAATGAGGCGTAACGTGGACACAGAGGTAGAGCAGGCAATGGTGGAAATCTACTGATGTGACTGCTGTTAAGGTACGGTCATTAAAATATGGAAAACAGCATCATGCATGTCAGTAGGACACATTGCAATTTGTCAGCCTACAAGAGTGCGAATATGATCAGTTAATCTAATGGAGGGCAATCGACATCCACACACACTGTGCATCCCAGTGTGAGTTGTGTGTTCTCTCGACCGGCGGCAACATTAATCACATCGGACTTAGCTGCTGAAACAACTATGTGGACCCTTCCCCCATTTCCTGAACCTGAACTAGAACTCTGCTCTACTTTTTCTCTCCCTGCACAACATAAACCCATATATATGTGTATAGACACAGTGATTCTCTATACTCACTATATGTTCCACTATATGCACCATCAGCATATCAAGACATAACACTATAAATTATTTAATGTCTACACCTTTACTTTCTGTCTTATTCTTTTTATCTTATTAGCTCCTGTATCAAATGACATTTTGTTCTTACCAGCATCTCCTGCAGGTCTCAAAGTCAAACAGCTCAGTTCTTTAATCAATACTCTAAAATAAACTCTGCTGGGAAAATCTGCTGGCTGCTGCTGCAGGGTTCATTCTAATGTATCAACGATATGTTGAGACAACATATGTCGCAAATATGGACACACACAAAACATGTGCATGTGACCACCACACTGCTTCAGCCAGTTTGACAGTAAGAGGAATAGGTCTGACATCAGCAAAGCTACTACTCACATTCAGGGCACAGATGGAGGGCTGACGTCAGCTGGCCATGGTGTGGCCTTCATTGCTCAGCTGCAATTGTGGACATGCTTACTCTGGCATACTTACACACACTTACACACACACACACACTTACACACATGGCTCCATCTCTATGTATGGCATCTATATGACACACAGCAGATAGGCCTGCTGTTCATTTTTCATGATCTCCTTGTTGACAGCCATTGCCTTGGCCCTCCATACTTCCATACCTCCTCATACTTCACTTCTCCACGTGTATCAAATATCATTTTCTCCACTTCAGACCCACATCTCCGCCTGTGTCCCCAGAAGCAATGTAATCAACTTTTACTATTTATCTTCTATCTGTAATTTCCCAGTTTGGGATCAATAAAGTAAATCTATCTATTTCCCCTTCTCATGACACTGCTGTTCTCACAGTGGACACCATTGATAATATATGCAATACTGACACCTGCAGGACATTTGTTGAACTGTGCCAGGTTATTTTGTCCCCTGCCTGAGAATCAGTCTTGGGAACCAAATGTTCACATTAGAATGAAGACAATAAAGTCTAACCTTGACTATCTGGACCTTAAACTATTTATGTCACTAGCTACAGAAAAAGTAACAAAATCACTCACAGAGATCATACACTGGGGCATTATCTTCATTTTGAATATAGGGATGTCGACATTGTTTCCTGCACAACTTTGGGCATAAATGTTTTTGTATATTTTTGCTGACTTTCAAGGTATCCTGCCAAAATTTTAAACAGCATAAGCAGTTTCATGCAGATGACTGGACTCAACTTCCTTTAATCTCTTTAATGCAACAGTTTTTTTGAAGGCAGACAAGCCAGCAAAAATCTAACCTACAAAAATAAACTGAAAATGATGTCACCCTGTCACAGGCACTTTGTTGAGGAAATAAGGTGGAGGAAATAAAGAAAAGAAACAAGGCACACACCGTGATAAAAATTTTTTGCTATCAATTTCTTGAAAATCCATTTGGGGGCAAGGTTATGTGATAATGGGGGTGTGGTGAGAGGATGGTCAGCCGCCTGTGAACTGCAGTTTGGCAGACTACACTGCATCCATACACTCCAAACTGACAACATCAAAGTGTTCTCATGCATCTGAGTCTAATTTAATTGTACTAAAGGGGGAGCCACGCATGGACTGAGTCAGAGAGGAAACAGGAAGAATAGGAGATAAATGGCTGGGGGGGGGGGGGATAGAGAGGAGGTAGAGGGTAAGAGACTTAAACAGGAGTAAAAGAACAAGACAAGAGGAAGGTTTCTATTTATAGCTGATTGTTTCTGTTGGTCTGTCAGTTGGGTGGTATTCATGCTTCACCTCCTCTGTCCACATGGCTGCACTTCAGGGAAATGACTCTCCACTTAATGCTTTGCTGTGTCATACACACCCACACATGTATATACAAAGGCACTCACACGTCCACAGGCAGACACCTGCACATTTACACAACACATTTCCATGGCACTGTTGTGTCCATAAACCTTTGTCACAGAACAGTGAAGTACAGTGACAAGATGTGGGAACATGCTTTGAATTTTCCACTTCCTGTCTCCCTCTCATTCTCAAATATCTGATTAAAACTTCTACAAAGTCCTCCTGTGTTAGTTTGATAAAAACCTCTGGGAAATCACACCATGTTTCCTTATAAGGGCCCAAACTGAACTGGCTCCTCTTTGCAGCTGAATACAGCTGGATACTTGCTGGGTGAGCTGTCCCAGTGGAGGGCTTAAGTCTAAAACAGGATGGACCATGGAGGACCACGTCCCACCCCCAACCATACTGTACGCAGATGCAGAAATCCAAACATTTCCCAGACACGGGTGCGAACATCTGCGCTTCATATATCACGTTTGAACATGCACATAGATGCGAGAGTCATGCAGGCTGTCTGTTTGGTCTTACCCATCGGTAGCCCCTCACAGTCAGACATGGTGACAGAGAGTGAGGAGGATCAGGACAGTGTCTCTGTCAGCTGGGTCTCGACAGCGTGTTGCTTCTGTTTTTACTGCTCAAGTCAACCTCTCTGTTGTCCCTCTCTGTAACTCGTGTACTTGACTCTATGTCTCTATGTCTCCTTCCTCTTCTCTCTCCCCCTCTCAACAATCTGACCAGTGGCCAGTGGATGTGCCAGTCAAACATCACACACTATACTATTGGATACTAAAATTGTAACCAGCAGTCGTCCCTTGGGATACTGTTTCCTTTAAGCAGGCTTTTGGGAATATTATTTCGTTGACTTTTCCCTGTATCTTCCACATGCATGCCATCATTAAAATTACAAAAAAAGAAACTAAAATACTTTTTATATCCCTTTACATAGTGTGAGAAAAAACAAGGGTGTCAGGCTTTTATAAACTCACTCATGAAATTTTCAGCATCACAGTTGTTCTCCAGCATATCTGTCTCCTAATCCCTGGAGCCTGTAACAGAAAACACAGGAAGTTCCAGTAAATTTCTTGTCCCTCGAGAAACAGGTTGGCCAAAACCTTTTTTTCTGGTAGTAGTAACATTTGTATCCTTTGAGGGGCGCTAGTGTCTCACTGAATAGCTCATTCACATTAGGAAAATGTATTTCGTTGCATCAAGTTTCCTGGATACCAAGAAATATCCAATGTCAAGTAACTCTGTACTCAAGAAACTAAACTTGGCAACAAACTGTTCAGTTTTATTTCCTATTAATAAACCAGGAGTCATGTGATGCAAAGTCTGCCGACAGTGGAGGCAGGCAGGAAAACAGATAGAGTTCTCTCACATCAGCAAAAACATGTTAAGGCATTACACAGAAACAAATCCATTCACAGGAGAAAGTGGGAAATTGGGAATTGCAGCCTTTATCCCTCCTTCTGGGTCCTGTAACAAAGAAACGTGCTCTGTGGCAGCTCATGGTACTGTATGGGTTACAGGTCCACTTGAGCACACAAACGCTCCACAGAACAGCTTTGATTAATCTCACCGCTGACCTTCTCACACAATCATTCCTGAATTACGGTACTTTTTTAGCTTACTCAGCTGACCCTTTGTCACTTGACTGAGAGGATTATCAGGAGGGAGCGATCCAGCATGTGACTAAGTGGGGTCAGATGTAGACCAGTCCAGCGGGAACAGTGTCTCAGAGGTTCGGATTTAGCGTTTGGAAAACCTGAGGTTTGGGAGAGTGCACACAGTATGAGATGTAGACTGACTCTGTGCTCTGTTTTCTGTTTACCTGTCAGTGGCACCCCCTCTACCCACCCCCAAACACAAGTTCCCCGACCTAACACGGCAACCCAGCCTTTACACCCAGGACCAGCTTTGATGTTTGATCTCCAACTCTTGTTTGCAGAAGAGCTTGAAGGCCCCCTTTTGCAAACGTAACCTAAACCTTCACCCTACAAAGACCCCTCGACCCCTCTTGTTCTGGCAAACAGAACATGGACCATCCACCACTGTGACTGTTTTAACACGCCGGTAAGCACATGCAATTACTTCAGCTGAGGTAATATACTCCAGTGTCCAGAATAGTGTGCCAATTATTCTTAATTAGATTGTAAAGTAGTTTAATATGAGTTCTCTGCACAGAACATGGCAAAGTTTACACGAACACAAGAAACTGGCGTGTGAGGAGACGTCAGGCTAAAGTAAGAAATCTACATTTTTTAAAGCTGGGTATTGTAAAAACATCTGGCAGTAAATTCAGTAAGAGATTTTACTGCTGTGTGATATCAAAACATTAGTAACAGGAATGACATAATGCTATGATTGCTGTTATATTGATCTGACTGATTGATATATTGAACACACTGACAACAGAATAATTCATATTAATTAAAGGTCACCAAATTGTTCTGAAACATAACTGATTGCAGAACAGTTAAATGACAAATTAGACTGAAAAGAATCAAAGAAAATAGGATGTTCTTGTGGACTGGAGTGTTTGGTGCTGGATGATCATAGCATAAGTTGCTGATTAAAAATTATGTGTCAATGTTAAAATATTAAAATGGTTCTCTGTGTTGAATCGTAACCGTGCTGTGTATTTAAAGACCAGTCTTGGTGTTAGTGTGAAGTCCTCAATGATCCTTTAATAGCATTTTAAAGCACGTTTCATTTGAATGATCCTTTTTGAAATATCACAGTTTAATTAAAAAGTTTATAATTAACCAAGTGGCTCCCACACTCTTCATCTGAGACTGTTAATCAGTCACCATCAGGGCTGCAGCTCAAAGTTTAAGACTTGCTGAAAGCCTTTGTTCTTGAAACAACAGCAATTATCTATTCCTGTCACACCACGTACAAAAGTCAAGTTAAATGTGTGTATATTAAATACACTGCAGGTGAAAGCCGAAGGGGAATCTAATTAATTCAAATGAAATGGCCTCTAGCTTATTTTAATGGCTCTATGTTAATGATCCCTCAATGGCAGCAGCGGTTGTATATGCAGGTACTAATGAACTCTTAATAGTGTTAAATCTAACAGCCTCTGAATGATTCCACTAACAGTTTTATAGCCGTGTGGGCAGAACCCTAATTGGGGACTTGTGGCAAAGAGCTGCAGTTCACAGCTCTTCACAGGTTTAACAACCTGCACAAGCAACTGAAGCTGCACTTCATTGTGCCAAAGACAAGTGCCGCAATTGCAATTATAGTTCGCTTCTTGGTAAACTCCTATTGTCAAACAAAAACCGCAGCGTGTGTGGTAACGCGTATAAAATGCTTAAAGGCAGACATCAAAGAATCCCAGTTGTAATTTTAAGTGACATACTGTATATTTATTTACAAAAGGTATAATTAAGAGCGCAATAAAAGACGGAAAGAAGAGAAAGTTTGTTGTGATCGAGTGTTTTTTTTTTTTCTTTCGTCATCTCTGCTTATGGACTAATGGAATTAGTGTGAGTCTTTGATAACTGTGCCAAAAAAAAACCCCTGACTTTTTATGTGTTTCAATTAGACAATTATGTGGATGTGCTAAATGCGTAAATTCATTAAGTTTGTGTCTAATTGTGTTACTCGGGATGGGGGAGGAGGGTGTAAAGGTATTTATTTGTGATAGAGGATTAACTGTAGAGGAGGAGGAAGTTTTCCTCTGGCTTGGGGCAACAGTCCCCCTGCTGAGAAATGGCCGAGGTGTGAAGGAGGGGATTCCATAGCATGTAACAAAAGGCAGACACTTTGATTTGAAAACCAGTGGTAGTCAGCACACAGACACACACAAACCACAGGCCCTGATCCTCCGCAGCCCTGCCCTAAGGTCTCAGCCAGCTGATAGATGGGGGAAACTCCAGATGCTTCACAGCAGTTGCGGGCTGTGACTTGGAAGAAGACGGGAGCGGTGGCAAGACACTGATGGAGGGTTGGAGTTTCATATGGACGGGAACAATTTAACAGCAGCGGCAGAGGCCTAAATTAATAGCAAAGCAATGGAGTCTTTTTGCTTGTTTTGTTTTTTGGCCTGAAGCAGGGTTTGAAAACAGAGAGTAGGGCAGCGGCAGCAGCAGAGGTGAACGGGGTGGGGTGAAAGGAGGTTCCAGATGGATGGACTGGTGGAGGAAGCTGGGGGGCTGGGGGGTTGGGTGAGGGGGGGCTTCAAAAGAAAAATGACCCAATCTGCTGCTGTGATGTAGCAGAAGGGAATGCAGAGGAACATATGGGGGATCATAATGAAAAAAAGGTTAGCTATACCTCCAAGTAAAACAACACAGGGCACTGCATTTCCAGGCTTAGTGCAATACGCTTTTAAGGCTGAAGCAGATACTTTTTTCAAACACAACACAACATTGTGTATTTTGCGGCACTGCATTAGTTATTTTTGCCACAGTCACGTCACACAACGAAGCAATGGGCCCACAGAGATGTCGCTGATACAACGCTGAGCTATTACTCCTTTCAAGATGACTCTGCGGCTTTAGTGGTAGGCATAAACCTTTTGACTGGGGTTAACTTCAGGGCTTTTAAAACATGATCCAGCCACCCCCCGCCCCCCACCACACACACACACACACACACACACACACACACACACACACCCCGTACTGCAGACACAGACAGAAATGAAACCCTCTGCTCCTCACACACACCTACTTGCTCTCTGCTTCAGGGCCTGCTAAAGCCATTATGACTCTAAAGGAGATAGGATCGGCTCCTGGCAGACAGACAAATAGTTAGTTAGACAGTCAGATATACAGACACTGACCCGCAAACTAAAGAGGCTCTGTGCTCGGGACGGGCCGGCTAAATGTCTGGCTACTCTTCAGAGCCCCTCAGGTGTGACCGGCCGCTCTCCTGTGTACCGCAGCCAAAGCGGCAGACAGGCACAGAGGTGTTTCTGTGGGCCTGGAGTCGAGTGAATATCTGCTCTATCTCCCCCGTCACAGGCTGCATATGCTCCTGCGAGCAACTCAAACACAAGCCAGATCTTCTTTCCTGAAGAACTATGCAGCCTTTCACTCAGTTAATGCATATTTTTAGCCTGAGCCAAGGTCAAACATTTTGCCAAAGACCTGCCTGACACGTCATTTTTCCCAGCAGCTGCGGTTTCGAACATTTGATGACTAACTTTGCATATGAATCAAAGACTTAAGCCTGACCGCAACTGCACTGTACCAGGATTTTAAGAAACGATAGAGGCTTTGGTTCTCAGCTTAGTCATACGTCTTTCTCATTGCACTAATACTGTTACACTGGTGGAGCCTAAACACCAGTGAAGGGGCCCTAATGTCCCCCTCCCAGCACATGCACACATACATCTGAGCACACACACACACACACACACACACAACTCTTCTCTAAAATTGCTGATGGCTTGTTTTCATGAACATATATTATTTCCAGATGGAGGTCATGAATAAAACCCGACGGAAACAAGTCGGGTGAAACTGGAAACTTAAAAAAACAGAAATGGTGGGGTACGGAGCCGAGTAAAAAAAACAATCCTCCGCCCACCCCCGTCACCCCCCGCTCGTTCCCTGAAAGTTTCACAAAAGACCAACTTGTCAATTCCTCGGGTTAAAAACAGAGGGACACTGTCCCATACGTGAACACGAGGGCTGTACGCCACACCGCCGTTTTCACTAAGACGCAAACATAAAAAAAATCCCTAAAAAAATACTTTCATTCCACAACAACAATACAAATAAAAAGGTCTTAAAGTAGATCAACCTCCAAACCTCCACGCTGATTTCAAGCTTTCCAGCTAAATAAACAAAGCCAGGAAAGAAAGGGAATACTCTCAGACTCAAGAGAGAATACAAATACTGCTGTGAAGAGAACCACAGAGAGCACAGTGCCGATTCACCAAACCCAGGCTCTCTAATGAACCCGGATATGAAGAAAGATGCATTGTTATGCAGCGAATATACACCGAGTTCAAACGAATAACCTAATGAATCTATCAAACTTTGCCATTCCAGATGTTTTTCAAAGCATCTAAGCATAAAACAACATGTGCAAGCTTCGTACGAAGCCAGGACATCCATTAGCTCAGCCAGTCAGATTGCCAAGAGAAAGCAGTCAAGACGCCAGACATTTTCTTAGCCGAGCTGATGTGGAGGAGGATGAATCGCAGCTGTGGGTTTTAATAAATTAAATCTTATCGCTGGCAGGGATTCATGGAGAGTTCACTTTAGTATCAGCGTAAAGAACTTACATGTGAATAAACACTTGAAAGGTTGTACATTGAGACACGCTTAATGAGTTAGATGTTGCTTTTGCAAATTCTTGAGATATGACTGTTGTGTGCTGGCCTGCGTCTGAGCACTGGAGAAACAAACACACTTTAAGGAAAATGAGAGCTGACAAGACGATGACAAGATGGACATGCCTGTGCAGTCAATATGAGAACACGGCCTGCAGCCCATTAGCGTAGCTTAGTTTAGCACAAAGACTTTTAACAGAGAGCAACAGCTAGTAAAAAGCCAAGAACAATCCGCTTACCAATGACTTTAAATGTTAATCCACCCTAAAACATGTGTAAAGTGTAAAAACAACCATTCACCTTTTCACATGAGGGGAATGAGCTGCATTGTTGTGAGCACAGAGCGAGGCTAGCTGTTTCCTCCAGCTAGTTTCTAATCTGCATGACAGATTAGCTAAAAGGCTATTAGCAATTGCTTTCTCTGACACAGCACTTTTCTTAAAACTGCTTGAAACGTATTACAAAATTTAACTAAGATAACTAACTGTTGTGGGTTTTGGTGCTACACCAATGAGCTGTTTATGTCAATCTTTTACAGTGTTGTTAAGTACTGTAAGAAAATTCAATTTGTATTCCATGTTTCAGTGGCTTTCTTTCTTTCTCTTGGTCCATTTAATGTCGTGGAGACAAAACATACACACACACACACACACACAGATGAACTGGCCCCACGAGTCAGTTTGGTTTTTATCTAATCTGACTCAGACTCCTAATCTCCAGAATCAGACTCTAATCAGGCAGCTTTGTCCAGACAAAAAGGGGCCAACATGAGCCGGAGAGGACCCTGAGGCCTCCTCACTGTCTCAGCCATAAAAGTGTAATTTGTAGACCGAACATGTCCCTTCAAGTCACTGGTATGGTACAGAAATCACCACTAAACTATTTGCAATCAGGTATTTTTTGTTATTTGTTTGCATTGTGTTGCGTCCAATCAGATACTGAGTATTTTCAATATCAACCAACAATAGTGTAAATGAACTATTGTAAATAAATATTTATATTTTGAAGCAAAATTAACCATCGAAACATAAATGAAATATGTCAAAGACTTGAGGATTTAAAAAAAAGTATCTGGTTTACGTCAGGCAATCACAGGTATTTGGTCTTTAACTCTGTGGCTGATTCATCTTCAAGCTACTCACTCACGTCTTGACCTCACAAATCCTCCGGGCTGCCACCCTGCAGTTCTGCCATTATCTCGACCTCACCAGGTTCCTCCTGGCAGGCACAGATGGCAAGCCCATTCGTGTGCAAACCACAGATTGAGCTCTGATTGTCCTGATGACTGTCTTTGACTTACAGTAACACCTCCTCGCTCACCATGAGAAAGGCCAATAACCCAGCTAATTTACACGTATTAATTAAGGCTCATAATGAGCCCAGCATGACGGAGCATTTGAATGCATTCCTCTGGTATTGTGCAAACTCTGCGGAGCTCTGTGGGGTTTGCAGGCTCAGCCATTCAGATGGGCTACAGGTTGTTGATGTGGGGCCACACGATTAGATAAAGGACTTAAACACACACAAAACCAGCTCAGTATATACATGCAGGTTTCACCTCCCCCGTTGACGCCCGCCCACACACACACGCACACACACGCACGCACACACACACACACACACACAAAAAGGTGCTAATGAGAAATAAATCAATAGCTGTTCGTTATACTTAAATAAAATAAAAATGCTAAATGACCACAATAGCAAAAAGTAGAAACAAAACATTTATATAATTACAAATTGCAAAACTGTACAGTTACAATTAGCGAAGTATAAAAAAAACAACTGAAGTGAATAATTTTTCATTGAAAATAAAAGTTTCACCCACAAGGTGCATGTAAGCTATAATGCACAATCATGTAAGAGCATTTACATTTAATTTGATCACATAAATATTTATGAACTAAGCACTAAAAAAACGAAGTTGACAAAAGTATGTAAAACAGACTCTGGAATGGTTTTAATCGCTTACGCTCCTTGTGTATGTGTAAATGCTTACATGGTTGTTGCCGTCTCATACCACGGTGCAGCTTAAGCCAGGGAACCGTGAAAAAACAGCTGCAACCTCAGCGCATTAACATCAAAGTGTATTTCTATAAGAGCTTGTTTTCTTTCCTCGTCCTTAGGCTCCAAACGCTGCGCTGCAGTGGCTGTTCTCATTACCTCTTTGGCTTAAAAGTCCTACTACGGGGATCTGGACTCACAAGAAAAGCCAACACACGGTAAATAAAGACAAGGTAGAAAAAAAATATATGTCAAGGGCACAAGGCTCTCCCTCCTTAATTGTACCTGAAGGGAAATCCCTTTAAATAGTCGCTGGCAGAGGCAGTGAGCTGGCAGGCAGATCAAACAGTCGCTGAGCAGAAGCCCTATAAATACATCACATTCACTTGCCTCACTTCAAACGCCTCCTCCTCTACCCTCCTTCTGTGAACCCACAGAGCCGAGCTGCGTTTAACATACACGCGAGGAGGTCTCTTACAGTTTCCCTATCTTAAGCGCAACATTTTGCTTTGCCTCACATCACCGGCCGAGTCTTATCTCTCATCCCCCTCCACAGTGACTCCGACAAAAGCAAGACAGGTCTGTTCTGTTTGTTCCTCACGTCACAGGGTAGAGGTTTCGGGAGCTTTGGTTTTCTTCACATACACCTCTGATGTCCCATCAGGCACCAGATGACTGAAGCTGGTCCTGAAAGAGGCCAAGTTGCGTCCTGCAAAGAGAGAGAGATCAAGAGAAACAGAGTTTAACACTAAGGTATCATCAGTAAAGAAACATGCTCTGACTCGATATCTCGATATAATGACTGTGTACATTGCAACATGTGAAATCCTTCATCAAAGTTGCGGTCACGTCCGTTTACTCAGCAGTCTCAGTCATGTGACAAACAAGACAAACAAGAGTCAGCAACTATACATAATAATTATAGAGCATTTGTGCTTGAAGACGATTTATGGAAAAAAAAAAATGAGGTGGCTTTACTAACCCGTCCACGTCTTCTGTCCCGTCAGAGTGAAGCTGTTGCACTGAGAATGGGAGTTGCATATGTGCGCAGCCTCTCTGGCGCTGTGGACTGACAGCACGCAGCCCTGCTGGCTGTAGGATGGCCAGCAGCGGTACTCCGCGTTCCCAGAGGTTCCCATACTTCGGATCACGCTGTAATCTAAACACAGAGGAAGAGACGCCACTTTATTTGCATGAGGCTACTGCAACATTATGAAGCCCTCTCTGAGGATAAGATATTTTTTTTGCTGGTCCCAAAAACTAATTCAGCACAGAATGTACATTTTCATTTTGTTTTTGTTGCCAATTTTTAAAACAATTGGGGCTACAACTAATGACTATTTACATTTCTTTCACAACATCACAACTTTATACGTGAAAGCTCAGAAATATTCACTGTTACATGAATAAAATAAAAACAGTAAATCCCACAAATGAGAAGCTGGAAGCACACAACTTTGCCATTTCATTACAAATAGCCACATATACAAAAATGGCGGCTGCTTATTTTTCTGTCCATCTCGTAATCAGCAGTGACAAACGTTTTTACTTTATCTTCTCTTTGCACAATGAAAAAAGAAAACCTCCATTTGACACCAGTTGGAGGTCCTGTCTCGCAAACAGCATGTTGCACTGGAAAGAGAAATTCACTTCACCTTCTTCATGCCCAACATTTGTGCTCATTCATCATTATAATTCTTTCAGTCAGGCTGCTTATGGATCTGGCCTTAAATCATCTGCTACACATTAGCAAGGAGCCATGAGAGAGAGGCATGCCTGCACGCACACACATACACAGGCACACATGCACACACACTTACACAGACACACACTCACCAGAAATGGACAAACCTAGTTTGTAAGTGCATCTGGAGGAGGCACACTGTTACAAACTGTTAACCTCCCTAAATGGCAGGAGATGGTGTGTGTGTGCGTGTGTGTGTGTGTGTGTGTGTGTGAGGGGGGGGTATTGTAACGAGCTAAGAGACACGAGGTTCTATCTTCTAGGTCTGACAAAAGGAGCATTTAGAGGATCCTTCTCTGGGGAGAAAAAAAATGAGGCCTGCTGGAGAGATAAACAGTGGCTGGCCTCAAGTGTTTGTGGAGACAGAGACATATAAACATAGGCTGTCTATGCCCAAGATGAATGGCAGGAAACAGTCTTCCTTTCTTATTAATAAACAGAATGTCCAAAATATTTATATGAGGGACAATGCTCAGGCCCTAAATATAAAATGCATATTAAATTACATTAAACATATAAATTCTTTTTTTTTGCTCAAGACTAAATTTATACTTGGCTGTTTTAAGAAACCTATGTTTACAAGCTTCTGTCTTCATTTATCAAATCATAGATGATCTCAGCGGTGGAAGAGTTACACCCATCTAACCAGTGAATCTCCATCTGTCAGCAATTTCAAATTAAGTCCTGGGACGTGATCGCCATCTTTTTTTTGTTCACATACACACACACACACAGGCACACTCACATTGTTACACTGTGTTCCTCTTTGAGCTGTCTTGCCATTTGGCTTCTTTTATTGAGCTTTGTTTTTTGTTTCTTTGGCTGCAATTTTTTTTTTACTGTTCTAAGACAACACATATAAATGAGCCCATGTGTGTTTTTATAAATAACTGCAGGATCATTAGATTTTTTTTTCCTCCTTTGGTTGTTTAATCATTTGTACTAATAGTTTAACATCAGGGGAAACGGCACTGTCTTCCTTTTTTTCTGACTTTCCCTCTAGCTTAACACAAAGACTGCAGACTTGAATAAATAAATAGCCTTGATTAAGACACTAGAACAATTTGCAAGCTTGTGATGCTTTACCTACACACACATACACATACACACACACATTTCCACGTGTCTTCAAAGTCAATTACATTTATTTATCTAAAGGTGTTGGGTTTAACACCATTACTGATGGCAGAGCACCACGAACCAAAATGGCTGCCGCTCAAGTAGAAGGGTCTGTTGAATCCACTGTGGAGACAACATTAAATGAACAGGACGGTGTCGTTTCTCTAAAAACAGGGAAAAGAAATAACCACGCGTCCAGTGTTTGTACAGGATTGGAGTGAACTATTGCAGCTCTGTCCACTTTGTTATGGGACTGATGATAAAATCTGTGCTGAGAACTTCCAGACCTGACGAATGGATCTCGTGATGCCAGGCTGAGGGAGCAGAATCCATCTTGCTCACTAACATATTGTTTATACTGAACAAGAACAGGCAAGTTGAGGGTGTATAGGTGGTTAATGTACCTAACTACATCTTTGTCTGGAACAATACTTTCTACCAGCAGAGACTTCTGTTGCCAACCCGCTGCTAGAGTTAGTTGTGTATCTACCAAAAGGGATACTTTAGGTGAGTGGTAATTTTATATAACCCCTGACTTAATTTCTTGGCAAGACAGTGAATAAATGTGTATATGTCCAACTATAAACAAACAAAGTACATGATGTAAGGTTAAATTAAAATAATCTTTCATGGGAGATTATGTCCTAGACTGGCTCATGGCTGGTAGCAGCAAGTTTTCTAAAATCAGTAAACTGTTCTGGCTTTAAAAGGTGCTGGTATACACACTGACCTCCAGACAGAGCCCAACTTTGTCGTGCTCTGTTGTGTTAATATTCTCATCTCACATTTGGGGAAAGAAATGAAGGTGTACAACAAGAAACCAGACCAAATATACAGATTTGGTTTTCTACCAGAGACTCCTTTAACAGCAGCAGCAGCAGCAACAGCAGCAGCAGCAGCAGCGTTGGCTCACGGCACCGACTTGTTAAACTAAACCATCCTCTCCCGCCGTCAGCCTCAGTGCCCAGGCCTCTCTACCCTGAATCTGTGATTAAAGTCACAAAGCGCTGCTATATAAACAGTCCAGCATCTGGGGGACGGAAAAATCTCACCACAGGAACGCAGGCCAGTCATTCTGTTATTAATATTTCATATGGCGGGAGGGGCCAGGGGGCCGGAGTGGAAAGGAGAAATGTGAAGGACATTTACTGCTTAAACTGTGAAAGTGTTGAGGTGTTTTTTTTTGTTTTTTGTAATATAAGGAATTCAAAACTTGGAGAAAAAGTCTAAACGGCTGAGTTTCTTTAACGGTCACGAAAAGCAGGAGAAAATAAAAGAAAAATCTTATGTTAAGAATAACGATGTAATCCCCGCTCGTTTTTTTTTTCAATGAACACCAACTGTGCTTTCCGAGTCCGAGACATGCAGGATTAGTCCGATTTCATTGTTCTTGTCCTTTCATTCCAGCGAACTAATAAACCTGTCAGAACAGCATGAACAGGCTGGAAACACCCCCCACACCCCCACCCCTCTTTTTTTTTTTAAAGATACATAATGAAGGTGGTGTAAGACGAGTGTTCTCAGTGAAACGTGAATCAAAAAAACGGCCACGTACTCTCTCTCCAAGGGGACAACGACATGAGGGCCAACTGTACTTTATATAAAGCAGCCTTCATTCCAGTAGCTCTTACCTCGCAGTATTGATGGAGACAGGTTGTCCAGGTGCAAGCCAGACTTGTAGAGGAGGAGGATGTGTTCAAAGGCCTCCAGTGTCTGATTGATGTCAGCTTTCAGCTCGCCTAGACACACAAAACACATTTAGTCGGGTAGAAGATCGAACTGACTACAGGCATGAAGACGTCCAGTGTGGATGATTTATCCCCCCAACTACACACTCCTGTCTAATCCGAGTTGTGTGATCTTAACAGATAACAACTTGTATTCATTACATGTCGTGAAGCATTTTTTCCGATCTCATTAAAAAGAGGCACGTAGACTGACACGCTTAATTACACGGCTGCGATAATGGGATGATTTATTTTCTGATCTTCGCGAGTAAGTGTCCTGTCATGTCAGGACGTCTCTCGTCCTCACCTGTGGAGTTCATGATGTGGTCTACCAGGTGTGTGAGGCCGGGCGGGGCCTGGTGAGGCAGCAGGTAGGTGAAGAAATACCTGAGGCCAGGGAGAGACAAGTCAGTGAGACAGACAGAAAAACAGACAAGCCCCATCACATAGTTCTCACAGAACACGACTTGTCCCACAGTGGTGTTAAAACAAACAGTTCATAAAGCTGTCAAAAAATCTGACGCCGTTTAAAAAGGGAAGTGCTCCTGTTTTCCACCAGCACTTCAAATTTTTTTTAATTTTTTTTAATTTATCACATCTCTTCCATCTAACTGCACATTATCAGCTGCACGTCACACTATTGAAGCAGCCATCAATGAAGCTGCTGCTCCATCCATCACACATCTCTCATGTAGTAAAAGTGTCACTTCTCTTACCTATAGGCGTTGTAAATGTTCCTCTTCTCATTCAAGCCCTCACACACTCCCCGAGTCGAACACGCCAGAGTGAAATTCCTGTGAGGAAACTGCAGGACGCAGTCGGTGTCACTGTGACAGGCGGTCTCCTCTGCGCTGGCGTCGTCCAGGTCTGTGAGCTTCAGCTCCCCGGACACGGTGACAAACTGCCGTGGCTGGAAATCCAGCAGCGCCACAGAGCCCAGAGGAGACTGAGAGAGGAAGTGGAGGAGTCTGACCAGGTCCAGACACACCTGAAGATCAGACATGCCAAAACCAGATCAGCTGGTTTCTACACTCATCAGAAACGCATTGAAGGAGCGAAGCAATTTTAAGTAGGGCTGATAAGTTTACTTGGTCAATCAGGAGATTTGTTTGTTTGTCGTTTTTCCTTTTTTGGGACTTATTGTGTCTTTTCAAAAATTCACAATTTTTTTTTACATGAAACATTCTGTATTGTTTTATCACCATTTTCCCAAAAAATCATTAGGGAATTAATCATTTGGACAGTGACAGTCTATATATATATATATATTTCATCATATTTATACAGTTTGTTTTGTCAGAATAATAGTCAACAAAATAATTAGATAATACCTTTAAAGCCATTTTGTTGATTAAAAACAAAAAATCAACAAATAATAAAAATAATAGATAACTTTCCTGCACTTTCTTTAGCTTGATCCACCTTCAGTCAGTAAAAAGTTTTAAAAAAGATGAAAAAATCAAATAATTCCCTGATGTGTTTTCCCCCGTGATGGCACATGTTGAGCCGTAGATTTAACTTTCTTGAAAGTGCTAAAAACGGTAAAACATAAAAACGCAGGCTTGCAAAAAAAAAAGAACACACGCACAATGTGATTTATTTTTAAGACATTTCAGCAACCACATTTGCAAGCCATTTCCCTGGCCTGTTTTTATACTGCTCTTTAAATCGTATAATAAAAACAGAAAGAGAAAATAAGTAGGCCACTAAAGGCAAAATAAAGGCATTAGCCACGCACTGACAGAGCATGAAATGATCCTGTCACACTGCAAACATAGCTGCAGTGTTAGGTAATGGCGCAAGTCTTTTGGACGTCACTCGGTGGGATCGGAGCACTGTAACAGCAGGGCTGGCTGAAACCAAACACCCCTGGATTACTGTAGCCTGCGCAGATGCATCGTCGCTGAGCGCGGCTGAGCAGCTCGAGGGGGGCATTAACAACGGCTGTTTGTATGATGGAGCGGAATGAGACCAGTAGCTGAGATGGGACTTGCAGACTGTGATGTTACGTTAGCTGATCCATGCATGTTTTTTTTTTTTTTTTTGCTCCTATACTCACTCTGTCTCCCTCTTTCAAACCCATTCATGCACAAAGATAGACGCACACACGCACACACACACACACACACTTGGTACCCTGCAGTGTGAATTCAGCCTCTGTTGACCCCCACTGAGAGCATACCTGTGATGGGGGTTGAGCGGTGTGTGTGTGTGTGTGTGTGTGTCTGAAAGAGAGAGACACACATGACATTCCTAGCCTCTAGTGGATTAACTTCAAGACCCATCTCCAGTTCCAACACAGCCTGATCAAATACACAGAGGGACAGATGTCAGACCTCCACCTCCCTCGTCTTTTTGGCCTTTGTCGTTTCTGCCCAGCAGAGCGAGGGCTTGCTCTTGCATTACGTGCATTGCAGTGCAACGGCTACACAGCAACAGCATGTGCATCAAGAGTTTAGGAGAGGAAGTAAGTGGGCTTACCCTGAATCTGTCCTCCCAGGGGCTCTGGAGTAGCTGGATCATCTGGAGAGGATTCCCCTGCTCCAGAATGACTGTGACTCGTCCTCCCTCTCCTCCTCCCTGGCCTCTTCCATCTCCTGCACAATGGCCCTTCAGCTGTGGGGTGGAGAATAACTGGTTAGTTTGGTGGTTTAGAACAAAGAGGGGATCGTCTCTCTTCTGCAAGTCTGCAGAAATCAAATGAAGCAGTGTGCAACAGTTCTGTGCGAGGTGGTAAAGTGGGAGGACACGATGTTCTGCCAGCCTCGCTCCACGCAGCTCAGACTTGTGACAATAAAATCAGATTATGGCCAACAGGGGAATGTGCTGTGTTCGTTTGCTTGAGTTTGATCGGGCTGTCGGACACGCTGCCGTCACACGACCGCTGGACGCGAGCGACAAAACCCAAGCGCTCAGTTCAAACTGGTTTTAAACTGGACTGTAACGGTTTGAGTGACTAAGTGCTGAAGGGTTTCAGATGGAACCGGGGATAGCGGCGAGGACAGAGGCACATTGTCAGCTCCTGCCAAACAGGACCCAAAGGTCAGCATAGGGTCACTGAATTTAATTTAATTACATGGGAAAGTCCTGCAGAGCCAATGAGGCCTTTCAGTCAGCTCACTGTGCGTGAGACAAAGGAAAATGTGAGCAGTGGAGCGTGGATTATGGAAAATCTTAACAACAGCCCATCAGTATTTCCAGTATTTAGAAGAAGGCGGTCGGTGCTTGTGCCCCACACATTCCTCCTCTTTGCCATGAGATTAAACTGTACTGTTGTTTTGGTATCTGGTCACTGCCTTGGTGTTTGGGCTGATAAAGTTGTTCTCTGAGTAGATGCACACATGGGAAAGACGTTACCTTGATGACATTTGGATGCTGCAGCCTCTGCATCAGCACTATTTCCTTCTGCAGCTTGTAGGACACCAGCTGACGACAGCCCTGCGGGTCTTTAAAGTCCTCCACACACTTCCCCATGTCTATGCCCTGCTCGTTGACCAGCTTTAAGGCCACGGCCTGACCTCCAGCCAGGTTCACTTTGACAACCAGTTTGGTATATCCAGAGCCCAGGACCTCCACCGCCTGCATGTCCACCAGGGAATCACAACCCATCCCATCCATATGTGTTTTCCTGGACCCATGTGCGATCTGACTCCACAGGTCGAAATCCACAGTGGAGTCACTTTGGGCAGAACGTCGAGTCTCCTCTGACAGTCCATTCCCATCACCACCATCATCTAGTAGAAGCAGGGGGATGATCTCCTGGCGCCTCCGGTTGAGCTGGTGAATCAGGGCGAGCTCCTGCTCACCAGCGGCAGCAGTCGCGTTGGGGAAGTGCGAGGTCCTGACTCCGAACTGCTGCAGGCTGCTGATCAGGAGCGACACCAGGACGGAGAGGACCACGAACGCCAGGAGCGCAGCCGCGCGCAAAGAGTTGCCCATCTCGGGCATGTTGCTCTCGTGGCACGGCGACTGCTGCGGAGAGGACGCACAGTGCCGCGGGCTGCGGCGGCCGCTGACTTCCCTGCAGGAGTCAGGAGAGGCGAGCAGCTCCTTGTTTCCACCTCCCAGGGAAGCAGGGAACTCCCTCTGGAGGTGTGTCCTGCGCTCTCGCGCGCTCGTAACGTTACACCCGCTGAGCGACTTGTGCAGGGGAGCCCGACCTCATGTTGCCAGTTTGGAATCCGCGTGTTAAAGCGCCTCCCAGCGCACAGGAATTTAATGCTTCAAGAGATTCTTGCTGATTTATGTTTTAAAAACTGACACAAAAAAAAATGTAAAAACAAAAAATCAAAGTTTAATATATATGTTTTATATACTTTAATAACGATGTCACCTGCAACTGCTTTTGTCCATGTGCTCATTGTTTTAATCTAAGACATGATAACTGTGACGTCATCAGGTTTGTTTTCCACCTGTTTGCACTGAGCGTTGTTTTTTCAGGATAAGGGAGGCACAGGTAAACAGACGACTGCTGTCACCTACACACTATGTCCAACAGGTGGCAGCAAAACGCCTTTTTCTTTCTCTTAATGCAACATCATAATGAAAAACTGATTTGTTGATGAAAAGTTAAATTGAAAAAATCTATGTACAGCTTCTCAGAGACACATAATACAGCTGATGGTCGTGCACACAGTGTTTTATAGTGTAGACTGGTTCTCACTGTATCTGTACTTATGTAACTGTGTTTCGCAGATCTGGAGGCAGCATGAAGCTGTAATGAACCGTTTCCCAGAAATCTGCCACAGGAAATTACCATGGCTGCCACACACACACACACACACACACATATACACACACCTCCCCTCTTCAGCCCCTCATTATGTGTGTGAGTGTGAGTGTGTGTGTGTGTGCGTGCGTGCGGTATCCAGTAAGTGGCTGTCAGGCTTTGGTGGGTGTTTGCATGTGTTTTCTTGTGCATGTGTGTGTCTGTCTGTGTGTGTGTGTGTGTGTCTGTGTCTGTGTGTGTGTGTGTGTGAAGTGAACATGGCATTAGCCATGTCAGCTGCAACACAGGCTGTACAAGGAGCTGTGTTCCAGCCATCAACACAACAGGCCTTTGTTGGAAAGAATTAAATGAAGATATGTATCAAGCTTGATTTACTATGTATGGATAACTTTTACACATCATTACTTACTGAGGCCTTAAGAGATGTAAACAAGGCTACATTATTGGAATCAAAATAAAGACTGCCTGTCCTCCTCCACTGCAGGGCTCCTTATTTAAAACCAGAAATATAACTTTGATCTCGCCTGCAAAACTTTCTCACACCCTCCTTTTTTTGGATCCCTGCTTTTCTTCCAATAAATCACTTCCTTGTTTTTCCAGCATGGTCCCTCAGAGAGACGGCCCAGTGCTATGATTTATATTTATAACCAGAGCCAGACCAGCGGCCGCCTCATTAGCAGCAAATCACACAAGTCTGCTGCATCATCTTTTCTCTTTCTTTCTCCCTCCAAAAAATGCTGACCCTTGTTTTTTTTCTTTTGCGAAACAGTAACCCAACCTTTATTTGACCATTATAAAATGTGTATTAAACTAAAGTTGTTTTTTAAAAAAAACCCTCCCTATTAACCTTATACTATCAACCTCAGTGTCCATAAAAGAATCAGTCCAGCAGGCTTTTTTTTTAATTTTATTTGTATATATGACATATAGAAGCCTTTAAATGTTGATAAGATCATTTCAGCATATTGCGTTTGCAATAACACTCCGTTTGAAATGGTATGAGGCTTCGTTAATGGTTAATACATGCCTCGATTAATGATACGACACTAATGAGAGCGATTCCTGGGTTGCCAGGTTGTTTCTATTCGGTAAGACAGCAATGATGGCAGTTATTCAATACTCATTAAGTCACTTGGGTTTTTTTAAAAAAATTGTGGCTCATATCTGGACCTTTCAGCCTGCACGTGAGCTTGAAACATATAAGGATATAACGTATGGAATGGGGGTATTGCTTTCACAGCAGTTCAGTGAAAAGCTCTGATTCTGTGCACCTTGCAGCTTGAAGCTGCGGCTGGAGCTCCTGTCCGATGCTCCTGTCCGATGCTGTGACGCTCCGCAGCTCCAGCACCGCGGCGGGTTGGACAGCGACCAGGCAGCGTCCTCACCATCACCGCGGCTCCGCCAATCAGAGCGCAGCTCGGGGCAGATTAACCCAAACAGCCCCGGTGCTGCCGTGGAGGAGCAGCATCAGAAACAAGCTCGCACCTCTGATCCGTGTGGACCCGGTCTGTGCAGGTGCCTGGTTCACCCAGCTCACAATACCAGGAAATACCCAGTTCCCTCACTGAATTCAAAGGCGCATCAGGAGGGAGATGGACGCCTGCTCGGTGATAGGAGAAAGCACGGACGCGATATTGATGGATGATTCTCCTACAGACCAGGAGGCTCGCCAAAGGTCGGTTCTTCTTTTGTTGTGTCGGAAGCATTTCCTGTATCTTCACTGTGTAACTGTGATTACTGGAGTATGAACAGTAACAATGGCATTTAGAGTTGGTAGACGTGGATGTGTTGTTACCCTCCTGCGGTCATTGTGAGTATTGTGCAGTGACACTCAGTCCAGCTGTGTGTATGTTACGTACACACGCACACACTGGTCTTTCTATTGCTTTAGCAATTTATGTATCATTACTTTATGGTAATTGTCATTTCAGCATAATGTCATCAGCTGCTGTTTGTGCAACAACAAAAGACCATCGTGCACTGCTGACAGCCTCAGTTTAAATGTTTATTAATGACAACATTTGCAGGCAGTAAATCAGCATCACAGCCAGAGCAGGTGCTTTCAGAGCCATCCATCCCATAAACAGGATTTCATGGCCATATACAGCACACAGTAAGCGGCACAACTGACAGCAGTATACACGTAATCTCCTCCACTGTTGTTGACTCACAAAGTACAAGGCCTGCTCAGTGTCAACAAGCCAGGCCTTCTGGGTCACTGCTGTCACCCTGTCACTCACGTGATACAGCAGCCATTCATATAAAAAAACTAATGGTCATGAGGCGACAAACATCAAAGTGGGGCTGCAAACAACTGAGGCCTGTCACGCTTTAGCAACACATGATCCTCTCTGCAGATCCTCAGGTCTTCTTCTAACAGAACCTCCCTAAAAACCATATCTGGGTTTTCAAAGAGGCTAACAGTGCACCGCCTGCATACAGACAGAGCTCTGGCCCTGTTTTTATCATGCATGCATGCATGTGTGTGTGATTGACTGACAGTTTTGGAGATGTTTGAGGGCACGAGCTGATGAAAGCCACTGCAGACAAACATGAAAGGCCGGGGCCTGAAGGCAGCAGAGGAGAGAGTAGTGAGAGCTGACAGTCTTTAGCCTGCGAGACTCTCTGTGAGTCTCCACGCTGGAGTAATCTGAACACCCTGAAGCCATCATATCACCCACTCCACAACCACCGCTAATCAGATTCAGCTTTGACACCAGTCTCATAGAGAGTTTATTTATTTCTAAGAACACTGCAACTTCTGCATATGAAGCATTTCCCCTTGAAAGTTTGCATTGTTTTTTAATGCAGTAAAAGATACGAATACTGCAGCACTGTTTACGTTTAGATTAATGTACAACCACTGATATATCATGGCCTCATATTAGACCAGGTATAGTTGGAGTTTTGTTTTGGCTCTTACAGTTTTTGCGCTGTGCTTGTTCAGGTCAGATTTATGAGGCCGCTCTGACATCAGTGCACGGCGCCAGGGAGCAGTGGAGCAGCTCAGTGACACCTCAGATTTATTTTTGTATTCCTCAACTGAAATATTGATGATTCTCCATAAATTGTGTGAGTGCATGTGTGTGTGTGTGTGTGTCCACATTGATCATCCCTGTCAAAATATCATCAAAGAGCAGAACAGGCTTCGACCCTCACATCCTGAACCCTGTGGCGAGAGAGCTGCCAGCTGAGGATCTGCTGACAACTGAATATAGTGAATATTTTATGCTGCATTAACTGTGTAAAAATTGCGTTAACTTAGTTGACAGTGTTAACTTTGGATTCATTTTCTCCTGAGTGTATTTACTCACTCGCACTGCTTCTAAATAGGCCAAACTAAATGACAAACATTTGTTATGGGACTAAGAGCTGCTAAGTGCACGGTGAGCTATTTATTATTTAGATCAAATTACAGCTTTATCATAATGCAATCAAATACTGAGCTCCACCATTACTCACTCCCTTTGCCACTGTGTACCACAAATTCCACAGACTACTCATCACGTGTGCGCCTTATTACGGGCCTCAAATAAAACTGAGTGAGGTCATTTAGGCTCTGTTGACTTACTGCGTCGCTATGGTGACAAGACAGGAAGTGCGGCTGCGTCCAGACTACTGTGGAAAAACAAGCATGTGGTATAATATGCAGACATCAGGGGCTTTACTTTACTGTGACGACTGGAGCATTAATTTAGTGCGTGATAATTAGTGGCTGAATGATTGTGATCGTTTGACTTCAATTCAAACGAAATAGGTTAAAAAAAAATTTGCTTCAAAGGAAAGATCAGATTTAAACCAGGATTATATTCCCACTAGCTCTTATAATTGGTTTCCTGATAGATTCAGTGTATCAGGAATACACCCTCTCCTCTCCTCTCCTCTCCTCTCCTCAGTGAGATCCCGGCAGTTTCTCTGTGCCCACCTGACAGTGTTTGCTCTGCCGAGGCCCCATTGACAGTCATCCAGTCTGAGCGGGAGCTATGTGACAGCTGCAGCAGCCTCAGCAGACCTTCCTCCTCCTGCCATCTATATCAGGTACGCCTGAACACTGACTCTGCACTGCTAGATATATGAGGACCCATTAAAATAGAGTATATATATATATGGCAAACGTAGATCTGGTGTCAGTCAAACGAGGAAACTAGATCCAGAGTCCTCTACAGGGAGAAGCTGCAATTTTCTGTAAATATATTCAGATTTCTTTTCTCCTTAGGTCCCACAGAGTCCTCGAATCAGTGCCTACGACTCGCCACAGCCGCCAAAATGCCGCCAATGCAACCATCATGGGCCAATCAAATCAAACGCTTGCCATGACTGTCAGTCAAGCACAACGGGTCCCCACGGGGACGGAGGTGCGGCGGTGAAAGCGGGACACAGCTGTAGTTCTGCGCATCAGGCGTCGTTTCACAACACAGTGAGATGCCACTGGCTGCAGGGGCCCAGTGAAGGCGGGGCCCAGAAAACAACCCAGAGACATGTGGTAACAGTAAGGTGGGTTTCAAGGACATGGTGGGAAATAAGATATTTTATGGAGAAGGATGGAAATAGTCTCATCTAAAGCTTGGAAAAAACAATAAAAAACAAAGACTCACATTTTTCATTGCATTAATTATATTGCTGAGAGTCAGTATTATTATAGTCTTCAACTTGTGTATCAACAGGGATGGAGGACTCTACTGCCTCCTTAGAAAGTAAGTACTGAAACATATTTTTACCATAAAGGCTAAAGGTATTGCATGTCCCCGGGTGTCATGGCTGTAACTTCTTCTTCTTCTTCTGTGGTTTTCTATTCGGCAGTTATTCCCAGGTGATAGTGGACTACCCACTGGCTCTGCTGGTGGGTTGTGCTGTGATGCTGTTGGGATGCTCATTGGCTGCACTCTTCACTGGTCCACTGCCCGACTTCTCTGATCCACTGCTGGTGAATGTCCCTCGCTCGCTCCCTCTCTCTCTCTCATGCACACACACACACACACACACACACAGAAGTATGTATGCACATGCACCAGTATCATCTTCCATCTGTCAAAGCTACAGACAAAACCCCCCACACCACCTTAGGCTAAGTGTTAATCACTGTTCTCCGAGTGACTCATGATCTCAGCTGCATCTTTGTTACTTCAATCTCATCTCAGATTAAATGGAACTCGCTGAATTCGCTCACAGCGGCTGCCATCTTAATTAAATACATCCTCACACCTCTGAGACGCTGCTTTACACAATGTAAACAGAACAAGAAACTGTTCTTTTAAAAATGCAACGTGTGACTCACAACACTGAGCGGAGTAATTTTTCAGACTGATTTACTTAAGAAGAGAACAGCATTCAGAGGATACAAGATTTTTTTTATATAGTGGGTCAGACATCAGAGGACATGTTGTGTGATGTTGATGACTTCAGGAAGCTGTGGAGTGTTGATGGGCACAAGCATTTACTGGACATGATGTCTTTAGCTTTGACGTGTCGGTGTGTCTCTGTGTTTATACTGTTTCTTCAGGGGTTCGAGCCGAGGGGAACATACATTGGAGTTCGTCAGTCCAGTCTGTCCATGCTGCAGGAGAATACAGGCCCAGGAAAAACTCTGTCTCCTTTCCCACCACAGCTGAGTAAAAGGTCAGCAGTGGTTTTCAGCAGAGTGAATGGCTTTGGCATCAGGACACAGCAATACTGACCAATGCCCTCAGAGCTTAACAAATACATATGATTCTAACAGTCTGAAAGAAATTGATCTAAAGAATCAATGATTTGATTCTTATTCGGAGACAAATTTATGTAACGGTGAGGTAGTAACTGAATGCGTGTTTCACCTGTGCCATAGCTCTGCAGCTGCTATCAACACAGACAGTAATGGTGAGCAGGACGCCTCCAGACTTCGCAGGAAGAGGATGCTGGTCAGAGACTCATCTCCAAGCACCTTCCTCTGTGACGCTCCAGGTGGGTCAGCCCTAATTAGTTACAATTAATTCAGCGATTAAAAAATAAATAATCTTCAAAATCAAAGCAATAAAAATAACCATCATATTATTAATTGCAGATTTGTTGCGGTGGCTCACTCAGCAGAGCAGTAAATGGAATGGAAATGTTATTAAAACAATGTAAAGTGCACAGCGTATTGGGTCGATGCATATTTACAAAGCTAGTGCTTATGTTTGCCTCATAAACCTCAGACTGCAACATGTCACACATTACATTGGTTTGAAGCCTTATCTTTATGAATCTGTACCCACAGACGTTTAATTTGAGTGCAACTTAACGATCCCCACGGGCTGATGATTCACTGCTGGTCATCTTGTTACTGTACATTGGATCCATCTGTCTGTCTCCACGCAGGCGAGCGTTTTGCCCAGCTGGTGTTCAGATCAGAAAACTCAGCCAGTCTCTGGAGCCTGAAGGCCATCCACGCCATGTGCGAGATGGAGCAATCCAGGGTTCGCTCTGATCTACTCAGCCCCTTCATCTCTCCTTCAGAGTCCTCTGGCTTCTGTTTCTTTGTTTATCTTATTAGTCATCATCCTCCGTCAGTCTCTACCCTCCTCTGTTTACTGATTACACGTCACATCCAAATGCTCGGCAGGAATTACTTACGACTTCATGAACATGACATCTGATAGAAATTAGGTCGTTTTCAAAACTGGGCGTGCATTCAAAACCCTTTCCCTCGTCTGATTCAGATTCGCTCCCAGGCTCAGTTCCAGGATTTGTGCCAGCAGCACGCGAGGGCGAACGCTGAGGATACATCAAGAAGCGGCTGTTGTCCGAGCTGGTCTCTGGGGAACTACTTGGCTGTTCTCACTAATGCTTCCTGCTGCCTGAGTCTGACATCACACCAGGTACCATAGCCTTCTTCGTGTTTAAAAATTAACATACAAATTCAATTGTGAATTGTATTTGTAATTTTTTTTTCCAGACAAATTTAAGAAAGTATTTCTTTTTTTTTCAATTTCAAATTGCTCATATTTAAAAACTTAATATTATGTTAACTGTGTTATTATAAAGTCGTATTTGATTTACGAATGTAAGAAATACCACATAGAATAACATCAGCCTCATTGTTGCATTATGCCTTATGTGTCTAAACCTGATTTATTATTATTTTGCATTATTATTTTGATCCTTTTGCAAACTAGGTGTCGGAGTCTCTGAACCTTCTACGGAAGTGTGCTCTGTACTACCACGAAGGACACCTGGTGGAAGCCTGCGTCGACAGACCCAAACACGGCGGCTGTTCCTCTGTCCCGTCCCGCTGCAAACAATCCCGAGTGGTGTTCCAGATCCTGCACTTTCTGGTGGACAAAGACTTCCTCAGCCCACAGACGGTCGAATACCAAATCCCAACCCTGAAGTACAGCCTTCTGTTCTTACCGGTCAACAAAGGGGAGCACATGATGGAGATATACATGAACAGTCTTGAAGGCAGGGAGCTGACCTACAATAACACGACTCTCACTGGGATGGACTTTGGCATAAAGCAGACGCTGTTCAAGCATTACCTTGCAAGAGATTCGGTATATCCTGTCCTAGCTGTGGTCTGTCTTCTTTTTACTATGGCTCTGTATCTCCACTCTCTCTTTATAGTGGCGTTATCTGTAATAGCAATCACAGGCTCCCTCCTGACCTCTTACTTCTTCTACAAAGTAGCATTCCGCTTGACTTTCTTCCCCTTAGTCAACTTTGCGGCAGCTCTTATCCTCCTGGGAAGCTGCTCCAATCAGGTTTTCATCTTTGCCGATTTCTGGAATCTGCAGTTATCCCAGAACCCCCCTGCCTCCCTGGAGAAGAGGGTTCACAGAGCTTTGCAGGAAGTCGGGTATTTGATTTTAGCATCGGGACTGACTTCCAGCGCAGTGTTTTTCTCAGGCTATCTCAGCAGCATCACAGCAATCCGATGTTTCTCTCTTTATCTGGGAACTGCCTCTTTGATCAGTTCACTCCTGGCGTTGGTGTGGCTGCCCTGCTCCTTCGTTTTGCGGGAACAGTACAGAGAGGCATCTTCCGCATCTCATGCGGCACAAGGTTGGAAACCGTGTTGCTCCAAAAACAACGGCAGCTTCTGGGAGACGAGCTCACGCAAGAGATTTCTCTTCACTCTTGCGCAGAAGCTGAGAGAATTAAGACGGGGGATCACTGACACTTCCAATTTGCTGTTCCTGAAAATTTTACCTTGTGGAGTGGTGAAGTTTCGGTACATATGGGTGTGCTGGTTCGCGGTGCTTGCTGCCGGGGGCACGTATATGTCATGCATTGATCCAGGCATGAAGCTGCCCACCTTGGAAAGCAAAGTCACCCAGCTTTTCCGCTCCAGTCACCCGTTTGAGAGATACGATGCAGAGTATCGCCACATGTTTATGTTTGAGAGACAGAGAAATGGCGAGGATAAGCCTGTCACAGTAACACTGGTCTGGGGGGTCAAACCGACAGATAGCGGGGACCACTTTGACCCTAAAAGTAACGGCTCTTTGGTGCTTGACCCATACTTTAACATGAGCCGACCGGATTCTCAGATCTGGTTAAGGGACCTGTGTGGAAGGGTCCAGAACCAAAGCTTTTATTCCCCTCCATCAACCGAGGATAGACACACTATGACAGACAATATCTGTCTTGTGGAGCAGCTGATACATTGGGTATCCGTCAGACGGTGCTCAGAGAGCGACGACGCCCTTCACTTCTGCTGCAATGACATCCCGTTCCCCTTCCCTCCCAGTGTTTTTGAGAACTGCCTCAGTATGATGCTGGCAGAGGGGTATGCTGAAGGCCATCTGGCCCACAGCGGAGGCCTGTACTTCCAGCCAGATGGCAGGATCGCAGCCCTCGTGTTGACATTCAAAACCACATACCTTTACAGCTTCAATTATAGCAGAACCAGTGTTTTTTACAGAGACATTCTAGCATGGTTCAACGTAGAAAAGTCAAGAACGCCACAAGGGCTCGAAAACGTCTGGTTCATCAGTCAGCTGTCTCTTTTTGACCTGCAACAGTCCTTGAGCGCAGAGACTCTGGTAGTAGCTGGCTTCTCGGTGGCCCTCACTTTGGTTTTGCTTCTTCTAACCACCTGGAATATTCCACTGAGCATATACGGGACAGTGGCCGTAGGGGGCAGTGTGTTCGTCACAGTTGGCCTCCTCGTTCTTCTCGAATGGCAGCTGAGCGGCGTCGAAGCTCTGTTTATATCATCGGCAGCAGGGCTCTCTGTTGACTTTATCGCTGACTACTGCATATCATACAGCCTCGCTCCTCATTCAGACAAGATCGGAAAAGTAGCACACTCCACTAAGAGGATGGGACGCCCCGTAGCAATAGTTTCTGGTGCATTTTTCTCCATGGGGATCATCATGTTGCCCGCCACAGCCTTGCTGTTCAGGAAACTGGGGATTTTCTTGTTCCTAGTGAAATGTGTAGCTTGTGGATTTGCCACCTTCTTTTTCCAGTCTCTGTGCTGCTTTTTCGGACCCAAGGAAAACTGTGCAAAGATCATACTGCCGTGTTTCTCTGATCAGACTGATAATGTGATGTCCTCGTGCTCGGCAACGGAACCCGGCTCCTCCTCTGCAGTTAATGGAGCCTTTGGCAGATCCAGAGTGAGGAGGAGTTATGACAAAGAAACAGGTGGCTATCTGTATCCTAACCACCAACGTCAGCAGAGACAGAAATCAACAGGAGGAGGTGGTGGGGGCAGAGGGCCTGAGCAGTACGAGCTGCAGCCACTGGCCTATCGCCTGAGTGACAGCTTCGAGAACAGCACCTGCACCAGTAAGCTGTCCAACCGGCCCTCTGTGCTGTCTGATGAGATTGAATATTGTGGGAATGATGCAGGAGGAAGTGGTCAACCACCTCCGGCCCTGCAGACCTCATCTCCTTACAGAGAAAACACCCTGCGACCTGCCGGGCTGGTGCAAGAGGACTTCCCTAAGGACAAGCTGCTGTGTAAGACCTGCAGAGATCAGTCTGCTGGAGTGTCACACTGGAGCAATACATCCCTCTCCTCATCTTCCAGCATACAGGACACGATTATCAGCCACACACTGGAAACCACTGATCAGCCATCAATCTGCAAAGAGGAACAATCCTCTGAGGAGTGTATCCACCACCAGCCCTACAGAGGGCATATGTCCTCCCATTCCCAGAGCTCCTGCGAGGGTCTGGAGGATTCCTGTGAAACATGCCTCAGTGACATCGAACCTGGGCCTTCAAACATGCAGGAACAGGAGGGAGACGAAAACGCCACGTTACAACCAGGATACCTAAACGGGAAGCGAGACACACTTCGCCTCTCACTGAAAGAAACTGTCTACGAAGCTTCTAACAAGGGCCGCACCAGTCAGAGTGAAGAGGTGGTTATTTTACCCAACAGTAAGCCAGACCTACCAGATGTTTGGATCAAGCGAGATGGACAGCTGGAGGACACATGTTGAGAAAACTCAGAGGCATCTTTGCAAACACTGTGTTAAACAGAACACACCGATATATCTATGTAGAAATGACAAAGGGAGCATACACTGTTACTTTTGTATAACACTCAAAGGAAATATAAGCCACATGTAAACGCAACGTGTGACAGATTTGTTTTGTCCGATGTTGTTGCTAAGGTTATGAGTTCCTGTTACAGGTGAGGTCAAAGCATGAGAAGATGTCAAATCCAACGACGACCTGTTCGACTCAGCATTGTCAGAAAAGCAAAGGAGAAAGCTTGCTTTCCCAGTTTTACACCAATTTCATCTTTGAAGAAGCTGCAGTTTAAAAAAAATATCAGCAAATACAGAACCTGCTGCTGCCAACAGTCCACCTGTGTGTAAACGCTGGCTTTTCCTCATGCTGGAATATACCCAAATGAGCCATACCTTCATGGACTTACATGTGGCTGTGTGTAGGAATGCGCACAGTATATTAACAAAATCAACCCTCACATCTAGAGTAGCAGATAACGGTCACTTTACTACAGTCAGTCGATTTTGCACTTTGAGACAATGTGTACAGAAAGTCCTTTGTTATCATGATGCAGAAAATCCAAACCGTGACATTTGTGGTTTCGTGGCTCGCTTATTTTCAGTGTTTCACAGTCAAGTTAAAAGTTACCCTGTTTGCTCCAGTGTCAGTGCCAAAAAAATATACCGTTTCCTACCTAAACTGAATCTTAAATCCAGCAGTGGTTTCTGTCAGAGACATAACACCATATCGTAGCTTTAAACACTGCAAATAAAGGCGCATACTGTTACTGAATTCCAAGATGTCAGTACGTGACTAAACCTTTTTAAAAAAGAGGAACGTTGAGCACTAGTTCTATCATCACATCACCACTGCTTCAGTAGCAAATCATTTGTACATACAACTTGCTGCTAAGAGAAAATCCAGACACCTACAAATATTACAGAATGCCAATTACTACACATTTTTTTCTACAGCTGAGATGTCACATTATGCAAGTTTCAAAACCGTTAATTGACAATATTGATAAGGAGCCACATAGCTTACCTGCTAGAGCTGGTAACCCATGTACGTATGTTACTGCGCTCTGCAGTGGCTGCAGGTTTGATTCTGCCATGCGGCCCTTTGTTGCAAGCAATCCCCCTTTTCTCTCCTTTTCTCACACTACTTATGTGTCCTATCAAAATAAAGGCAAAAAAATCTATTAAGAAATAACAGTATTTGTGACAGGAGCAGCATGTGCCAAATGTCTGTCAACCTGTTGTTTATAAGCTGGAAAAGCTTAGAATGTGTGATTTGTGCAAAAGATGTGTCTTTTTATGAAAAAAAATTGTGTTTATGGTACTAAATATGTATTAGACATAGAGGTGCTAGACGTTCAGAGTTGTTTCAGAAGCATTGAGAAGAAGAGATTTATGTAAAAAAGTGCCTGTGAGCTGGGTTATTTTCAGGCTGTCGCATAAGAAGTGTTTGCTTGTGAGATCTTATAAGGAAAAGTATTGAGTGAGCCTTTACTTTGAAATCACTTGTCCAAATAATTTGCCTCTGAGACAAATAAAATCAATCACAGGCATTCTGTGAGGAGAAGCAATTGAGAAGGTCACCACCACTGTTATTTACAGCAGTTTGTTGTTCATTTTTCACAAAGCTGGAATAAAATAAAAACATTTATTTTCCTGCAGACTGGCTTTTCATTTATTTCCATTCTGTTTGAAGTACCCAAGAGATCAAAAGATTAAAAGGCTGAAATTTAATAAAAATTATATGCTTGACATTATTATTATAAGCTGTAAATAGAATAATTACAACTCCATTTGTGTTTTAGGCATAAATAACTTAAGAGCCAAAAAGAACATATTTTTACAGGATGTAGTGGAAGCAGCATAAAAATATTAAACTGAGGCATGTCACACCACTTTTGGAGAAGTTATGGAGAAATATTCAAAAGGAATAAAGTCAGAAGGCATTGGGAAAAAAAAATCATAGTTTTGTGACATCAATGACAGCAGTGACCTACATGTGAGCGATGTCAGCGTTTGTCGGGTCAGCTCTAATCAGCTTCCACCCAGTCTTCTTTGACCCAGTCAGGTAAACGTGTAGAATATTCAAAATCAGGTCCTTTGTAGCGTACTGCATGGAGATACATTACGAGATCTTTTTCAGTGGGATCTGGTCGTACCAGCTTACATTCACTACAAAGCTGGTCAGTTGTTCCTGGCAGGGTTTTCTGGGTAGAGTCACTTGCCTCTGTTTGATTTCCATTTGGTTTGAGTGGTAGATGGAGTGAGGTGCTGCTGCTGCTGCTGCTGCTTGGGTCTGTGCAGCCCTCATATGCTGCGGAACCGCTTGAGCGACAGCCTTCTGTCACCTGTGTCTGATGAGTTTCTCCACTCTTGTCAGGTTCGGACTTAACATCTATTTTCTCTGATGTTTTGTTTTTCTCTGCCTCTTGGACAATCCTGTCATCTGGTATATCCAACAGGTGTAGACTTTCTTTAGACTGATGCTCCTCTACCAGAGCCTGCAGCAGCTCCTCGTTGCTCTTCCCAATCACCCCCCCCTTCCCTCTGTGCGGACCCCATGCTGAGGATCCATAGATGGGGTCGTTGAGGATGGGGAAGCCCAGGTACTGGAGGTGGACCCTGATTTGGTGTGTGCGGCCAGTGAGGGGAAAACAGCGGACTACACTGGTTTTTCCGTTAAAGTTAAGCCTCTGGAAGACAGTTCGGCACTCCTTTCCCTTGGGGTCAACCCGACACAGGCCTATTTTACAGGAAACAACCAGGATGGGCTCCTCGCAGATCACTTCACTCTCTGGAAACTCCCCTTCCACCCGGCACACATACTCCTTTTCAAGCTAGGAAAGACACTAAATTAAAAATCTTGTACCAAAACCAGGTTTTAGAGACAGAAAACAGTAATTGTATATGGCAAACGATCCTACCTGTCTGTCTCTCACCAACTGGTCCAGTTTCTTTGACGTCTCCAGTGTTCTGGCAAACAGCAGCACTCCGGAGGTGAGTCGATCCAGTCTGTGGACAGTGTGAAGCTCAGAGATGCCCCGCTCTTTCCCCAGGATGAAAATTACTGTGTTGTGGCGAAAACGACCACAGGGATGGACCGGGATGGAGGGAGGCTTGTCGACCACCAGCACTTCACCGTCATCAACCAAGACCTCCAGAGGTCTTCCATCCACAGGTGGCTCATGGCGGTGGACAGTGTTTCTCAAGTGGTCATTATTCTATGGTTGGAAGCAAAATATAAGTAATTATAATAACATGGTAACTGAGCACTTTCATGTAAGACAGTCAGCAGCCCCAGAACTAGCACTGACTTCAATGACTTCAAATAAATGACAAGTTGCTGAGATGTTTGGAACCTAGTTAAGAACTAGTGAAACAACATAAGATTAGTTAGGTTTCGTCTATTATTAATGTTGATGTGATATAAACACGTCTGAACTTATGATCTTGTGGGTACACGTGAGACACTGACCCTGAGCACCACAGACAGGTCCTCCACAGGCGCGTCGTTGAGCCGGATGCGACCCTCTCTGGCAGCCTGTTGGTAATACTCCACGGACTCAGCTCTGAACTCGCCCTTGAACACCTCCAGGAGACTCTTCCCGACCCAGCGGCCTTTGCAGTAGGTTTTGAAGTCGAAGTAATATGGATGGACTTTGCGAAGACCCCCTTGGAAGTAGTAGGAAGTCTCGTCGAAATGCTCCTGGCTGAAGCTAACACCGGGGTTTCGTTTCTGCGGCGGAGGGATGTATCTCTCGCCCGCACGGAGGCTCTTGCCGCCGGTTCCTCGCCGCCTCTTTCCTCGGCCACTTGCATGAGGCTCGTCCACCACGTCGCTTTTACGTTTGCCGGTTTCTACTGCTTCGTTAGCGGCGACTCCCTGTGTGGACAGTGGACTGTTTAGCACCACCGGTGACCCTGGAGAACTGACTACCTGCTCCATGGAGGTGCTCAGTTGACACTGTGGAGAATGAAAAAGACGATTGAGAGATTCGCTGACGCTATTAAATGGAATAAGGCTTTGTTGTTCATAAGCAACGCGTGTATTAACTTCTCTTTTCCCTGAGAGGAGAAATACTACGCTACATTTTCTCAGGATCTTAAACTGACCACTCGCGTGCATGCCTTCCCCAGCTAAGGGTCCTTCTTCTCCGAGACGCGCGATGATGACGTCACATGTAGTCCATCCATACTTCTGTGTAGTCCGGTCCGGATAATTGCCTCATTATCGCCACCAACTGTTCACATTTGGCGCTTAATTAGATTTGATGCTGTAAAATGTTTAGGGCAGCGACATTACTGTGCATGGCTGTGCAGTTTTTTAATGTTTTCTTTATGGCTGTAGGTGTTAATTTGATAGTAATAAACGATTATGAGACTGACGCTGCATTCCCATTCAGCCAGGCATAGGCTGTCTGAGAAAAATGTAAACAAAATGTTAAATTACTTGCATTACAAACAATGCACTGTGTCTTTAGAAAATGACAGTGTTTAGTTGTAATTTTTGCACTTGTTGTGGGATGCCCGTTATTTTTTATGTTAGACATTGCAATGTAGTGATTTAAGGAAACCTTACATTTGACTGTATATGCATCTGCTACTCTTCAGTCATTCCTTTATCACTATGCATCCACTAATTACACTTCACTTTCAAGCCATTCATTTTTTCCTGTTTCTCTGTCTCAAACACACACAAATAATTGTATTAAAGATTCACGACAATCAATATACAACCAATTTACTGGATTTTATTAAGATAATACAGATAATATTTTTTGTATAGTTTCTACAAACAAAAGTGCCTCAGTTGTTAAGCGTTTGGCACTGCCCTCTGTGTTCAACAATGACATTGTCAAACAGGGCAGTAATACAGTTTAAGAAGCAGTTTTAACTACAAAATATACATCTGTTAATTTTTCTCTTGGCTTGCATTTAGGTTTATCTTTGAGTTACTGTCTTAACTAAAAATCATTCCTATAAAATGTCACATCTCAGGATTTTCCATTAATTAGAGTTGAACACAGCTCCAGCATGTGTTCTGCTTAGATGAGTGGATTGTACAACCGTGTTACTTACCCATAAATACTAGTGAGTCATTTAAACCACTGAAAACCCTTTTTTGGTCAGCCACAATATCAATTTCTGTGTCCAACTCACTCCATGAATTCTGGTAAAAAGGTTAGTCCGGCGGCGGTCACTCACTGTCAGATCAGGAAAAAATAGCTATATACTCCTTGTATGTTGCTAGGTGACAGTGCAGTGGGGCAGGGGGCGTTCATTCGAGAGCTCTGGTTAAACCACGAGTTGTGCTATGGAGACCCGGAGACACAGCACCAACGCCATCTCCTGCAGGGGCAACCACACTGCAGTCAGAGCTCACCTCTGGGGAGAGACGGAGGGATAGCATGGATGCCATAAGGAACAAGCTATTGGACGTGACTCTTCATAAATGACTCTTGCTAAGGTACCCAATGAGTTCAATGTGTACATTGAGGCTTTTGTCAGTAGATAACCTGTTTTTCCTTTACTGATTTTACTTTGAAAATAATGGGTAAGAGGTGTGTTGGTGTGATACCCTGGCCACTGGCGCCTCTTGTCAGTCAAGGGGACGTAAACCACTCCCATCAAGGCTTTCTTGACGAAGGACCCATCACTCTGTCGCTCATACTGCTCTAGCACCTGACTGCCACCATCTGGGCCAACAGGGAGAATTAGTTGCCCACCTGGCTTTAGCTGCTCTAAAAGCTATAACAGAGATAAGACATCAGATATGTAACATCAGTTGAAGCTACAATTCAGGGAGGCAAATTCAGCCTAGTCAGTCAGGGTGGAAATGACCTTAAACATCACTTGTTGTTGTTGGTCCTTGCTTATGGACATTTCATATAGTTGCATGAGTTGTCTTATCAGCTTGTATTCTTTTCAGTCATGTTTTTATAATATATTCATAAGTGTACTCACAGCCTTAGGAACAGTAGGTGCAGCTGCACCAACATGAATTGCATCATACGGTGCTCCTTCTGGGAAGCCCAGCCTTCCATCTCCCACTAAGGACATTAAGAACGACTTTATTGCGCTGTATAGCTGTTCTATTTAAAGAAAATTTGAGATGTTATGGCCCTGGCATTGCCTGACTCACCTACAAATCTGATCCGTCCAGAGGAGAGCAATTCAGGGTCATCACCCAGCACGTTTTTTATTGACATTTGAACCAGTTCATCTATGTGTTCAATACCAACCACTCTCCCACTGGGTCCTGTCTACACACAGTTAGAAAAATGCAACAGATGCACTCATGTATTCCATGTCAACTCATGAGGAAATATCTATTCATTAATAACCTTATCATAAGTAACATGTCAAGGTTAGATCAATCTTACCATTCTTGCAAAGCAGGCAGTGAGGTATCCACTTCCTGAACCCACATCCAGAGCTGATGCACCTTCTGTCAGTTTTTCACTTAAAAGCTCTAAAGCATGAGCATGCTGTCAAACCAGGCCCATAGGGAAATACTCAATGACTCATGGATGTACATAAGTGAATGATATAATGCTATGAACTATATAAAACATACATCAAATTACATCTAAGATTTTATTACTCACCATGTGTGGTGCACTAATGGTCGCCCTGTAGCCTGTAAAAAAGAAACAGAACACAGTCAAGGGGCATATCTGTGCTCATCAAACAGCAATTACTTTACACCATGATGTGTTTAGTCAAATATCTGTTACCATATTAATAAGTATGTGTGTTTGTTCTTACAAACTGTGATTAGAATTAATACCAATGGACTGAGGAGAGTCTGCATATGGATAGTCTCTAGAGTAGAGTCCCCTGTCTGTAGCCAGCATGGCATCAAAGACTCTGTCACTGCGGATTACCCCATGATCTAGAGCAGAAATAAAGAGGAAACACTGAACAAAACTACAAATCACACCAAATCCTAAATACAGTGGTGCCTCAGTAAGCAAACAATAATATCCTTATTAGTGTTTCTTTGACTTTTATTCAAGCTAATAAGGGGAAGTGTATGGGAATCACAATTCAAACGCTACTGATTATTTTTGAGAGAGAAGTGAATTAATGTGCTAGGCAAATACTCTCAGTACTTCATTGAGTACCACCGTTAGTTTACAGTAAAGAAAAACACCTTCCATACAATAAACATCGTCACACTGTGGACATCAAGGTTGGAAGTCAGTTACTGATGTGTTCAGTCATTTACCCCTTAGCCTGCTGATGAGCTCTGGATGCGTTTTGCCACTGGACATCCATGCCATGGTCCGTGAGAGCAGCAAACCCATAGGGACAGCCACTACTGCCAGAGGCAACACCACTCGCATCTCCTACCCTGGGTCTCCCTGCAACTACATGATGATGGACTTTGTTTTCAAGCTAATCTAAAAGCAGCACAACATTTAACGGTCTGAAGAAAATTATTCACATATTTAAAGTGAAGAGTTAGCCAGAAAGCTCCGCAGCTCACAGAAATAATATGATAACTTTACATCATAAACAGATATGATCTTTAATCTACTGTCAATAGTAATATGACGTATTAAAATAGCTAAGACTGAGTAATATGATAATTCAAAAGAGGTCAGAGACACTTGTTTACCTTTGCCACCACTCTTTCCTTCACGCTGATAAAAACTTCCTGGTTTCCTCCTCGGTCACGTGCAGAACCCGACCAATAAGATGTTGATCTTTCACATGACGCCACACAAAACCAATCATACCGCAAAACATATTGACTGGCTGATACAACGACCAATCGTATGCATGCCAAACAAAGAAGTAGGCGGTTGCACGTTCAAGCCAATGGATCATGGGTGCAGTTAGCTAGCCAGGCTAAGCTTTAAAATTCATACAACAGTAACAGTAACAGTTTGTCCGTCGATTTTTTTCTCTCAGGTAAGATGTTGAGAAAATAAAATTCTGACATGTAAAATGTATTTCGTTGACATTCACTGATAATTACAGTTGAGACGTGCAATAAATGCTGTTTATGACTAGGTTAGACTAGAATTAGGATAGGTAAAGCTTGTAGCCCCAAATTAGCTTCGTTTTTTTCCTTTCAGTAGGGAATAATAAAGTTTTTGTATGTGAAAACAGGTATGTTTTAATGCTGTTGAAAGAGAAAAGCCACGGACAAATCGGGCTAACGCAATCTAGTTTTCAAAACTGATGTTTACATCTGTGACAGAATCAGGATGACAGACGACTTTGGGGGTGTGGAGGTCCGGTCCAGTGGGGAGCTGTGGTCCGAGATCTGCTCCACTCTGCCGGACGCACACACCGAGACAGCACCGGGCAACAACCCCGACTTCAAGGACTCCTTCCAGCCTGCAGCACAAGACGAGATGGAGGTTAATGGTCCATCAAATGGGACACATATCTCTTCTCCCAGTGACAAGTGGGAACCTATGGAGGATTCTGAGATCTACATCGCCAGTTTAGGTAGTGTCCTTCTTCTGTCCCTTTCATGACTGTAGGTCTCATTGTACTTTTAGACCTTTTATTCCACCCACCTGGTTGTAGCCATCACACCTGCTTCTCATTCAGGATGCATGAATTTGAATTATTGCACAATTCCTCACCAGTATACCATGTTTTCTGTTGCACTGTATTGTTATGTTACCAGCTCAGCTTTGATGAACATGATTTTTGAACACGATTAGTAAATCTGCAAAAGAAAACCAAACCAAACTGTCAATGCGATACACTCAAATATGTCAGTTTTGATGTAACAAAGTTTGTTTTGCCTTTGTTTTGCTATAGAAAACCGTCTGAAGAAGTTAAAAGGCCAGACCAGTGATGTGACCTCCAGAGACATGTTGCGCTCTTTGTCTCAAGCTAAGAAAGAATGCTGGGATAGATTTCTGCATGATGCCCAGACTTCAGAGCTTTTTCAAGGTGGTGACATGGATGAGAGGTAGGACACTGACGTGATCGACAGCATTATACTGGTTATAGCAGTGTTTTTAATATCGTATTGCCAGTGCCCAATTTAATCTAAATGATACCCAGTATCCTACAAACTGCATCTGCTTGAGAGCTACAGTAACTACAGAGTTACCAGTCTAGACAGCAGAATTACTCTACAGTTTGAGTTGCAAGGTTGATACATGCCTCACAGGTAGTGTAGTGCTTTTGATAGACCTCCTGGAATCTAAGCACCCGTGGCTTTTTGTTTATCTGCCTTTTCCAGTGCTCTTGAACATTTCAAGAGGTGGTTAATTCCTGAGAAGGTGGCCATCAGCTCAGAGGAGCTAGAATATCTACTCAGACCATCTCAGAATAAGGAGCCAACAGGGTCCAACCAAACATCAAACGGTGAAGACACAGCGGGAGAGAGACACAACTCCGAGGATGATGACTGTCACAGCCCAGAGAAATAAGTGTCTTAATAAGAGTCTTAAAATAGACAGAATAACTAATTTGGAGTGTATTCAGTGAGGGTGACTTGTTAGCTTCCACAATGATTTCTAGCCATGTTATATCATATTGCTGTTTTGGCCCAAGCTTTTGTCATTGGTAATTAAAGTGGCAACTACAGCCTGTCATCATTTTCTGTATCCCCAGCAACTGAGTGTTAATTACTCGTTCAGGCACATGTGCTTTTATGTCCTTTTCTTCCCCTTAACTACCACACACCATGAAAGTATATAACAAAGAAATGCAATTTAGACTTACTGTCCTCGAGTAGCATAAATAGTATCTCATCTGTGTAGTGATGCTTACATTACTTCTTCACAAGGATAGCCACCTTACACATACTGTATGTGAAGATTAAGGAGCAGATGCAGTATAGTTTTGAAATGTGACTCGATGTCATAACTAATACATTATCTTATATATTTACTCTGTGTGTCTTAAATGTGTGACATAAGAAGGAATATTTTGACATGTCCCTAATCATATTGTAATATTGTTATTTTGCCATCTTGATTTTACATACAATGATTTACCTGTGTTTCAATAAAACAAGTACTGTACAGTTGATTCTGTTTGTCTGGTTCTTTTATACTGTATTTATATATAGTTACCAAGGTGCAGCTGGAATTTAATAGAATAGAAAAGTTACACAGCTTGAGACACAGAGCCTGTACTAATATTTTGTCTTATTATAAAACTGACTTTTAACCTCATGATTTGCATGTCTGTATTAAAGGAAAAACAATACTTTTGGTGCCCACAGATAAAGATACCCTGCATAGCTTTATGTGCTGGCTGAAAATACCAAGAATCAAATATCAAGACAGTAAAAGGAAATAATGGTCTTGACCACAGAAGTTAAATTATATCATATATCAAATGATTATATGATAATTATGTATATATCAGGATTTGAATAAATGGGGTTAATACTGAGACAAACTGACTCACTTAGACACACTCACACTCGCACAGAGAGAGAGAGAGAGAGAGAGAGAGAGAGAGAGGATGGGCATATTTATTCTGTAGCAGAGCACGCTGCAGTGAGGAGGTGAAGCAGTGCAACAGTGCGACTCCCTGCAGACAAAGGTACATTTTTAAACATTTATACTTTTGATTGTAATTAACGATGAACTGGCATAAAGAGGTGTTTTGGAGTTTGAACAGAATGTTTCAGATTGAGGAGTTTATCTGTTCTTAAGTCTGGAGTGGATATGGCGAAACACTAACCATGAGGCAATGAGCTGTTTCAATAGAAGAGAAGAATACCTGTGTGTGTATTAGATTAGATGAGATTAAATAGAACTAGATTACTGATCCCTTTGGGAAGACTCCCTCTGGGAAATTAAATTAATAGTATCATATAAATAATATTAAATTATATAATTAAACAGTCAAGTTAATAATATAGCATCATATTATAATAAAATAATAAATTTAATGTAACAATTCAGATACAACTCAACTGATTTAGCAGATCGTTGAAAAAGTGACTATTGTTACAAATGTTGTGGTCACAAGGGTTTTCTTAAGATGAATAAATCCTTAATAAGCAGCCACTCAGTAGATTCAGCAAGGATTTTCATTTACTGCTAACCATTTAATAAAGCAGCTTCCTCAATTATTTACTATTACTATTAGTACTATTTGGGTTTTAGCTAAACTGACAAAAGCATTGACAGTTGCCAGTCAGCTCAAAATATGTTTTTATTTTTTTATCACCCTAACATTATCTTACGCGTGTAGATAATAAGAAATCAAGAGGTCTCGTTCCTGTCTTTGTTGTTGTTGGGTGTTTTTTTTTATTATTATGTCAAATACTTCGCAGCTGTGGGTAAAACAGCTTTTTCCAAGCCCCTGAGCAAAATGTGTAATTGTCTATTTTCATGCTTATATATATCATCAGATATAAAGATCTGATTGTACAGTGCCGGTCAATAAGCATTTCTTATTGCTCAGTGATGACTGGATCATCAACATCTGTGTAAATTAACACATATAAGGTGTATATCATGATCGTATGTTTAAGACGTCAATCACTGACAAGAGTTTTATATTATTTCTGTTGCTTCTGAAAAGAACTGAAAGGGGAAAGCAGCAAAGTGAAGCTCACATAGACTCGATGAATATTTCCCAGCTGTTTCCCCCACTAACATAATGAGCAGGGCCACCACTGTGTAATTAAAGGACAAATCATGAGCTCTCTCCATCAGGGCACACAGAGGCAGAGGAAAGGGAAGTGAGAAGAGTGAAGAGTGAAGAGAGGAGCAGGGCAGGGGGAGGTGTTGTGATGATGACATATTAATGTAAATGGATGTTTTATTGTTGAGTGGGACATCTTATTCCCACTCCAGCTCTGTAATGCGATTGATTCATCGATAAAGAGACCTGAGGTTGGTCGCTAATTAGTCCGTCCAAATGGGATTCAACTCTTCCGTCTCCATCTTTATTGCCATGTTTACGCCACTCTGGGTTTAATTAAGCTTTAATTAAAATAAACAATGCGAGTATGTGGCGGCAATTCTGATTGTGAATTAGGTGTAATAAATTTGAAATGTGTAATAGGTTATTTGATTAGAGCTCAAAATAAATGGTTATTCATTCTGGCTTCTGCAGCTATGGAGTTGGAGAAGTTATTAAACCAATCCAGGGTGAACTCGTCTGCTCCCGTTTCATCTTCGACTCCATCAGTGTTTGACTCTTCATCCTCTTGGTCCTCCTCCTGCTGCAACTCCTCCAGTACCTACTCCTCAGCCTACCTGCATTCAGTCCCTTCTTTTACCGGCCTGGAGATCCTGTTTGACCTGAAGCTCCTCTTCATCCCTCTCTACTCCGCCGTGGTCCTGGTAGCCTTTTGCGGCAACCTCCTCCTGCTCTTTCTCATGTGGCACAACAAGAAAAGGCACAACACCACAAACTTCCTCATCAGCAACCTGGCACTTGTCGACCTGGTCATGTGCACCTTCTGTGTCCCGCTGACGGCGTCCTATGCTTTTGACAAGCGCGGATGGATATTTGGACACCACATGTGTCACTTTGTCACAGTCATGCAGTCCGCAGCCGTCTACGCTGCAGTCCTGTCCCTCATGGCCATAGCAGTCGATCGTTACATCGTTGTGGCTTATCCCATTCGCAAAAGAGCCGGCTGCCTCTTCTGCTGGGGCCTGGTGGTCTTGATCTGGCTTTCCTCTCTGGCGTTGTCTACGCCGACAGCTCTGCACATCGTCTACCTGGACCTGCGAGCTGCAGGCCTGCAGATGGCCGTGTGCGAGGAGTTCTGGGACGGCCAGGAAACAGGTCGCCTCGTCTACTCCTGTTTCATTCTTGTCTTTTCCTACTTTGTCCCACTGGCTGCTGTCTCCATTTCCTACTGCGCTATATCACATCGACTAAAGCAGAGGACCACGTCTGGATTGACGGCATGTCTGGAGTTAAGATCTGCAAGAGCTGTCTGGACCAGACGGAGGAAAAGGACCTTCTGCCTGCTGCTGGTGTCCGTCCTTTGTTTCGCCTTTTCGTGGCTGCCACTACAGGTACTATATTCATTCTTGAATTCTGAGTTGTATTGTAAATATGTGCTCTGGATAACACTCCGATTACCTTCGCAGGTGGTGAATCTGATCCGTGACCTGGACACAGACTTCACCATCTTGGGGAAGAACTACATAAATGTCATACAAGTGTCGAGTCATCTGTTCGCCATGAGCTCCACTTGCTACAACCCTTTTATTTACGCCTCGCTACACAGCAAGTGCCTGTCCTGCCTGTGTCAGCACTTTCTATCCCGGAGGAGAGGAAATGGCACGGATCAAGGTCAAGGGTCAAGCTTTCTGAAAATGTCTAAAATACCACGACTTCCCACCTCAACCATCATCGCAGATTTACCAGGTGCTGCTTCAAACAACATTGTTTCAGAGGACAACTACGCTTAAGCATAAGAAGTTCAGCCACTGGTGTCTTCTTCAGCTGAGCTGGATGCAAACATCTGCATCAGAAATAAATCAGTGTGTCCTCTTCACTTCAAAAGTCATATGGATCTCGTCAGACAAGATTATTAACGAATGAAGTGAAACAAGGATTAATGATAAATAAAAATCAGTGAAACTGAGATGCAACTGAGAAGCCATCCTTATATGTACGGCTGGTCATATTTATATAAAGAAAATACACAATGGCTATGTCACTTTGCATGGAAAAGATTGCTCTACACTGATTAGAATTATTTATGTGTGAAATTACTTAGTTTTCATGTATAAATATTTATGCACTAAAAGTCCATGCATCATGCTTCTGTGAGTTTAAACTGACATTTCAGACAGTGATTTTTGTGCTGGTCCTGCATTGAAACTAAATGATCACATCATTGTGTCTTTGTAATTCACTCGAGGTCTTAAAATAAGACCGTGTTTGAAGTGTCTGTGACAGTGAATACATTTTATGCCTGTCATTCAGTTTTGCTTGTTGCTCTGACGATTGTAACCTGTACAGTCGGTTTGTGTGAATATGGGCTGTACAAATAAAATGTAATTGACTGATTGAAAAAATGCAGTATTGTTTAAAGGTTTTTTTTAGATGGTGATGGGGTAAACATTATCATCACTGATGCAAATAGACCTGCCTTCAATGAGCAATATGGGGATGTACATTTAAACAGTCCCTTCATGGTTGCATCTCCTTCTAAAAACCAGTAACTCTGTTGTAAACAATAAAATCCATTTTCCATCATACAGCTGATGATGGGCAGATGATTGGCTGACACAGCTGATTTAAGCAGGGATCTTTTTACCATGCAATCTATTGATGAGCTGGAGTCTGGATACTCTGCATAACAAGCAACTGCTTGTCAAAAATCATAAAAGGGAAGTAGATCTTCACTTTAGCTAATGAGGGCGTTATCCAAAGGAAACGTATTGAACATGAACCACATTTCTACTTATGCCGCATGTCTGATTGTGTTGTGAACATGAAAAAATGAAAATGCAAATGCAGGCAGGCTCGACAAAGTCTACACACGCAAATGTCAATGACCGTGACACAGAAAGCACCAATGGCTACGTGGTGTGGCTGTGAATCCAGGGGCGATGATGGTCCTCTCTTATGCTAAAGATGTTGGGATTATTGCCCTGAGCTATTTGTAATATTCAGTGAGTGCTCTCAACTGAGGCACTGTGACACAAGGGACGAGGAAGACAAGACAATAAAGCACGACAAAACCATATAAATAGGTGTTGTTGTGTTGTGATGTCAGCTCTGATTAGAAGAGAAGTAAATTGTCCAACGATATAAAGCGAGCAACAAATTACAAAATAAAGATTTTTGTAATAAAAAAAATCCCTCTGGGCGTTTTGAGCTTTAGCTTTTACTCACAATTGTTTCATTTTTTTTCCACAAGACTCCTTCTCCGATGGAGTCACAGCTTCGCCTGTGGGCAGAGGTAAAAAAAGAATAATTAATGAGCTTTAATGAAGCACGGTAATCCAAAATCTTTAATTGTGAAGTAATAACATAATTGTTTCCTCAGGCTTCATGTAGAACAGATTTAACACAGACCTCAAGAGTAAACCCCCCCAATTCTCAATAATTCCAAACTTCTCAACGGATAAAGCCGCTGCACCTGTGATTTTAGTGTACGACCATTCTGAAAAAAAGAAGACGCAGGAAATAAAGAGAGAGAGAGAGAGAGAGAGAGAGAGAGAGAGAGAGAGAGAGAGAGAGAGAGAGAGAGAGAGAGGGAGAGGTAAAAAAAGAATAATTAATGAGCTTTAATGAAGCACGGTAATCCAAAATCTTTAATTGTGAAGTAATAACATAATTGTTTCCTCAGGCTTCATGTAGAACAGATTTAACACAGACCTCAAGAGTAAACCCCCCCAATTCTCTATAATTCCAAACTTCTCAACGGATAAAGCCGCTGCACCTGTGATTTTAGTGTACGACCATTCTGAAAAAAAGAAGACGCGGGAAATAAAGAGAGAGAGAGAGAGAGAGAGAGAGAGAGAGAGAGAGGTGCAAGAACAGAATGAGTCGAGTCTGCGCTGCCTCCCAGGTGTGTAATTGTAACGCCTACGGCCCTCTACACCAGAGAATACCTGTTTGAGATCACATCTTCACCTCTCCAGTCTGAACATAGCCCTCACTTCTTCCTCTTCACAGCAATGGCCACCGCCATCCACCTGTTTTATTATTGTAAGCAGTCATTCAAAGTCTTTTCCTTCAGACAAATACCTTTGTTCACTCCAGCTGAAAACTTTCACACATTTATTTGTGCCAGTTTAATCTCTGCATTTGTTCCAGTGATGCAGAAGACGTCGTACTATTAGAACATTCATCCATTATATTCATCCATGTCATTAGTTCGTCTAATACTTTTATCTGGTTTAGAAATCAGAAAGCAATGAGAGTTTAATAGCTGTTTGTCAGACTAATACTTTTTGGCTATTTCATCAGCAAATCTCTCTTAATTTCAACGGTTTATTGCTAACGATTGTAACTATTTATCATTGTAGACCATGTTAAACATGTCCATTGGAAAAACTGGGCTTAACCGGGTTTATCAGTTCCTGTGCAGACTTACATGAGCACACAATCTCACTGAGAAGCATTTGTACAACAGGAGGAGCTGAACTCTTTCATATACCACAACATGCTTACCGTTACACATGCAAATCATATACCTGCTCGCACCACTGAAAGCATCATAACCTGATGAGAGCCAGAGATCTCATACATAATCATCAGTGGCCTGATTATTGAAGTGGATGATCACGATGCTCGCGCGCTCGTCGTTCCCGTCATGATCTTTGCAGTGCGTCAGATAAATCGTAATCACTTCAGGTGGAGAGAGATGAAGTATGAAAGCAGAAACCAAACGGAGAGGCGAGGCTTGAGACAATGAGAAGTCATTATGAACTATGTGGATATTACTTTTTTTTAAAAAACAAAAGTAATTAGACAATTAGTAGAACAAAGAAAATAGCCAAGAGGGATTTTATCGTTGGGAAAGATTGGGTTTCTATCAATAAGGACAGAAAAAAATGAGTCTTTTTTCCCACACAGAAAAAAACTGTTTCTCAATTAAATTAAAAAAAAAATCGTAATGATCAGTCTTGACACAGCAATGGGCATAGAAGTTTCTCTAAGCATCATGAAAGCCTGTAGAAAATAAAAAACAGTGACGACACGTATCAATATTGTTAAATACAATGTGCTCATACCCATCGAAAAGAAGACCATTCTTCACAATCCTTTGAAACAGGTCTCAGAGCTGTGATCAATGCACCTGATAAAACCAGATCAGGCTGTAAAAACATCAGCAGAGTGAGCCACCATGTGGGTAACAACCAATACTACAGCTGTCAGTCCGGCTAGAGCACTGTATTTACTGCAGGCTTATGCAAAAAAAAGAAAAAAAAATCCACTAAACTTAACTAAGTGACAAATCCAAGATTTTTTTAATTTATATTCCATGACGAAGGAATTTCCTTGGTTGTCAGGCCACTTCCTCTTTTCTTTCACATTCTACTAAATAAGGAGTTGATGTAGTATAGGATTGCTTTGCCTCGGCGGATTCTAGTTAAACTAGGCACAATGAAATCTCTCAAACACATGTTCAAACGCATATATTATTTATTACAATTAAATATTTTTCTTATATTACAGAGGTCCATTTGAAACCATACAAAGAATCTGTGCTGTGTGATTAATATTTCCAAGATATTTCCAAAATGCCATGCAAAGAATACGAACATAAATTCACATAAGAAGAACCAAGGTTTCGGTTTTTGTACACCCAGGAATGAAGTGAATCCATGTCTTTATACCAATCTCTCTGTCTCGCTCTCTTTTTGGTGCAGTTTTTTTTTGTGGTGATTCAAGATCAGACCAGCGTCAGCTAACAAAAATGAAAGGCATTTTGTAAGGTGCATAAAAACAACAACAACTGCTTGTCCTTCTTTTCGTGGAAAACTCTTGGAATATATATATGAGTTAATGGGAACAGGCACAGAGAACCAGCTAAGACATAAGTATCACACGTCTGGATTAAACATAATCAGTCTGCTGAATGATTCCTAAAGCCATGATACACTGATCAGCTGATCGAGCCAAACAACTGAAACCGACACATAATAAATCAGTGATGTTATCGAACACTGATTCAGGAACACCCAGATTTTGAATTGAAATCAAACCAAATGTAGTTCACTGTAATTCGGTTTGAATTACAGTGCAGTGTGGGCTTTACTATATCAATAATGCATCAGTATTTAATGACAGTTTCAGTCAGTGGAGAGGTCTGGTTTACTGAGAGAGGCCGGTGGAAATGGGAAGATATGTTCTCTCCATTTTTGCTGACTAATTAAATTTGCCAATATGAATATGATCATCCACAGAGACATGTTTGAAAGTCAGACATTAATCAATTCAATGATTTTAGTGAATTACCTTTTGGAAAATTAACACCCACAATGAATCTACCCCACCATATGTACTAACCCCAGCAGTTTCCAATAACTGATTTCAACCCAAAACCCTGTTTGTGTTTGTTGGCAGCTCGCAACAATGTGAATGAGACTCACACACTCCTGCATCATGCGTTTCTGTCCATCGTACTATACATCAGCTCAGTGTTGTGCCGACACCATTCACAGAGCTCTGCCAGAACGGTTATTGAGCAATATGTCAGAATGGACTGTCTGTTCAATTTTTACTGAACAGACAACTGTTAATGATTACAGTAAAAAAAAGATTTAGTTCTTTCAATAGGATAAAACAGCGATTAATTTGGGGTAAAAGCCTTTGATATCTAAGTCAATAATGACACTATATCCAATAGCCAGTTAATTTATTGTAAAATAATGGTGTAACAAAAGGTTTGATCGCGAGTCAGTTGTCTGTATCTGATCAGGTGTATCAATTAGACGCGAGATGCACGTCAAGCCTGAAGGAATCAAGATCAGCACACCAAGAAGTTTCACGATCCCAAGCTGAGACTGGTACACATTTCTAAATGAAAGGCTGGGAATGTTCTATAAGGCAGCAAGATCGAGGGCAGAGTTTAAATCACTGTAGCGTTCGGCGATTAAAGGTGAGGAGGCAAAGCGTTATCATCTGAGGAGACGTGAAAGGAGAAGGGACAGGAAGCCGAGAAGGGCCAACATAGGTTTTGGTCCTGCGAGTTAATCATCTGGTCACATGTTAGCAGGTGTCCTTCAATCTGTATCTGATATCCTTTCAAATACTCCCGATGTGTCCTCAAATCCGTCTGGAGGACGTCAACATCTCGGCACAACATTTAAATAGGCTTATACTGGGAAAAGCAAGCTCACTCGGTCACAGAGACACGATTGCAAACGACTTGCACACTCGTCATCCCAGACTGTGCAGCTACGAAGGAGAGACGACTTCGCCCTGCTTTCTAATCAGGAACGAAAGCCACGCATCTAGAACTCTATTCATTAAAATCATCTTTTGAAAATAAATTATACTTTGTCAGTACAGAAATAAATACACATCTTCTCTCAAACATAGGAATGAATCACTATCACAGACCTAAGTGCTACACTGACGACATTACTCAGCATCTCATCGGTGACGACATGAGAATATAGGTGACTAACTGTTGCCATCTGCCAGGAACAAGCACTCATCCAGACACATAAATCTAAATGCACACTAAGCTGACACCAGAGTCACATCAAACCTCTGGCAAACAGCTGAGAAAAGCTCCCTCGGCATCGGCAGAACAAAAACACCCTCAATGCGTAGCTTGGTGGACATATAGTATTATTCACATTTATGAAAGCAATCAAACTCATATGTGCTTTCTTTGTAGGCTGCACATCTGTCCTACAGTGTCGCCACTTGGGGTGAATGTAAGGAATATAGATGTGTCATAAAGCCTATAATTGTCTTAAGGACCCACAACAGATGGGGCCAAAACACTGGGACGTTTCAGTGTTGTATTGCTGTGCAATAAACGGATCGCTGAGTGTATCTGTTATCAGATCCTCTGATCGAGACCTTTCTTCACAGCTGTGTTCAGGGTTCCATACACAGTTAATCACACTTTCATGAAAATGGACTTGTTAAATTTGTAAATTTGATTTAAAGGGATTTCTTTCTTTTTCTTCTTCTTCTAAACATATAATATTTTAAAGTGTGGGGGAAAACGCTTATTTGTTCTTTTGTCTGAGATTGACATCTGTACGGTAAATATGGAGGTGATACCAACAGCCAGGTAACAACAAGAGTGCTGCTTCTTCCTGTTTCAAGTATTTATGCTGACTATATTACTTGTTTCTCTGCATGGCTGCTGGCAGTAGCTGCATAGTTACTGTACAGACATGAGACTGATATTGATCTGCTTATCTGAGTTTTGTCCAAAGTCAGAGATTGAATATATTTACCAAACTTATTTCTGAAAGAACAACTTAAAACCAGGAGTTTGCTCTTTGGCTACTCTGTTGAACTTCACTACACAGTGCCCTGTAGAAAACCACATACTTCTATCTTCAGATGGAGATCAATCAACTATAATGATAGAATCAATTCCTCAGCCACTCAGAAACTGATCTGCATCTGTGGCGTCTCATTTGTCCCACACCTGCAGGCAGATAGCAACATTATTCACGTGTAACACCAATTTCTCCTCATATATATATATAGATATATATGCATATATCGAATGTCACATTTCTAAGAACTACAGTAGCATTTTCTACAGCAGAGTACATTCCAGATTCTTCACACAGCTGCTACAACACCAGAGAGCCATGTTATGATAAAGCCCAATTACGCTGCCATAATAACTTCGATGTCAGACCATCACTCCTACTCAATAAAACGTGTGGTTTGTTAACTGCGAACAGAGATGTAAAGTAAAAATGAGCTCGTGTCTTCGTCATCCTAAACTTCCAGTTCCTCTCTCGCAGAGGCAGCAGGTAACTAATTAAAAGTTGTGGAGAATGAAACCAGAGTAACATTAGCTCACGTCCCATTGCGCAATATGTCATGCACGACAAATGCTACTGCACGTTCTTGAGCAGGCGTCCGTAGCGGAAGTCGTAGACATGGCGACTGAAAAACACCAGCTCGGGGTCGATGTCATCGGGCACACAGTGGTGGGTGGGCGTGGCGTTGCCAACAATGGGTGGCACCACGAGGGAGGCGGCACTGTCGTGTACGCCTTCCCTACGGCGTTTTACCAAGGCACAAAATCTGGACACATCACATGACACACAAGACATCAGATTGCCAAAGCGTTCAGCATTCAACAGGACATCATTCTTTGTTTAGTGCAAACGACAAATGCCTGACAGAAAAATGCTTTGGTCATTATGACATGAAAAAAAAAAAAAGTGTGTTCTTTCTTACCGACAATACTGTGCCAATGTTAGGACATAGCATTTGTCTTCAATACAGGCCACACTGTTCACATCCTGGTGACGGGACGCAAAGATCTCCTTCTGCAGAGAGAGGGTTTCCATCGTGTGTTAGCGCCAAAACAAAAACCAGTCATAAAGCAACATTTGAGCCCCACAAAGCTTCACAGTTGGTACACATAATCCCAGACCGAGTCGGGCCACACAACGCACAAGTGAGCACAACAGAAGCTTTTCTCTATGATTTCCTTGTTGCCAGCATAACTCACGAGAACACAAATATCCCACAGCCTATTAGTTCTTATTTAAAAATTCATTAAAAACAAACTTTGTTCAATTTTGTGTAAACAGTATGAGATTTTGGAGGCATGTTACTCACTGAGGAAACACAAGACAGACTGCTGTGGACTGTTTGGGTAAAGAGCTGACGCAAGATGCATCTGTTTCTATGCATATGTGTATCAGTCAAGGAGTGTGTGTACTGACATGTTGTACGTGTGCAATAGAACACATAAAGCCAACCGTCATAAAACAGGAAGTGCATCTTATTTGTTTATTTATTTGGTTTTATTTTGTTATTTATATATATATATATATATATATATATATATATATATAT